>BMAU01017595.1:600000-1112907 GCA_019973935.1 Trichonephila clavipes | reverse complement strand
AAGATTATTCTAATTTTTTACCAAAATGTTATATTTAAATAATTTTTTATCAAAATCTCCTTAAAACAATTTTCTGCATGTATTCTAATCTGAGTGTCACTAAATATCATGGAAATTATCCATTTATGCACATTTTAAAATCACGGTTCTGAACGTAGTCGGATACCTTAAGTGAATTTCGTATTAAATGATATTGAAAAAAAATCTATCATATATCAACAAAATTAATTTTATTATTGTTTATTTTATTTACATGGATATTTATATATGCATATATTTAATAATAATACATAAAACAAAAACATTCGCAAGAACTTATAAAAAATCAATACAAAATTTTCAAATTTTTTGTAAAAAAACGTTTATTGAGGTTTTGGAAATAAGTTTTAGTTTAATAATTAATCTATCAATACTAAATTTAAAACAAGATTAATAATTACTAGTGCCTCCCATGGGCTTATCATAAACAAAAATTAATACTTATCCTGACAATTTGAATGGTTTATAATTAAAGTGTCATAGTAGCTTTAGCGTCAAAGTATATTTCTGTTGATTGCAATACATTGTTATTGCATGGGGAGGAGAGGGGGAATTATGATTGAAAATTGGGTCTCAAATATTGAAAGTTTGAGGAGCACTGTTTTAGATAGTAGCCGACAAATGCTTCTTTATGTTGCCGGGCATTATCGTTCATAACAATGAATTGGTCTCCTACAGAAAATGCTGTATGTAAGGCTGTAATGGGTACTCCTATTGCTTATATAAGGGGAGATGAGCAGAACATCATTACCTCATACTAAGCTAAATATATAAATTAAAAATAATATTAAAAATTCCTTACACAAGTATTAATTATTATTCACTTGGTTGATTTAAACATAGATGAAGTACAAGATGGATTACTTAAAAGATTCTCAAATCAAAAGAGATAAATTCCTTTTTAAGAAGTTGGAAATCAACATGACTAATGTTTCTTGGCCAACGAATTGACATCGTAATTTAATACAGAAAATAAAGTAACGGAATTCCAAGGTCGTAAATTGTTTGATTGTACGATGCAAACCTCACAGAAATTATTTTCCCTGAGTAAACATCTCTTTTGAAGCAACATTGCGCGTATTTTTTGGAACTTTTCTTCTTTATATAAAACGAGGTTTAATTGCCTAATAAATTTATCCCCGAAAGGGCATAACTTTTTTGATAGATAAAACTGATGATACAAAAAATAACGAAAACAAGCTGGAAAAGGGAACTTTTATTTTTTGACCAAACAGAATAAAATTTCAAATTCAAACGCGTATCGAAAGTAAATTCTGTCAGACCATTAATATCTTTCTGTTTCCTTATGGCTGTTCTGTTTCCTTTCTTGAGTGAAAACGTTGCCTTTTCTCTTTTTTTTATTTCTCTTTCCAATTTTTTCACTAAAACAATTTGAAAGAAAAACAAAAATGGGAGGATTATTTGGGAGGAAAAAAGAGGGAGAGAGAGAGAGAACAAGATAAAAAAAAACAAAAACAAATTGTTCTAAGATTAATGCGAAGATTTTCCACAGAACTTTTCTCTCTCTGCGAAAAACCAAGAAATGAAGTAAAATAGAAAAAAAATCAACCTAACCCGAGTTAAAAAATCAAATTTTATAGTAAAACAGATTCCCAGCTTTCCGTGAGAGAAAAAACGGTCGCTACCCGTTTAGAGAACCCTTTCTTAGTGTATACATTGTTAAAAAGAAAAAAAAAACTTAGAAACGTATAAAAACATTAATTTTACCGATGATAGGGTAAGTTTGCGAAATTCATCACTATGTAGCTTATTTGGGTATACGATGTCTTTCAAAATTTCAAAATAACGAAAAATATTAATCATAAGAATAATATGACGTTTTAAACCATTTAATATGAATTCTTTAGTATCTGCTAATTGCTTTTTTTGTTCAAACATATTACCAATACTTACGTACTTTCACAGAAAGTTCCAATAGTTAAAAAAATTTACTTTTTGTGTATAAAAAAATTCATACGAATTAAGTGATAATATAAAAATGATTTTGTGTAATAATTTCAAATGTAGTATTACGTAACAAAAACACGTTGCAATACGCATCCGTAAAGTAAATGATCGGATTTTCTAGAAAAAAATTGCAATTTATTTAAAATACAATAAATAAGAATGGAATTTTTTTTATTTTACAAATTATGAAATTTAAAATCTATTTCTGCATATACAACCAAAAGACACAAAATGTAAAAAAATAAAAATGAAATAAAGATAGAGCGCAATTACTTGGTAATTTTAATAAAATTCTACATGCAGTCTTTAAAAAGTATGAAAAACAAAATATTTCAATATTACCCATTCCTTATTTCATTCAAAAAACACGTATAGAAACACAAAATTTAAATCAAATAATTTTTAAAGAACTGTAGATACAATTTGTGAAATATTTAAAAAAAATACACATTCAAGAATTATTACATCGATTATTTAAGTCAAAAATCCCATATAAAAATCCAATATCAGATTTAAAACGTTTCTTATAGAAAACATTTGCTTATTCTTTCTTCGATTTCATTCAACATTAAAACGCTAGAAATCGAGTATCTTTATTTCAATCGTAATTAAACCATATAAATGTATTTCATGAAGCAAACCCAGTAAAATACAGCAATTTATAAGTTAAAATACCCTTTATTCAGATGTCTTCTATTATTATAATGGATGTTACGCAAAAAAGAACGCATTAAAAGGAACGGTTAACAAAATTTCCTATGTTATCGCATATAAAACGCTTTGTATACGATAACGTTCAACGATATTTAATAATGTGGAACAAAATACGTGACTTGTTTTAACTACATCTCGCTCTTGGAAAGAAAGAAAACACAAAAGTCAAGTGGATAAAATTAACCCCCTCCCAACAATTTCCTAACCCTAACTATGAGGGTCCTGTTGAAGTGTCACATGGCCATTTAAGCCAAACGATTTATCGGTTCTTGTTCGAACAAGCCGACATTAGTCGCTAATGATTCGGAAAAAGTCCTTTTAAGCATAAGCTACGCTAAAGTAGATGGTCATTTCCTTGCCTCTTTAAATGCATGTACTTCCATTTGGACATTAGCATAGAACTCCATTGTGCGAATTATTTTTTTCTGCCTTAGTTACGACTATTTATTTGAGTTCATAAAGGAGGATTAAGACCAGCAACGCCACCCAAAAGAAAATAAACAAAAAAATACTTCTATTACGAGAGTGGCAACGCTTGTGAATATTTAAACGAGTTCGTTTGTTTTTGTTTGCCTCATTGTTCGTTTGAGCAGATGGTCGCCATTTTTTTCTTTACTTCATTGTTGTAGAATTACAGAAAACCAATTGTGACAATCGTTAGGAATCATAATTAGCTTTGTTCCAGTATTTAGTTCGAAGCAAATATTGCTGTGCCGAAATCAACTTATTTTTGCTCTTAGGGGAAACTAAATATTTTTTTTAATAAAACTTTTTCTGATTTGATTCATATTTCAAATGTTTCTATTATTAGAACAGGTGCTCTTTTTTTACAGCTTCAAGTTTAATTGTAAGAATTATAAAACTTATCGATTTTCGATTGCAATACATTCTTTTAAAAAAATAAATGTCATGTGGATGACAGGAAAAATAGTCAGGCACTTTTGATATGTTTAGTAAGTATTCAATTTTAAAATAAAGTCCACATGCATAATACACAGTTTTCTTAAGTATTATCTCAAGTGTTATAGGAAATAATACCTAAAATTATGGTAAAAATCGCTTAACTGTGCGTTATTATAATTCGAATTATACATCATGCTTAATATCATGTTAACTGTGTAATTGATTATTTATTAACGTGGCACAACGAAACAACACTTGGGTGAGAGTTATATTGTGGTGGCACTATAAAGGCAACACAGACCTCGTAATTGTGAGCCTTGATCAAGTGGTGAGGATGACACCTTGATTTGATCCCCGCCTCTCTCCAAACTTTTACACCATGTCGGCGGGTACACTTTGAGTTACGACAAATTTATAGCATGCATGGTCCCCTCTACTCAGTATGTCTTTAATGGCACTAAGTTTGAACTCATGACACGCCGGCATGAATTTGTGGCCATAACCATTCACATACCGCCGTTCTGAAGTATCGCGTAAGCTATTAGTGTTGAATATCATAATTTCTAACCTTGGTTGAGTGTCGAGGATGACAACTGGGTTATCCCACTCTCCAAATTTCTACATCATACCCTCGAGAGTAATGTGTAACACGGAATACAGAAAATGATAAAAATGTTCGAAAAATGTTTTTATTCAACCTAGACAATTTATTTCCTTGCTGAGTGGGTTTGGCTGATAAGGTCTGGCTGTTTTAGAATAGACTCTACAGCTAGTGATTCAAAAATGAAACTGAAATTGAAATGTGTGAAACGGGGGACTTACTTAACAAAACAAGTAATATAAAAAAGTTTTTTTTAAGTCAATTCCTACTTAGATCAACAAAGAAAATTTTAATTTAGCTACTTTTTCTTAAATAGTTACAACTAATATAAATATGTATATACATAGGACAGAACCACAGCATTAAGTGGTAATTATTTTTTATTATTTATCATTAAAGTATCGTATTGTCTTCCAAAACAATCGTGTATATAAAATTTCAGTTCAACTGAATACTATAAAACGTGAGAAATAAACCTTTTTTCTTTTAAACCTTTGACACAAGTCGGCAAAAGGGTCGCTAACTCACCAAAAAGGATGCCAAAGTGGTTGTATTTCTTTAAATAATTAGTTTTCATCCATTAATTTTTATTTATTATAAGTAAAATTACTGTATTGTCGTCCAAAGTAATCATGTTTATAAAATTTCAGATCAATTGAGCGCATTAAAATGTATTTTATTAACGATTGAAAATTCCAACAAGATAAATAAATAAATATATAGAGTGTGAGCTAATAGTAGGAATTGAATGAGAATGAAATTGAAATGTATGAAAAACATGCGGCTTACTTAACAAAAAGGAAAACTGATAGGAAAAGTATATACGCATGCGCAGAATGTTAGCTGGCAGAAATAGGCCAACTTATTTATATTACTTGATATGTCGGCTCCAGTGGCTTAGAGGTAGCGTGGCCTCTCCCTAAGCCGAAGGTGGCGGATTACACCTATCGGGTAGATTTTCTGGATGCGGAAATCGTAGACACGCATGTTATATGTTTATGTGGCATATAAAAGATCCCTTGAGTACCAATTTGATGCTGGAACTCTCAGCAAAATTAAAACAAGGTTATCTTTTCAGCTTCTGATGAGAGCTTCTATTAAAAATAAATAGGTCGCAAATAGCTGATGCCACCATGGACACCCTCTCACATTTGCACGCTTGTCATGTCTGCAAAGGCTAAGTAGCTAAATTGTAGCCCCATTGGTAAAAAATTTTACTTGATATACTACGTTGGGGTCAAGCTTCGATACGGATTAATTGGAGTATTTAATGTTGTGAATTATAAATATCTTATATTGCGTTTTAATCATAACTGATTAATATCTCAGAAGACACACACAGTTTACATTTAAGCAAATTTAAATAAAACATTTAAATATTTCATTAACTTTTTGAAAAGATTTCTAATTACCCCAAAATAGTCTAAAATTTTTCAGAAGAAAAAGAATATTAAATAGTATTTAAAATGTTACTAGTTTCATTGATTTCTTACGCTACATAAATTCCCCTGTTATTTGAAATCAGTATATTTTAATACTTAAAAAATAACCCTTGTATATAATTTAAAATTCATTTTAGTATTTATATTGAAAATTTTATTTGTTATTAAAATAAAAATACATTGGTTTTTATTAGTTTTCTTTTAAGTAAAAGATACAAAACTGCCCATTGCTTAATGGAATTAAATCATTATTCATAAACAATAATTTTCCACTTTAAAAAGTGTCATAAAATTAACGTACCCTTACGATTTCGGAACCAAACTCTTTCAATCTCACTATTTTTTTGTACAAGAGAAAAAATAAGTATCTTTAATAACTGTGAGCATATTATCAAAGAAATTAATGAAGTCAAGTGAAAAAATCGTAATTGTTTTTATGACAGTAGAATTTAAGAAAATCACCACTTGCTGCAAAAAAGTAGTAAAAAATGAAGTAGCACTCTTTAGCTTTATTTTTTCCCTTTTTTTCCCGAAACTCATTTAAAATCAATCTTTTTATTAAGCGATGTGGACATGATAAGACATCGAAAAAAATTTTTAAGAACAGTGCACGCTTATGGTAATTTCAATTTAACCAATATAAGAGTATGACACGAAAGGTTCCCTTCTCTTTTTTTAAAGAAATAAATTTCGGTAATAAATAATTTAATATTCCTTACAAGGGAAAAAATAAATTAACTTTTATCAACTTATATCGATGGGTTAT
Organism: Trichonephila clavipes; assembly: GCA_019973935.1. NCBI lineage: Eukaryota > Metazoa > Arthropoda > Arachnida > Araneae > Nephilidae > Trichonephila > Trichonephila clavipes. Next base: position 1,106,474 of record BMAU01017595.1, on the reverse strand, counting down.
ATATTTTTTTTTCTTTTGGATTTAATGAAAATACCTCAAGGGGAACTTATATGACGTACACTGAGTGCTTAGAGTTTTTTTTAAAATTAAAACAACGTTAAAAGAGGAAACATTAAATAAACTCTAATATTAGTGAATAAAAGAAATAAATTAAATTCATTGCTACTTATGTTACACTTTTTACTTTTTTATTCATTACTAATTATACATACTTGCTATTTATAGATATTAAAATGTTTCCTATAATTTACAACCAGGATGGTCATTAAGTCGATTGTGATCGACCGGTAGACCACCAAGACACTTTGGGGTGACCACCTGAAAATTTTACCACTTAGTAATTATGTATGGGAAATTCAAAATTGGCAAATGTACGCATACTAAGTTTTCTATTGACTATAACAATAGAAACTAATTTGAGATAAAAATGTTTGATTTTTAATGTATTTTTCATTGTTTCTTAATAAATACATCTTATGATTTAATTATATTTTGGACTATTATTATTAAGTTTGTATCTTCTTTTTTGCGTTAAACGTGGTGTTAAAAGTGTTGGTTTTTTTATTTTAGTTCTGTATGTAAGTACATATTCCGTACTTACTATTAAGTTATAATAATAACCTTTTCTTTACCTACGGCATTGAGCAGTGGTGTACTCAAGAATTTTTGAAGGGTACGAGGGTTAAACATCTACCATTCTCGTATCATACCCCAATCAGCAGCCAAACATTTTTTTTTTTATTTTGCAGACTGTCAGGAACAAATAAATTACTGAATAAATAATTCACATTAATAAATAACAAAAAAAAATTATACTAATATCAAATACTTAATTAACTTTACGTATTATATACATGGGACTATAACGAATCGGAAAAGAATCAAGGGTTATGAGGAAGGGTCCGGACCCGTGGACTCCTCCCCCGCTCTTGTGTGCGCCACTGACATTGGGTGAACCGCAACTCTTTGAAAAAATAAGTGGCATGTACTCTGAAAAAGTCTGTCCACCCCTAATTTACAACATAGTTTTTTAAAGTGTCTCCGGTGGACGCCTTGGGATCTTTGTAACTCTTGAGGGGCCCGTGTCAAATTAAATTTTTTGTGGGTGCCTAGACAACGGTAGAAGTTCAGTGGAAGGTTTAAAAAAAATAAATATTTGGGATTAATATTTGAAAATTAAAGTAAATTAATCATGTTTTTTTACGTGTTAAAAATTTTAGAGTAAAATATTATAGATATGTGTGTGTGTACATAAAATGCATTTAATGCAGTGCTTCTCAAACTTTCTATATTCGCAACCCAATTTTCAATCAGAATTTTCATCGCGCCTCCATCCCCATACAATAACAATGTGTTGAATGCAGTAATAATGTATAATCCTCTGACGCTATAAAGCTACAATACGACCCTAATTTTAAACCGTACAAAGTATTAAGATGAGTATTAAATTTTGTTTATGATAAGCTCAATGAAAAATCACTAGTAATTATGAAACCTGTTCTTAACTTAGTATTGATAGTATCAAATATATTGTGTGCACTGATACATTTATAAATATACTACATCAGAGTAAATGTGTATTTTTTTTGTTATGTCAGAATACATTTTGTTTCCGTTTAGTAAATTTTAAAATAATCTTTTATTTTCGACTTTCCGATACGCTCGCGCCCCCTTGTAGGGTTATCACGCCCCCTAGGGAGGAGCCCCACAGTTTGAGAAACACTGATTTAATGAAAATGATTGTGCACTGTGGACGAATGGCCAATCACAGATGTCGCTGTTTTTGCATGTTTAAAGAGTAACCGAATCTCACCACTGCATGTAATAAATTGTCTTAGATATGACAGTGTAAAGGAGGTAGCTTAGCTTTGTTTTGTGTAATATGGAGTGAAAGTAGCAAATTTTCATTTTTTGAACAGAAAGTAGTATTAATCTCTGTATTGTTAATTGTTAAAGTACGTTGTGTGTGTAGTAGAATCAATTCATATCTTATACATAAATGTTTTAACCAAAGTTATAATTTTGTTAAAATTAATTTATAAAACCTCTTTATTATATAATATTCAGCAATATTACTTTATATTTCATTACCATTTATTTTCTGAACATCAAAACAATATGGCCAACTCCCAAATCCTGAGTCGAAGACTTAGATAGCAATAAACTAAAAATAATGTTTATTCTAACAATGCCATAACATATCCAATGATTTCTGCTGGTACATTTATATTTCAACAAAATATACCCAAGTGTTAAATTTAATTTAATTTTTAAAGCACGTATGAAATAATATTCCAAATATTTTTATGTATGATATTACCAAGAAATAAGTTTATTATTTATGCCTGAAATCAATATATTTTCAAGCAAGATATTTGAAGTGATTACCGATGGAAAATATCAAAAATTCTAAACAGATAAAAAAGGATTATAGAGATAAAAATGTAATAATATAAATCTCAGCACTATTAACTTCCATATAATTATTAACCAATCCCTGGTTATTTACTTTTAATTTCATTTATTTAAAGAAAATTATGCATTCCTCATCAAAATTCCTAATATTTTTTAAATATGGTAGCATTTTAAGCCATATATTAAGGGAACAAGAAGCGACTTATAAAAAATATCTTTGATTTAATGGTTTTTACAATTTTTATACTTGTAACCAATGTATATGGATTACGAAAAACATATTTTGTTTTCAAATACTACAAAATACTTACCATTTAGCTTTTTTTTATAGAAAAGTTTAAAAATTTCTAAATGGATTTTAAAATTCTACTTTTCCCACAATAATTGTCGTTCACACATGACATTTTATATATAAAAATACGCTCAGCTATGCATAACAAAAGCTAGTATGGTATTTCTGCCAGCATGAATCGTGTGTGTAAGAAACATTTATTTTCTAAATGCTTGTTGAAAATTTCTTAAAAAATTTGCAAATTCTAAGTTCAATTACTTTTTTAAAAAATATGTATTTTTTTTTGAAAATGCATGCAAACTTTGATTGCATATATTGTTAGCTATAAGTAAAATAAAATCCAAAGCATTAAACGCAATAGAAAAAAAATAAACATTAAGCATTTTAAATGAATATAAATGAGTTTTTTTTCTTTCTAAGATAAAACCGTTTGAAGCTTTTGTTTTGTCATTGAGTGTATGTATATTAATTAAAAAAACAAGTATATAAAAGTTACCATAATTCTGATTTTTTTAAAGAAAATTGGATCTTTCAAATTTTGTGAGATTTTTGAAAATTGTATAAAGTATAGTTTAGACCTAAAGAAATTTTGTTTGAATTTTTGACTGATTTTTGTCAATTTAACCTTACTGTTTCTTCGTAATATTTTTAATATTTCTTTAAAAATATTCAAGTTTGTATTAACTTAGTTACCAATTATTTTGCATGTTCCTATGATAACATTATGACTATGTAATCAGTTATAAATGTCTTAAATTTTATTCTACAAAATATTTATAAGTGGAAAACTCAATTACATCACACATACTTCATTTAATAATATTACACAAATGAACTCATATAATTTATTAACTTGTATTTCACTGAATGATATAAATTAATTAACTAAATTATTCAATAATCAAATGTCTGTCTTTAAATTAGTTATTCCGGTTATTGTATTAAGTATTTTACATCTATGCTTCTGAATTTTATTTATTCATCGGTTGGGAACTTAGTAGTACTTAATCAGTCTAACAGATAACTTAGCTTCCATTTTTCTAACATTGTTATGTGTATAAGAAAGTTAAGAAATAAAATGAGAAAAGAAATCTTAGCGGATCCACGTTCATTGTATAATTCACAAACTCTATTCTATTCAAACTATTTATTTGCTATTAAAACACCCACAAGGTACAGTGAACGCTTTAATACGATTAGAGATTCTCAAATTTGACTTCTACTCACCAAACAAATCTCAAATATTAGATTAGCATCCATTCCCTAGTTACCGATGCAAATAAGGGAGCAAAAACTGCTGCGATTTGCTTTGATTGCGGTTATCCAACCTCTTAAAATTTGCTTGATACTGCAAACAGTTAACAGAGTAAAACTTGATTAGGTAAATTGTTTGGGCACACACGAATTTTAAATGTATGTTAACCGGGATTTGATTTCTTTGTAATGAATTTAAATCAAACTGGAGGGAAAAGATCTTACAATAGTTTTAAAAAAGTGTACGTTTTTTTGCTGGTATTTAATGTTTAGAGGCTTCAAAAATCCCTGTATTGCGTAATAAAAGTTTGGGTTTTGCTGTATAAAAGATTATGAAAATATGGTTTTTTTTCTTTATTAAGTTTTTTAACTTAAAAATTCAATGCAAATACTGTTTTTGAATATTTGTTAGATTTGTATAAATACAATAAAATCGTACTTTTTTGCATTTTCCCTTACATTGTATCTATTTTATTTTGAAGATTTCAAATCTTTTGTTTGTTACGCTTCATATTATTCTTTTAAGTCATCAATATATAATATGGTGGATCACATTTAAATGGAGGAAGAGATTTGTATATCAGAATAAATCGTAATTACAGTAAATAATTTAATTAAGATAAAGTATGCTTACCTACTTTAAATGACTTTTCAATTTTGTTATGATAATTTGAGAAAAAAAATCCAGTCAAACTAAGTTGAAATATTCCTATTGTATGTAACTTCAAAATAGAACATTAATTGCAGACACTTTTTGATAGCATTACAGGAATGACTTTAGAGCGCAAAACTCAAATAATTGTATACAAATAAATACAAACTCAATACTTTTATACAAGTAATTGTAGTTTTATTATCCTTAGATGATTGGTACAAATAGCATATCGAACCTTATTAGCTTTTATTTTTTTGACGGATACTATGTGTCTTGTTGGTATCATGATTTTGTTTGAACCCTTTAGATAACATTTGAAAAGTTTTTCTTGTGTTCATGTGAGACTAAATCAAAAATATTTTAGACATTTTTACACTAGAAAGGAAGATTTTTAATGGACATAAGAAAAACTTCGTCATTATTTCTGGCTGTTCTCAATAGAAAATCAAACATTGACACTGGCGATCCGTTGGTTTTACGACATGTAAAATGTGGTGTTAGTATTTCATCTACTCTTGTCCTGTTATATTGCAATTAGGGATTGCAATATCGGACCAAAAGTTCAACACTGGTATTCGGTATTTCTTAGAATTTAATACCGGGATACCGGTTTTAATGCCGGTATTAGATATTTTAAAAAAAAGAAAAATATTGTGTGTTTCTCTGTTTTACTTACCAGGTTTATTAGACAACGTAAATACCACACAAAATAATTTGTAACTTGTAAATTATAACAATAATAAAGAATTACAAAAAAGTAAAGGAACTTATTTATTTAAATCACAAAAAAGTGTGAATATCACTATTCAATCTGTGGTACTATTACAAATTTTTGAAATGCGATTTAAAAAAAAAACTTAATGTATCAATTGTACTGTCACTAAGCATGGAACGTAATTTTGAGCAGATATTACCAAAAATGTGATATGCAAATAAAATGTGAATAACAAACTCACTAATTTGAAAAAAAAATCGAAATATTACGAATTTTCTTCACAAAAACATCCTTGGTTTCTCAGATATGAATATCAGACTACAAAACAAGCCCGAGTGCAGTATCGCTGTGAGCTGTAATAGGTCGGTTTTAGCCTTGGATGATTTTCACATATTTCATAACATCTCTTGATAGTACGATAAAACTTTGTATTCATAGTCTGTTTTCCTGTTAGAGATATATTGTAGTAGCAGGTGTTGACGGAAGAAGGAAGGCAGATGAGCTTGGATATGTTATTCCTCTTTTAACGAGAACTTAAGAGTAGTGTATTTAGTTCTATTTATCAGAAAAATAATTTATGTCTATATTTTTATGTTCAGATTAGTAGTCTTTTATCCTGTTCTATCTAGCAATGAAAGAATCTGATGATGAATTTAATGAGTTGCTTGAGAACTGTAGAGCCAGTAAGGAAAATTAAAAAATAAGAACAACAGAATGAGCGGAATATAGATGTTTCATATCTTCAATTTCTGAAATAGATGTAAAAAATATTTCATTTATAATATATTTTAATCATGGTGCAATAATTAAAAATATAGCATAAAAACAAAAATGTATACTATTTTGCTATGTCGACGATCCCTGAACATATAGTGGAAATGATTTTAAAATTTCTAGTAAATACCAAAAAAATCGGTATATTCAAATTTGTGTATACCGGTATTTCAAAATTGCACAAATGGCTCAAAGTACCGGTATTCGGTATCCCGGTATTGCAATCCCTAATTGCAATACTGAATTATCTCGGACTTTTTCATCGTATTATTTTCGTGAATTGCGTCATTGCAATGCAGAGTGGCTCGCAAAAATACACTTTTTGGTTTCTTAGGTATATACGAAACTGATGACATATTGGTTTGAAATCGAAATGCAGATGTATCCATACCTCTAGTTTTAACATTAGTTAATTAGCCCCCAACTAGAGCTATTTTTTTTCAGAGTTCCTACGAGGGTCACTTTTTCTTTTCTTTGATAAGATGTTCCTTTACAAAGGATAAGTCGGGCAAGCAGCTATTTACTAACATAGATCCAGATGCTTCATTTTCTTTTTCAATTCCTACAATTAGCTCAAACACTTTCTCTCTATTTTTGTTTGTTTGTTTATTTATTTATCTTGGTGTAATTTTCAATCGTTAATAAAATACATTTTATAGCGCTCAATTTAGCTGAAATTTAATATACATAATTATTTTGGATGACAATACAATAATTTAATTATAATTACTAAAAATTAATTGATTAAAATTAATTATTTATAGAATTACAAATACAGCTACATTGGCGACTTAGTGACCCTTTTGGCGACTTGTGTCAAAACATGAAAAGGTTTTTTTTCACATATTTTAAAGCATTCAGTTGAAATGAAATTTCATATACACGATTGTTTGGGATGACAATACTATACTTTAATGATAATTAATAAAAAATAATTACCACTTAATGTTGAGATTTTTTCATATGTATATACATATTTATATTAATTGTAACTATTTAATTAACAGTAACTAAAATAAATTTTTTCTTTGTTGATGGAAGTAGGAATTGACTTAATTTTTTTTTATATTGCTTGTTATATTCTGTTAGCAATCAAACCATTAAGTTAGTGCTTCGCAAAATTTCAATAGACGTGACCCACTATTAAATCACCATTTTCCTCGCGCTCTCCTCCATACAAAAGAATTCAATAAATGCTATACTTTAACACTAAATACAATACGACTTGAACCTCTTAGGCCTCCGTTTACATGGACGAAAATTGCCGGCAATATGCCGGAACGAATCCGCTTTGTACCCGTTTACACGACGACCCGGCAAAATGCCGGCTCGAAATGCAGGTCTATTTTTCATACCCTCTTTCGACTAGGAACTTTGGGGGTAAAAAGGTGAGTGGTTTCTAATTCTCCCATGATGCATTGCGCAAGAGATTCATTTATTCAAGATGGCTGCTGTTTTGGATTGCTCGCGTTGGACAACAGAAGAAATAATAACCCTCATAAACATCTGTGGAGACCAAAACGAATTGGATACAACTGTCCGGGATTCGGAAGTTTACAAGTTTCCATTTCCAATAAAAATTATATTCCATTCAGGTACAGGGAAGGATGTAAATAAATTTATATTTAGTATGCTCTGCATGTATGTTTCCAATATTTTAATAAGATGATACATATATTTTAATACAGTTTTTGAGATTGATTTGAAATTATTACAATATAATTCTTTTGAATGTACACAAAAAAATTGCATTTTTTTGTTATTTTTCCTGATTTATCTAATTGAGTGTTTCCATATAAGAAGTAAAAAATTAGTAATATCTTGTAACTAAATAACTCCATAAAGGTGTATTGAATTTTTTTTGCGGCGAAAGTTGATCTAACCAATAGAATGATCTGTTTTATATTAACATTCCCTTAAATCCATGAGGATAAGAACTTAAAAAGAAAATTTCTTTTTTTAAAAAAAAAAATCTTCAGTTTTGATCCACTTTCACTTAACCATTTAATTTTTGTTATTAAAGCAAACCATGATTTACTCTACAAAAAGAGATCTCTTTATACACATATACATACAAAATTATTTTATAAAAGTAGGCTAAATACTACTTTTTTCTTCTCGAAGGATTAAATAATCCCACAATTATAAAACATACTATGAACACGTTCTTATGAAAACAATGCACATCGAAGAAAATACACACTTTTTTACAAACAAAAATTGTAATTTAGCTTTTTAACTAAAGTTGGTTCATATGAAGTTTTTGTTTAACAATTAGAGGAATTCTGAGATGGAAATAAAATTGCTCTTAACATCATTAAAATGTTTTGGGTATCTGAAATAATCTTATAAAAAAACTAACATTTGATATGCTTTATACAGACTTCCTTTGTAATTATTACCATTCAGAAAGTTTGAATTTTCTTAAAAATGCATGTCTCCAACATTCTGAAGTAAATTAATTGGACGTTTTTGAATAAATTAATAAACATGTTTAAAAAAATAGGCTTTTTAATAAAATTATATTGTAGAACAAATTAAATTGTTTTCGCGAAAATTTCTCGTATACAGTTTTATTTAATAACCATACTCATTTTAATATACATCATTTATCGACACTTAATTTTAACATTACACGAATGCACTATAAGTAAATAAAACATTTCATGATCTGCTATATAAATCAGAGTCTCTGAAAGAGTAACATTATACTATAAGGACAAATCGAGGATCTATCTGCCAATATTCAACATGCATAATATCTTTTACAATCATTATGTCTCAATTTTTATCTTATTGATAATAACATCTAATAAAATTCTCTGAAAATCTTATGAATGGCTTTTTGCAATTTATTTACAACAAAAAGTATTAATTTTTAAAAATATTTACAAAAGAGTATATATATATATATATATTAACCCAAACAAATAAAATGAAACAAAAAATTAAAGAACATTATCTCCTAAATCAAAGATTTCATAGATAAAAAAGGTCAAATTATGTAGTATTTCTAAAATGTTCACTTTAAGTTTATGACATAAAAACTAAAAAAAACCTAGTAATTAGGCAATTAATAGTAAACAAAAAATTTCAAAAACATTTTTTTCTTCAAAGTTTCTGCGAATTTTATTTACTCTAATTTCAATATTATCAAAACTATTTTAACTAAATTAATGCTTTTTTTTTCTTTTTTGAATACAATACATTTACAAAAGTAAGATTTGAAATGGTCTTCCCTTGTTTTCAAAGAAATTAATGGCAAAAACTAGTCTTTTAGTCAGCCAACTGTGTGAAATATATCAGAAACTTGAAAGCAAAAACCTATAACATTTGTATACAGGTGAGCTACAAAAGTTTTCATAGTATTTTTGAGAAATTGTATATGGTATGGGTCTAGATTAAATGAAATATCACAAGAATTTTGAAATTTCAGATCTTACAAACTGGCAGAATTATAAAATCCACTTCTATACAGTCAACTTTCAGAATTTACATAGAACAAGTTAGAATACTGAAATCATGCAACTTATAGAAAGAAGTTGAATAAAAGAAACAAATATGTACATGACATGTTATTTCGTTATCACTGATATGCAACTGAAGTATCATTTTATATATTACATTAATACTTTAAAAAAAATGGAAGATGAAATGACATCAGAAAAAAAGATTCAGAGATATCACTATGAAATTTAATGTTTGAAAATTAATAAAAATCATTATAAATTCGGTAAGTTACCAAAGTTTATCATTAATAAATTAATCACAATTAATAAATTGTAAACAAGGTTCTTTTACCAGGGCATTCCTAAAAATTTCATGAAACTTCTCAGTTTCCCAAATTATACATGAGCAAAATATTAAATTACTTCAAAGTTTCTCTAAGAATAGCTAAATCAGTACTTGTACCATTCCACAAATTTTTGAACATGCCAACTGATTTCGCCAAGCAAAAAGACATAACAAATTTTAAAAAAAACAAAATTACATCACTATTATTGTTACTATGTGCAAACGTGATCAGTGACAGTTTCTACTATTGGCTGTATATCGCAGCATTTGGCGATTTTTTTAGTTTAAGAAATTGGTCAATATTATAGAATACAAGCACCCAAAATTTGTCCCGTAAGCATATGTTACACAAAAATATCAGTGATTTTGGATAATGAAACACTTATTTTTGAAAAAAAAAATTGAAATTACCATTTTTTTACTGAATTCTTCATGAATATAGATTATTGTAGACAACAATGTCAAGTTATTCATTTAAGGGTAAATAGAGAGTTGAAAAAGGTTATATCAAAATTCTGAATATTTCCATTGCTTTTAGAAAGTAAACATCTTACAGAAAATGTCTATATGTAAAGTCGTATTTGATTTCATGATCCTAATTTCTCATAAATATCATAGAACTGATTTAAGTATACTTTTTGGGTCAATATTTGTAACTAACTCAATGCGACAAATTTATTTAGGTCTTAAATTTATTAGCAGGATAATATCAATATATATGAGCATTCATAGTTTAATACTTATGTATAAAAATACAGAGTATTGTTATGCTTGATACATTTCATCTGGGGTTGCACAGATTTCTTTAACACGCAGTGGTGATATTTCAATAACAAGTGTAAAGTTTTTGTATGAAATTTATCAAAATAATTCAATTTTAAATTTTAATTGTGCAAATACCAATAAATGCATATTTGTTATCCATAGTAAAAAAAAAGTACATCTGTGTAAGAAAAATTTGTATTAATCAAATTCTGGAAAACAAATGTGTTAAGAAAGCCTCACATAATAGATACCACACAAATATTTAATAATAATTTTTTTGTACTAAAAGAATTATGGATTTAAAAATGACTTTTTATTTTGATCATGTACAAGTGAACAGGAATTTAATATTCAATATATGCACACAATTTTATATTCTATAATACACACATTTTAATGCCTTAATTTTTTACCACACTCAGAATGTAACTGTCGATAAATTATATCTTTTTACTAAAATAGTACTGCGAATACAGACTTTCAAAATGTTACATGCTTTTTTTATATATAATTTTACAAATGGTAATTTTCATTTCTAATGCTTGAAAGTGGTATAAATTATTTATATATATACACTTGTTTTAATATGACATGTATGATTACATATCATATTTTTGTGATCTTATTTTAGATAATTAAATACAGAAATATATCTCTTTTAACTACTCTGAAGATGTGTAAAACAAATGAAAAAAAAATTAAGCTAACTAAATATATTTTATCTTTTTATGTATGTTCTATATATAATTTAATTTAAAATAAACAAAAATTTCCATTCCTGTAAACATCTATCCAAAGTCCGATTGGATTGTTCGGCCACTTATGCCGCCAAGTTTTTTGCTTGCCAAATCGTAGGGTTTATAATCCAAAACACAACACACAAAATCGCGCCAAACTGGCGATTTTTCAAAATACATCGGACCAGTAGCCGATTCGATCTGTTTAGAAGTTTTTTATGTGAACACAAAAATAGTAAAAAGGGAGTTCGGTTTTTGGTGGCGACAGTTTCTAAATGGTTGGTATTGAAAACAAATGTCATTCTTATCAATGTTTACTAAACACTGGAAGTTTTACCGGGATATTAAAAAAAATATTTTTCCGTCAATCGACATCTTTTACTATAATCGAGCCTCCACGTATAGTCAAATAAGAAATTTTAGCGAGTATAGTTTAAGAGCATAAATAATAGTAAACAAAGAAATGTTTGGCGGTAAAAAACACGAAAACATAATCACATGTCCTCTTCATGATAATAGCGCTAAAAATTCCAGTTGTTTCCATGGTTACATTTTATAATCACGTGAATCTATCAACCAATCACCCGATTCTTATGTAAACGCATCCGATTCTCATGTAAACGGGTCGAAAAAAATACCGGTATTATCCAGGCTTTCATCCGCATTTCGAAATTGCCGGTATTATGCCGGCTTCCATGTAAACGGGGTTTTACGTGCCTTCTACGTATACAAATGTCTCGCTCAGCCAAATCACTAATTTTCTGGACGTATATATACGTATTTCTGACATACGATCTTTTCTGTGCGGTTCTATTCATAACAATATTCCGAGAGCTGTGGAATGCAATTAAGGATATTGACAGTGTTTGCGAAGAATTTACTTATTTCAGAGGATATGTTTATTTATTTCTTTTCTCCTCCCCTTTCAAAAAAACCATCAAAATACGCTCGTCAACATGGTAAACGGTGGCATGGGGGAGTGAATCAGGTAAATTTTAAGGGGTCACAGGGGTGTTAAAAATGTTTCGAGAGCACAAAATACAAACAATTTTCGACTAGAAATAATTCTTTGAGACTAAAATGAAATAATTTGATTCTTTGACACATTTCTTATAAAGGAATAAAGTTTCAAAAAAGTATAAAATATCTAAAATATAATCATAATTTTAAAAATAATAAGCACATAAAAATAAGAAAATTTTTTGTAAGAAACAAAGAGTAAGTTTTACGACGCGCATGATATTTTCTGCAATAATAATTCTAATTACTAGCAATAAGTTGATTTATAAAGTCAAATATATCCTTATTAAATGCTAGCCTATCTTATATAAATAAAATAAAAAATAATATTTTTAAAAATAAAAGAATACATTTTTTAAAAAATTTTTTAAAAAATTCAATTTTTGTTGAAATATTTCAAAAAATTAAAAATTTATATTACTATAAATAGCTAGGATTTGAAGATTATGATAGAATTTATAATTCTGTGTAAAGTTTTATATATCAACGTATGATAGTTTTTGAAACGCAATGCGCGTAATTGAAAAAAACACAAACTGAGAAAAAGGGCTTTTAAGTTTTAAAATTGAGTTTGAGAAAATAAATCTTAAAACTTACACGCTAAAATGCTCCAGGATCATAATATATACCTTCCTGTTCCTGAAACAGTTCAATTTTCTTTACTCTTTTTAATTTTCTTGGCTCTGCGAGCTTCAAAAGATGATTCTAAGCGCCTCTGTCTTGACGTAAAGGTTCGACGATTGTCACGTTCAGCCAGGGACACACAAACATTTCTGTTAATTTTCAAGCCAAATTTCTCTAAAATAGTAATAAGTATTTGATTTCCATCATTAAAAACACTGGTTGCTAGATTTGCAGCAATCTCTGCAATCTGAAGACTAGAACCAATCGTCTTAGGACAAAACTTCCAAATTAATGAATTTAAACTTTCATTAGGATTTTGTGTCTTACCTCCTAAACATTTCTTCAGGAGTGCCGGATGAGATAATTCTGCAAATACAGGCTTAATTACATCTCGAACACCTTTAGCAACTGAGGGTTTGTGTTTATAATTTTGTAAATTATTATTAATTGCGGCATTATACTTACACCATGTATTTGGATTTGTAGGACAAAACCAGTGCATCGGTTCATCAACAGTGCTGCAAGAATGATCCCAAACAGCCCAAATGGCTTTCCGCATTTCCTTTACACTAGTAGAATTGCATCGAATAGCATTATCATAGTAATGCGCAAGTTTATCAATTAAACTAACAGTTAACCTACCTTTACCGCCAATAGTTTTACCATCAGATAATTTCTTTTTACTATATACTAATTTAAGCTTCCTAAGTCTTGTACCCATTCTCTTTTGCACATGGCCTACATATTCTATTTTCTGAATAAGATGGTCATCGCCATATGGCTTGTTTTCAGAAAGGGCATTGAATGTTTTTGTGTCGCCATCTCCTATGTAGTTCGAATATTTCAGGTTGTGAAGCTTTTCTGATCGATTAAAAATCCTCAACATCCCGTCAACCACCATCTTACCAGCAGAGCCAGAATAATTTTTTCTACATGAAATCTTATGCGCTCTTTGCCATTTATTGTACTTGATACCAAACTTTACCCCTTTATAACTGTCGCATCCTTTGCAAAATGAGGACAAAACTTCCCTATCCAAAACCTTACCTGTTTCGGCCCCTATTACAGTACATACTCCAATCAATGATGAATGTCCTCTCGTCTTCCAGGTACCATCACCACTTACCTTTAAAAGGTTATCAGGTGACGAAGAATTTTCTTCGACAGCTGCCTTTTTCATGCTTTCTTCAGCGACTTCCTTCATAACACGTGAAAGTTTATTATTAATAACATCATATGATTTTTGTTCAACAGGATTAGGAAGACTCATTACAGCACAAAATGTTTTTAATGACTCTAAACCTTGGCCTATGCATCTCATTGCTAAAATAGATCTTCTGTTAATTTCTGGAGCATTATTTTTATTCCCAGTGTTTTCACAGCTTGAAAAAGTACAAACACTCCCACAGTTTTTACAATGTATTTCAAAATTCGAACATAAACCACGAGTGGACTTTTCATTAATTGTTAATAGTTTATGACATTTTAAACAACATGATACTGATAAAAGAGAGCTAAAAGTTGAAATAAAATCAAAAATACGATATCCTTTGAAGAGTTTTCACTTACCTAAACAAGATTTGACTTTAATGAAGTCTGAATTCCTGAGATTTTATTACTGGAAGCACACACTTACTTGTATCTCTCCTTTCTGCAACATATGTTTGAGAACATACCTTCATGAATTGATTCCCTCTAAATCTTCTTTTCTTAGGACGTTTACCTGAAGGTCTACGATGAGTATTTTCCATTTCAATCGAGAATTTTCAATTTTGATAAACAGTTTTAAACAACGCTGTTTTGAATTTCGATAAGTTATTTCAAACAACGTGCTAGCATTACCAAAACAGAATCAAAACAGATTAAAAAAGTGTGTGTTGAGTTGCAAGCTTCCTTCTCAATTAAGCAAGTGTTTAAAATATTTTATGAGGTTTTTTAAAAACAGAAAAATAAAACGTTTGCGGAAATCAAGAATAAGTGGGTGTGGCATGTAGCCATTTAAACATCGTTATTACTAAATTGCTGTTTGGAATTTTTCGAATAACTTTCGAAGCTTTTGTAGTACTATCACGTGGTTGGTATCAAAATGTTCAAAAGAAAATGAGGAACAACATATATTTTTTTTCCGAAAATTCGAAAAAATCCAAGATTAACACCCCTGTGACCTCTTAATCGACAGTTAAAAAATTAATTATAAACCGTAAAATTATCAAGATAAGTGTTAATACAAGTCCATGGGGTCACTTATAATTATCAAACTTGTTTTTAACTTAGTACTGTTAAGTTAATTATGAAACACATTGCGCAGTAGTGATATATTTATAAGTGTATTACATCAGTGCAAATGTGTATGTTTTTTTTTCATTATGTCATAATATATTTTGCTTTGCTTTCTTTTCAGTAAATTAATAATAATTTTTTAAATAACATTTTGTTTTCGATTTTCCAATATGCTCGCGTCCAACAGTTTGAGAAACGCTGCATTAAGTCATTCATAGGATTAAAATATATGCTGTTTCTAAAAAAAAAATTGAAGTAAATGTGGTCACGTGGGAAACTCGATCTTAACAAAAACCTTAAGATTCTAAGTAGTGATTACTACTTTTTAAAAAAAGGAGAAATATGAAAACGGCATTTCAAATACCATGGACTAAGTCAAACAGAAGAATACTTAAAACGGCATTCGTAACAAACAAACAGGTTACCCAGAATTAAAAATATTTTGTTAACCTGGGGGTTACTTCTGCCCTAGCGTGACCTCTCTCTCGGTTAGAAACTTTAGCCACTAATAAGTCAAATTAATTTAGAGAAGTCTCCCGAAAAATCATTTTAAAGTTATTGGAAAAGAAGGGTTCTGTATATATTATGAAGGGTTTCTTAGTGAATCCAGTAAAATAAGTTGTATAATTTATTAATTTATGTTATATATCTATCTTAAAGTTTATTTCAGAAGAAGGATACTAACTACTGCCGTATCAGTCATTATCAATGATACAGGCATCCAAGTTACATAGGCTGCAGCATGTGTAGTATCTGAACACTGTAAAATAAGTTTTATTCATGCGATCATTTTTATATTCGGAAAAAGGGCACCAAGGAATTTAGATACAAGTCTCACTCAGGACTAGCTACGCCAAGGCTCAGAAGTGGATTTTAACTCAATCATACTAAAGGAATGTAGCAAATTCACATTACCTTTCTGAGATGTATGATACTTAAAATGTCATATTACATAATGGGAGTTAGTTAATGATAAATATTTTCATAGATCGTTACTCTTCACATCTTTACTTTTTACGTGTATTACTTAAAACTAATTTTGAAAACAATTACGTTTTTTTACTTTTGAAGTTTATTAGTTTTAAAACTCATGCGTAAGGTAAAAGTATTATTTTAATCTCAGATTTGTTTGGTGATGCAAAAAAAAAAAAAAAATCTTAGCCTTTGAATTGATGTTTACATACAGCAACGTAACATAGTATCAATTTTTTGAAACAATTTCAGTGACATAATTTGATCTCAGATATTTTACAAATATTCCCAGAATGTGGTAACAGGAAGTGATATTTCATATTCCTGTCATCAAACTTTGCTAAAAAATCACATTTTCTGCCGCTTAATATATTTTTCATTTTTTTTTCCTTTCATTCTTCAGTCTTTACAAATTCAAGTCACATTTTTCTACTTTTGATGACGGAAGAAAAAAAAGTGCACATCTCGGCAAATATTTTTCAAAATTAAGTCATTTCTCCGGAAATTAAGAATGTTTGAGAAAATGAAAGAAACTCTCTCAGAAATTAATCTTGAAGAGAAGTGAAGAGAAGGGCATTTGCGAAGGCCATCAAACAAGGATTCTCTTTGATTAGTGGCTTGGAAAATGAAGAACTTCGAAGTTCGAATGCTGAAGAATAAAAAAAAAAAAACTTTTTTTTATGACTGCTTCTTAATTTTTTTAAAGAAAAAAAAAGATTGTTTTATATCGATAAAGGGTAAATTTCTCTGCCATCAGCATCTGATTGAAGTAGATTATGAATGAAAAAGAAAAAAAATCGAAGCTTCTGATTATTTATTTAAGTCCTTTCTTATTTTCAAGAATTCTTTATCAGATAAAATGGCGGGAAAAGGGAAAAAAGTCATATTTTTTCCTTTTATGAGATATTCCTAATTCTGCTTTAATCATCAAGATATATTTCAGTTACTAGCTTATTTTTTAAATTTATTATAAGCATCTTGTAATCTGGAAAGGAACTTTGATATTTCATTAAGGGTATAAAAAAGAATAAGGAATTATGCCTTAAAAAAAGATCAAGAATTTTCTGTACGATATTTCGAATTCGTAGTAATTTTCTTTTTATTTGAAAATATTTTTAAAAAATATTTTTCATTAATCTGCACGTATAATGTTTTTTTATGGATAATTTGCATGAGTAAACAAAGAGGAATCTGGACTCCATTAAACCGAAGTAATTTAATTGGAGATATATTTATTTAAAAATATTTTTATGTATTTAAAACCATTATGCTCTTAGTAGGCATTTTTCGGATCTATCATACATGTCATGTAAGTAATGTATTAATTTGAATCATCTGTTGTGCAACTGTTTATCAATTTTCTGTGTTTTACTTTGAAATACATGGTCATTTAATTGTATTGTACGTAGCTGGGCTCACATTATTTTAAGCAGATTATACAGCTTATTTTACAAATTATCTTGTTTAATCCGAAATTTCATTAATTTTGATGAAATACACTCCCAATTAATCTGAATTAAGGTGGTTGAAATGAATTTATGAAATTGCGTTACATTACATACAGCTTCTTTACAATATTCAAAGCAAAGTATTTCTTGAGTGATTAAGTAGTGTAGAAATTAGACAACACATGCAATTGTATGATCTATTTCAGTGGTCCTTACACTTTTTATCTTCACGGTCCCTCTTTATGTATCAGCCTGATATCACGAACCTTTAAGATTTTGAACGCCTCTGTCATCCAACACATGGGTAAGGAATTTAAATGTTCTCCAATAATCTTAAAACTGCCCCTGATACCAGTATATATCATTTAAAAATTAGATGTTAATAAGATATACAGGGTGGTCATAATTAAACTGCAAGTGCTTAAGAGGTGCTGGAGAAAAACTATTTGGAATATTCCAGTGAAATTTGGCATCTACATGTGTAAGGCAAATATGCACACTAAAAAATCGCTATTTTTACCCGATAGATGGCGCTATGATTTGTTTCAATGCTTATCGACGATATATATGCAGATTTAAATCCCATCGAACAGAATGAAAACAAGACCACATTGAGTAGCGATGTTGAGAGAAAAATTGATTCCAGCATTGCAAGATAGACATTGTTTAGTAACCACGATACTTATACAGGATAGAATACCCCCTCACATCCATAAACCTGCTAAAAAAATGCTACATTTTTGTTGCGGATCGAGTCATAAGCAGAGGTTTCGAAAACGCCTGGTCCCCACGTTCACCGGACCGTTATCCTTGCGATTTTTATCTGTGAAGACATTTAAAAGATATGGTTTATAAATAATAACATTCGTCTGTTGCTGAATTGAAATCTAGCATAACGAGAGATGTGAGGTGTGTTACAACAGAGATTTTAAATACGACGTTGGACTATGCTGTTTTACGTTTTCAGCATATAGTTGCATCTGATGTTTCAAAAAATTGAGCACATCATGTGATAATTTCATTGAATAAATAATGGTTTAATTGTTTTTAAAGCGTTTATCTGGATTGTTTAATTTATGATCTTAATTTACGTTATTTTTTTATTACATGATACTGTAAACATTTAATTACTGAAACGAATTGTTTGGAATTTTGACAAACTGTAAGTGCTTTTTTGTATATTGTTAATATGCCTCTTAGAATCTCATTATGCTCTGTGAGTTTTGGAAGTTGTATATGCCACGTGCGAGCGTTGAAATACGGTACAATACAATCTATCGGGTGAAAATGTCACTTTTTTTCTTCGCATATTTGACTTGTGTCTGTTCTGAAAAGTGTAGATACAAAATTTTACTGCAATATCCCCAGTGGTTTTCTCTACAGTACCCCTTGAACACTTGCAGTTTTATTATGCGCACCCTGTATATATACATGTATATATATATATATATATATATATATATATATATATATATATATATATATATATATATATATATATATATATATATGACAGGCCCCAGGGCTGCTGGTTAAATAAGGAGGGCATCATCTTCACAATATTCCTTAATTACGCTTTCATCATATATAATCTAACATGGCGGACCTTTTGCCGCGCAACCGGGTGTTACCAAATACATCTCAGCGAGGAGACACCAGCCAAGTCCTTTCTAGTATGCGTTCGCCTTCGTCAGCGCTCGTTGCTCCTTTTAACAGGCTTGTTTACTCATAAATCCTTACGCGATGGTAAAGAGTTCGCTCTGTTTTCATTTATTACTTCCTTAATTTTAAACCTAAACTTTTCAAACCTGACAAATTTCCCCCCCTCCGCTGAAGTCTGGCACAGCCAGATTGGCCAATTCTGACTGGCAAGTCCCCAGGGAAAAAAATTATATTTCAATGATATCAAATTCCCCAAATGAAATAAAAATCTAGAAGATATAATAATTGTGTAAAAGAGTGGGCTGGTGAATCCTAACATGTACAAAAAAATAGCAATAATGAATAACAAAGTATCAAAAATTTGGTATAAAACTTTGTGTTACATAGAATTGTTTTCTGAAAATATCAAACATCTAATACTTCCACTATGACTAATAATAATGAGGTTAATAAAAAACAACATAAGATAAAGATAATTCACATTAGACATTCAAAAATATAGTAGTACTAAATAACATAACATAAGATCACAAGTGAAATTCTCACTAAATGTGCATCAATAGTAAACAATGTTAATAAAGTGATAAATGTTGAAAAGTTACAAGTACTTCAAAATTGTATTGAATGTTGGAATAATGAGTACATAAATACATAGGAAGAATAGGTATAGTGTAAATAACATGATTTTAGGAATAATGGTAAAGTAAGTACATACAAAGAATAGATATAGAATAAGTAACAGCAAAATGAGTTTAGGAATAATGGTAAAGTAAATACATAAAAAAAGACATACATGGAGTAACTAACAGCAACATGATTTTAGGAATAATGGTAAAGTACATACAAAGAATAGATATAAAATAAGTAATAGCAAAATGAGTTTAGGAACAATGGTAAAGTAAATACATAAAAAAAGACATACATGGAGTAACTAACAGCAACATGATTTTAGGAATAATGGTAAAGTACATACAAAGAATAGATATAAAATAAGTAATAGCAAAATGAGTTTAGGAGCTCCCAAAAAAGAAAAGATTACATAACTATAACACGGAAATTTATCAAAATAAACACAACATCAACATTATATCAAAATATCACTAGAAATATAAAATGCAAAGAAAATAAGGGTATTTCAGATATATCAAGTACAGGTACAAGTTCAATCAATGTAATGTAATGTTTCACACAGTCCTGTCTTGGAAAAATCATAGTTCAATGTTCATCATCCAATTATTGTTTATCTCACAGTTCTTTTGTTTATTATTAGAATCTCTACTCAATCAACTCATTTCAAAAACATACAACCATAATAAAATCTTCATAACATCATATACTATATTTTTTAACTTTCAGAATATACTTATCACAAATAATCACAATGAAATTATTATATCACAATGTATCGTAAAATGACCTCATCACAATGTTTTCATACAGTCCATAATTCAGTTATTTTTTTTTAAATAGTCTTCAATATTGTGTTCATTATGAATAAAGATACAATACAAATTCAATTACATTAAATGTTGATTTTCATAATGTAAACAAGTCTTAAATTCAAATTATAAACACAACTTTTATTATTATTTATTTTTTTTTTACATAACAATGCACTTTTAAAATTACAATACACTTCTAAAAATTACAATGCACTTCTTTTAAAAATTACAATGTACTTCTTCTTCCCCCAATGTTTGAGAAAACAAACTCTATAACAAATATAAATAAGAATTTAGCATAATTGGAAATTGGATTTTGAATGAAATGGTTTTAATCTTGTAGAATGAACAATATCTGTTAATTTTCCTGTATATTGATTTGGTTTATCTATTTCATAAGTAACATTTGAGAGTTTCCTGACAACTTTAAAAGGACCATTATAAGGAGATTGAAGTTTACTTGAATTAGGGTATGAGAAATTTTGATATAAGACTAAATCTCCAACTTTAAATTTTGCATCAACATAATGTTTATCATACCGTTGTTTATTTATCTTATGATGCTTAATTGTTCTGTTAACTGCAATTTGTCTAGCTTGTTGTATAGGTGGATAGTTTAATTTTACTTGATTAGGTAATGGCGAATCATATGGCAAAAAGTTCCAAACATTAAATATGCAGGTGGAAAGCCAGTAACATCATGTGGCGAGTTATTGTATTCATATGTAACTTGTTCTAATAATTTTGTCCAAGGAGTTTTTGTAGTTGAATTAATCCTTTACATCTTAATTTTGCTACTAATGTCTGATTAACTCTTTCATTCTTTCCATTGCATTGTGGTCTATTTGCTGAAGTTAGTAATTGTCTAATATTATGATGTTTTAAGAATTTCTTAAATTTAGATGAAGTGAATGCAGCATTTCTATCACTTAAAAGTTGTTTTGGGCATTGAATTGAAAATTTGTTTTAAGCAATTTGAATAAGTTTCAGAAGTGACACTTTTGGATGGAAATGTCCAAGCATATCTGGTAGCATGATCCAGAACAATATGCAGGTATTTCTTTTGTGAATTATGATAATTAAATCCTCCTACAGTGTCTAGTGAAATCATTTCAAATGGTTCTTCTGCTACAGGAACTTCTTGCAATAATCCATACTTTTTTGTGTAGACTTTTTATTCATTTGACATGTTTCACAACATTTAACAAAATTTGAAATGTCTAATATAATGTCTTTTCCAGTAGTAAATTGGGGAAATTAATTTTAACATCTTTTTTACACCTGGGTGACCAAATTGTTCATGTGCAGTTGTAATTAATTTTTCTCTCAAAGATAACGGTACTACAATTTTAATTAAATTCTTTTTCTTAACTGTTAATACATCATTAAATTTTATATATTTTGGATCATTAATGTTCTCTGAATTTTGGTATTTAATAATTTCATCAGTATTTAAAAATGACAAATGGGTGATATATAATGGCATACAGGGTTCCTCGACAACATGTCTGCTTCAACATTTAATTTACCTTTTATATAAACTATCGAATATTCATACATATTACGTCTATCTACAAAATTGCATGTCTACCTACACAAAAAAATGAATGTGTGTGTACAAGAAAAACATTTTATAATTAAGATAACATAAAAAAATCATTTATTTTGATCAAATATTTTTCAATTTGAAAGATAAAAAAAAATGTGACAAATATCAAATAAAAAATTTAATGAAAGTTATATTCTATAACTACCTTATGTTTTCAAATGTTATTCAAAACATATCTACAACATTAATTATCACTTAATATATCAAAAAAATTGTAAATATACAGATTTATAAAAATATATGTGCATAAGAATTCAAACATCGGAAAAAAAATTGATACACACCTGCAAAAAAATTATACATCATTTCTCATCAAAAATTATTTCTTTCATATTTTGAATATTTAGATGATTCCAAGTCTTGACTTAGAGACTAATCAATGATAAGTTCAGTATCTTCTAAATCAGAAAAATGTTTATTCATTTCTTCGATAAACTTATCTACTTTGTCACAGGACGTGTCTTTTTCTGTTCACCTTTAAACTTTCTCTTAAGCCCCCAACGTTTTATCTGGTTAGAGATGAAAAAGGGGTAAATTTCTCTGGTGATGAAAAGAATTCCTCATCATCATCCCACTCAAATTTTGCTTTTTTCCATTGTTCTTTTTTTGATATTCCAAACATTGTTGATCAAAACAGCTAAGAAAGCTTTTAAAACTACTAAACTTACAAGATCAAATTCAGGAAAAAAGAAGGATTGATTCTCTTTGGATGTGTTGACTGGTGACTCCTGCCGGAAAGAGTCGTCCTCCATGGTAGTATCGTTTTCAGTGCAGTCGCTCGTTCGAAAAAATTGTTGAAGCACTGTTTGGTTTCGTGGCATATTTTTCGTTTCGTTAATTCATCCTGCCGGCTTTTGACAGGCCCCAGGCCTGCTGGTTAAATAAGGAGGGCATCATCTTCACAATATTCCTTTATTACGCTTTCATCATATATAATCTAACATGGCGGACCTTTTGCCGCGCAACCGGGTGTTACCAAATACATCTCAGCGAGGAGACACCAGCCAAGTCCTTTCTAGTATGCGTTCGCCTTCGTCAGCGCTCGTTGCTCCTTTTTAACAGGCTTATTTACTCATAAATCCTTACGCGATGGTAAAGAGTTTCCTCGCTCTATTTTCATTTATTACTTCCTTAATTTTGAACCTAAACTTTTCAAAACCTGACATATATATATATATATATATATATATATATATATATATATATATATATATATATATATATAGCAGTAAATAAATTAAAAATAAGACTAATAAATCCTAAAATATATTAAGGACAAACCGAAATAACTAATAACATGAAACCATTACAAACCAAAAAAGAGAAATATAGCTAGAATGAAAAAAAGACTATTATGGTTTCCCGAGCTGTCACTGGCTTAGGACAGTGAAACAGGGTTAAACAGTGTTTTGCGAGATCTCAACCTTTCCCTTCAGCGGAAATTTTCGACATAATAGCATAGGAGATAAACCAAGGCAAAGGTCCAAAAACTCATGTGGGTGAATATAACATCAATATAATAGAATTTGAAAATTAAATTACCATAGGAATCTGTACGAAATAGACAAATATAAATATGTATAAACAAAAATATTTGCAATAGAGGTTAATAATGATTATGACCAAAAGTAATAGTAATGAAAGTGTGCGAAAAACCTAAAATCTTACCCGATGTATTCCGATTCCAAGAGTATACTAACGCCAATCACAAAAAAACAGCTTAACTAAAAATAATGGCGCCATCTATATATATTTTTAGTATAAGAAAATTAAGAATAATGTACTGTAAACTAAATAGAACTGAATATGTAAAATAATAATAATTAAATAACTATAATTTTGAAGACATATATTTATATATATAATTGAAATTATAGTCTAGGGCAGTTTGAAAAGAATTTTTTATAATTATTAATTTTTAAAACTAGATACTAAATCTTTATTTCTTTATATAATTTAGAATATTTCTAAAAATTGAAATGTGAAGGGGGCTATTTCAATATGGCATTTTATAACATTAAAATCAAAAGAGTCTCTCTTTAAAAAATATTACTTTAATATTATTTTTCCTTTTTTAATTATATGAAAAAGTTTGCTAACTTATGGTTTTTTATCAAGCTGTCACTTTTAAATTAGGTAAGGTCAATTTATTGCTGAAAATAATTAAATCATCGATGTATCTGGAAAAGTAACAAGAGTCTGCATCAATTTATATATATATATATATATATATATATATATATATATATATATATATATATATATATATATATATATATATATACATATATATAACCTATATATATATATGTATATATATATATAAACACTGAATTAATATTCTTGAATGAAATACATGATGGAATATTTTTGTCTTTGAGGGTAAATTAGTGATTTAGTCTAAGGTGGCACATCTGTCAATTTTCTCACGAAACCTTTCAGAGTTTGTAAAGGAAGAAAATCTTAACATTACATGAGATACCATGGGACCCCCAGAAAGGTGCTGGAGGGATCACAGTTCCTTGCCCTTCCAGCGTCATCTGTCTTCAACCCCTTAGATCTTTTTATTATATTTTTGCATTAGAATTTAGTAATTTAATTTTTCTAAAGATAGAGTGGATATGGATGATAGCAGCTAAAAGTCAATATAGTAGTTTAAAGGCATTTACTTTTTCAATAACGGCAAAATTTGCTTTTAACTTGTGATTTAAAATAAAAGTATGTAGAAACATTATATTTTCATATCTTGTAAATATTTATTCCGAATTACGAGATTAGTCTCGTTTTGATCGTTAAAGCTTTATCGATAATGTATCTATAATATAACATGAATTTTACAAATTTAAAGACATCGATAGCTGATTATTCGTGGTGGAAAGATCGTTATTTCCAACATGTCCTTGGTTTCGAGACCAGATACCACTATATCCTTTATGGAGTACAAGTGGAGGTGTTCTACATGTTTTACGTTTTCTACAGTGAACTGCTAGTTTCGCCACTCACACTTGAACTGAGGAATGTCGTTTGACTCCAAGAGCGATCCAAAGCAGATAATCACACAGGTGGCGCGTTGAAATCACGTCCGGGTCACCATAATGGAAGTTGAGTGTGGACTCTAAAAAACAGCAAATAATTAAATACTGAAATATTACAGCAATGCTAAAATTAACTATTTGTTTATTTTGTTTCAAAAGGAAATAAAAATCAGAATACATAACATGATTAAGGAAACTCACTAACTAATTAACGCTTGGCTTAAAAAGGAAATTGATGGACACGTCCTAGTTTCCTATTTCTTTTACTCCGCCATCTGCAACAACGGTTAGCTTTTTGATTCACGGAATCTTCACATCTTAGTTGGAAATTCCCATCAAAAATATCCATTCTGCATAAAGGTCAAAACAATTTTGATTTGCTGAGACTCAAATTTCTCTTATTAATACGGTGTAGAGCTTCGATAATGTGTCAGACCAGAATTTGTTCTCGTCATTTGACTGCAACTCAAAACTACGAGTTCCGTTGTCAATATCCCATTTGTTGCATCAAAGTGCGAAAATAATAAACACGTAATCAACCAACAAACTTAAGAATAAAGGAAATTGAAACATTATTTAATCCACTTATAAAAAAAATAATTTAATATATATAGAATTTAATAATAACAGTAAATAAAATAATCCATTACTTATTCATTAATTGCTTACATATTCAAATAGCCCTTACTATCGATCAATTATCAATTCATAATCGGTAATGGGCTAAACTCATGATGATCACGTGATAAAAATAATCATGTGTTCTGCATTTTTTTTGAAATTGTCATTAGAATTGTACTTGGTGCTCAACTTGTAAAATTTAAATAACATTTCAAATTTGATATTTGAATAAAAATGTTCAAATATTAAGATTCTTGATAACAGCTTTAAAAAAATTACAAAAAATACTTATATTTTACATGTACGTTTTAATAAATTACATTTTATTTACCTATATGCAATATATGGTATTACTTTTTAAAATAATCTACAAAAAAAAGTGGGCAATAACGCAGTGTATGAACAGATTGGCTGGAAACACATGATTGCATTTATCATGTGAATTTGACGTTTCATAAATTTAAGAACTGGTTTTCTGGAGGCGTATTTGAAGTTATCAGGTAACTATGAAATCAGATGACTTTAGCCAATTGGATTATGAATGTGGATTTTCAAAGTTCAAAGGCCTTTAATTCTACATGCAATGATAACCCTCATCAAATTATTTTTATGAAGTTATCTACTCAATAGTTTCTACAAAATCAATCGATATTTCACTGCATTCAATTCAGCTTAAAACGAAAAGTTGCTGGTCAGAATTATATTTCTGGTCCAATATCTTACGATAACATAAATCCATACGCCCTCCATATTTTTCAACCCTTCAACTATAAGTTACAGTGCCCATCTCATCCCACATCAATATCGAAAACGATTTTTATTTTTCCAGAAACGAACAATATCAACAAAAATGAAATATCTCCCGGCGACCGTCTACCGATATTTCAGACTACTTGAAAATATCCCTCTAGCTATTGTCTGTCGTTCTTTTAAATAGAATATGGAATATTTTGTGAAATTTGACGTACTGAAGGCAGTTACAGAATGTCTTATGGCGATTTTGTAGTGGAAGATAAATTTTGGGGGAAGGAAGGGTAGTCAAAAAGGTTAAGTTAGGGGGAAGTCGCCAAGAATAGCATACCAACTGATTCTTGAAGTGCAGTAAAGACCCTTGCATCTGTTATTTACAATTTGAAATTTACGATATTGGCTCCATTCCCATTCTTCGATGTTTGTTTTTCGTCTGCTGATACATATTTAGGCATAGATATATCGTCAGAGAAGGGATCCAAGACTGTTTAAGAGCATTTTTTTCTTTTAGAATGTCGCTCATTCTTCCAGTATTTGAATGTCAAAAAATATTCTAGGCCCGTTTGGGGAGCTTATATAAGTTTTCCTTTAGTTTATTTACAGACGCCTTTCTCTTTTTTTTTGAAATTGGGTTCATAAAATAATTCAAAAGTACCCCCGGGAGATTTTTGGGCATACTGAAGTTCCATGGGAAATATATTAAAAATTAATATTTAAGGGTGCATGAAAAATGTTAAGGGCTATGCTAAAGGTTTAATATAAAGTAAAATATTTGTAATCCATTTCCATTCAAATGAACATTAAATCATGAATAATATTTTCATATTACAAAATAATTCCAGTGAAAGTTGAAAATTTTAGAAAAAATAAAATATTTACAACACTACATGAAGTACAAGTAATGACAAGCGTCGTACAGCGGACGTTGGACTGCTTTTGGGTGTGGTCCTAAATCCTGGCATTATAGGAAGGGAATATCTCCACTACCATGCAATAACGTCTAAAATATGGTAGTATAAAAGAGTCAGGTATATCTTTAATCCACAGTTATTCAATTCCTACTATTAGCATACACTCTCTCTTTTTATATATTTAGATATTTATCTTGTTCAAAGTTTCAATCGTTCATAAAATACTTTCTATTCATCCAATCAAGTTGAATTATTTTTTTAAACTTGTACAGGAAGTTACTTGATGTTACTACAGTTTTTCAGAGATAAATTCATTAATTAAATTTAATTAAATTAATTACCGGTTTTTGACGCCGACTTAGATTCCTTTCCAGTGTTTTAACAATGTACCTGTTACAACAATGTAAAATGTTGGGGACGAAAACCGGTTTTTCAGCCAAATTGGCCAAACCGAATGTGCATCGTTACAACAATGCAGACAAAGCATACTCTTTTTTCAATTCTTACTATCAGTTCACTCTCTCTCTCTCTCTCTCTCTCTCTCTCTCTCTCTCTCTATATATATATATATATATATATATATACATATATAGTTCAAATTTTGATTCGTTAATAGAGTACTTTCTATGCATCAATTCCAAGTAAGAATTGACTTAATTTTTTTTTACATTACTTGTGTGTGTGCTTTTCTTTAGTGTTTATTTTTGATATATGAATCGAATTCTACATATATTTCTTAGTTTTGATCATAAATCAATATTATCTTTTGTATATGTTACGATGATAGCCATCTCATTGTTTCACTGAGAAAAACATGTTTATATATTTTATTGTTAGAGTTATAATTTAAATAAATTCTAAGTACTGCAGATCTCGAAATGTTTTACTTACACTTCATCTTTATCTCTCAACATTTACCATTCAGAACATCCGTACTAAATTTACAGTTTTTCTGTTACTCATTTAAATATAATTATTTCACTTCAGGGTTCACGTTTGGCATAAAAAAGGGACTCGTAGGCACAATAAATGCGATAATTACTGTTTTAAAATATTTTAAATGCATAATTCAATCCCCCATGAAAGACTTCATTATTTTTCCGTGATACATTTTTTTGCTAACAATCTCATTTGCTGTATAAATGAATAGAAAGAAATAACATTGCACGTTATGGATGAATGTTAAATATATCAATAATAAACAGCATGCTCTAGAGTATTTTTTTGAAATAATTTGAATATTGTCTAGCCATTATCAGTAAATTATTTTGAACTTATATTGTTAAGGTTTATATATATATATATATATATTATATATATATATATATATATATATATATATATATATATATATATTACAGCTAATCCTTCTCAAAATCCTTAATTAATCATCATACGTTAAAGGCGATACATAATTTCGTTGAGTAGCCTTTAAATGATTTGCTAGATGAATAAAAGTGGTTATATGTATATTTTGATATTTTTAGCAACATAAAAATATCCATTGTTTTATCAAAGGATTACAATATCTGGTAGAAAACATTTGTAACAAATTCACTAATGCATAAATTCAGTTTAAATTGCCTTCAAAAAACTTCTCATTTCGTTTGGCATTATTAGAATGATAAATATTTAAATTGTATTCTAAAG
Source organism: Trichonephila clavipes (assembly GCA_019973935.1). NCBI lineage: Eukaryota > Metazoa > Arthropoda > Arachnida > Araneae > Nephilidae > Trichonephila > Trichonephila clavipes. The sequence goes on along the minus strand of BMAU01017595.1, from coordinate 1,077,048 downwards.
AAAAGTCAGCTCATTATTAGTTTTAACTAACAGTCTCTCTAACATATAATTTTGAAGTAATTGATTGAAACTGTATATAATCTAAGGAACTACATAGAATTAGTTACACTGAGCTCGAGAAGGACTTACAATGATTACTTCTATCGAAAACCCTACATATTACAACATATACAATCGAATTTATGAGATAGTACGAAAAATCCCTATTCATACAGGAGTAACAAAATACCTAATTAATTATTGAGTTAAAGATTCAGCAGCCATTCATTTACGGTCATTTTATTTAGTTTGGAAAATTAAAACTATCAATTAGTAGGTTATCCGACAAAATAATATACTAGTTAGATTCAAACTGTTTTCTGAGAATCGTGATAATGAATTTCTCTCTTTTTATTTAAAAAAAAAAGAATTGTATTTGATTTTCGACTTATTTTTCCGAAAGTAACCCAAATAATATTTTTAACTACATTAATATGGTCGTAATAAAATAAATTTTTTCCTAGCTGAACTTTATTACAATTTTGTCAAGTATTTATGTAGAATAATTTGGCGTATATGAGGACTACAATTAATGATGTAAAATCCACAGTAATTAATGAAGAAATCCATTTTAATATTATAGTTGCAGTAAAAAAAATGTTCCCTATAATAAACATTGCAATATTTTTTTCTCAAGTGCACATATATTATAGCTTTTCACGTGATTTTCATAATAAGTGAGGAAAAATGTTTCACTCTTTTTCGTATCCTTTGCAGCTCTTTCTGGCACACTTACTAATTAATCCCAATTAATTCTATGTAACTTAGCTATAATTCATGGCAAATAAACTACATTAATACATTCATAGAATGTGTTACCCAATTTGTTTTTCTTCTTATTTTGAAAAATTAAATATTAAGACAACTCTAGGAAATATTCTACATGCTTAAGAAATTAGTCAAAGAAATGACAACTAGTTAAAATAAAGTGATTTTCTACTAAGATAGCTCATCCACACATATATGTGATGGTTTCAAAAAATATTTTTTTATATATAAATTGCTTCCTTAACATGTCTAGAATACGGTAGTAAAAATATTTTTTTTTTTAAATTCGAAGTTGTTATAAAGAAACAGCTGTTGGTAGCGCTAAGTAAGATTTTTCGTTATTTTAATCCGACTTGAAACTTTAAACTCGTTTTTCAAACTGAACTGTCCTCTATCGTATCTCAAGAACGGTTTCACCGAATGACTTCAAATTTATAGGGTATACTCAGCAGATATATGCGCATCAAATGTGTGTGTGTGTGTGAACTAAGACATTTCCAAAATTCAAAATATTTCTATTTTTTATTACAAAAACATAACAAAAAACCCATGAAATTCGAAACTTTTTCTTCAGAAGTCTACCTAAAATCCAATTTTTGATATTTTCAATTAATTGTAGTTCATTTGGTGCATTTAAGATTATAGATTAAAATGCCGTTAGGTATTTTTTTTTAAATTTCAGATTAGCTAATCAGCAGGAATCTTGGAGGAAGTGAACATCCATTTTTTCGAGACGGGTGTATTCAGAGCGCTATAACTCATGTTCTATTGGATATTTTTGGCTAAACATTTATATACATACTCTTAAAAATATAAATACATGATAAAAAGAACTTCAAGTTCTATAACTTTACTGGTTGTCAAAAAATTTCCCTAAGAATGCTTAAAATACAGGCCATCACATGGGTGAACGCCCTTAAGTTGATATAGCTATGTAGCTAAACTTTCAACTAAGTTTCTTTATGAAAATGCATTTGTAGAAATGTGTGCATTCGGTATTACAAAAAAAATCTTAAACTTTTCACAAGTTTTTAATAAATGTATTTGAATATGTACTGGTTAAATGTATTGTTTCAAATATGCAACACTTAGTTAGTATATTCTATATAAAAAATGGTTAAAATTAAGATTAAAATATTTCTTATATTTTTAACTGCCAAAATATCATTAGAAATCACAAATTATTATGAATAATTACAATATATTTTATCTTTTATAATTATTTTCAAGATAGACAATGGAATAACAACTGTAAATAAGCACCACATTTTTAAAACTGTTTATCTAACCATTATAATAGAGAAATGAAATACACTATTTATGTACGAAATATGTATTAAAAACTTTCATTGGGTACAGTTAGAGTTTTTCTACATAATGATTATAGTTATCATCCACATAAAATTGAGAATTATGTTTTAAATAGCATATGAAATGATAATTTCAAAGCATTTATGATGATACAAGATTTGTTCTCCTATTTTCAAAAAAATATGTTCACATTGCTATCAGAATGTGTGTGCTCTATAGCATTGCTTAAAACAGATACAAAAATTATTTATAATATTTATGTATACCTTATTAAAAATCAAGTATTTATAATAGCGCATAGCAAATTAATTTCAAATGATAAGAAATCACCCCGAGTCTAGTGAATTTTTATTTATGATGCTATATAGTACAACGTTCCTAAAGTAATGAGAAAATTTTCACTGCATGTAATTATGTCTTTCTCTAAATTCATATGATAAGCAGCATAATTACTTGTTCAAAATATAATTAAAGGGTTTTAAACTTTGTATCGTTTGATTCTTTTAAAAGTACATGGATGAAAATAAAATGGTTGTATCATTCGAAATTATTTCATGGACAAATTAATATTCAAAGCTCAATTAATTTATATATTTTATGGATATAGTTAACCCTTAAATTCACACTGTTGTATTTTTTTCAACATATGATTTATTTTTTTATAACACAGACTCAATAATTATTTTAATTACCTACGAATCACTTTGTGAAGTATTCCCCGTGGGTGATGCCTCACTTCTAAGTTAACTTCGTGATCTAGAGGTGTGGGATTGGATGAAGAACCAGGTGTTGCCATGATCTTAAAATGTCTTTAATAAGATCTTATAACTTAAACACTAACAATAATAATATTTATATTATAACTTAGCGGATCTGAGGTGAGAAAACACACAATACGTATTACCAAATAAGCGCGATCTTAACCACTTATATATATTTCACTTTCCTTTCTATTTCTAATCTCTGTTTATATCACAAATACTAATGTGTACTAGAATTATCTTACCTTAGTTTCTTGTTTAATCGCAATCCTCTCGTATCCTCAATATCTCTAAAATAACTCGTGTGGAATTGGAACCACCTTGACTTGATCGCTCTGTCACGGATAGCTTCATAATAAACGACGGATTTCTTCTCTTCCTTCATTTCACGCGCTTAAACCAGATTAGAATAATCTCTTCCCAATAGGTCATACGCTTACGTTAAACTTCTGCTACTTAAATGGTTTCTAATTCGCATGTTCGCGTTTCATTTCTGGATTTGGTTTTGAAAGAATTTGCCTTTTTCGGCCCCAAAGAACCCAAGAGGAGATTGTAGTAGAAAACGCGATAAGCCCGTCACAACTTACCTGTGAAAAAAAAAGATTACTACAACGAAATACATGCTAATTTTGCCACAAGATGGAAGTACATTTTTTCCAGAAATCACAACAAAATTATAAAAATCTCCGATGCCTCAAGAACTGTGTTTTTGTTATAAAAAGAATTCATTATATTTTATGCTTCCCTCTTGTTTAATGACGAAATAAATTACCAGATAAGAAATATAAACATTTTAAGTTCATTTAGAAGTAATTTTGATTTTCTAAAAGAAAAAGTTTGAAAGAAATTTGATTTTAATTATATGTTGCAGGTCTGCAACATTGGTCTTTGGTTACCATTTTGACATGGCAAAAACGCGTATACTAACCCAAGATGAAATTGATAGATAAATGAATAATTCAGACGAATTGAATGAATTAAATCAGGATGGTCTTGAATATTCTGATGATAATGTTTATTTTTACCTGATTGTGTGTCATCTAATGAAGATTCGGATAGCGACTGTGAAAATAGTATTGATTCACAAAATACAAGTCAGAATATAAAAAAAAATCCGATGATGACAATAAATTAGATCAGTGCTTCTCAAACTTTCAATACTGGCGCCCCCCTTTTCAATCACAATCTTTATCGCGCCCCCCTTATACATAATAATTTACTGAATCCAATAATAATGCACTTTTACGATAAAGCAACAATATTTATTATAAACCGTACAAATTCATGACATAAGTATTAAATTTTGTATATGTTACTTTTAAGCAAAAAAAAAATTAAGTAATAGGATAATTACTAAGTTATTTTTCCTTTCTCTGATTTTTAAATTGGAACATATTACAAAACGCGGTGGTTGCTTAGAAGAAAAAATATAGATATCAGCTAAATATAGAAAATGAACTCAGAGGGTCAATTTCTTATCTTAAAACTCCTTTCAAAAACTTTGCTCTGTGAGACAAGCCCATGGAAGTAGCTAATAATTATTAAACTTGTTCTTAATTTAGTATTAATTAATTAGTCCTAAAATACTCTGTGCACCACTCATACATTAAAAGCAGTGTTTCTCAAACTTTCAATACTGGCGACCCAATTTTCAATTATAATTTTTGTCTCGCCCCCCTGTACAACAATAATGTATTTACTGCAATAAAAATGCACTTTGAGAGAGAGGCGCTAAAGTTACAATACGATCTTAATGATAAACCGTACAAATTAATACGATAAGTATATTAAATTTTGTGTATATGTAACTTTTAAGTAATATATATTTTAAGAAAATTACTTAAAATATGTATTACCTAGAATTATGTTATTTTTCTTTCTCTAATTTTTAAATTGGAACAGATTGCAAAATGATGTATTTAATTAAAGATTTATTTCCTTCTGCATTCATTTCTCAAAATACAAATGTCATTAGAAAAATAGTCTAGTCAATGTCGCTCTCTATCATATCCATCACATCTGGCATTATAGGGTACGTTTGCGTGAGTCTGGGCAACCTATCGGACGTCTGCGCAAAACATGTAAAAATGCTTTTCCTCGTACAATTCCAGTCAGTTTTGGTCGACTCGATACTCCTATAGCTACCGAATCTAGCTTGAATGTACATTTTTTTAAATTTCCACGTTAATTGTAATTCACGGTAATTAAGTATTTACGGCAGTAGATTAAAACAATATCATACATACATTTTTAAGTCGTAAGCAAACATTCGACCATAATAAAGAATCAACAATTACACAGACGAACGAGCATGGTTCCGAAAATTAAATCAAGGTGATCTCTCAAAAATACTTAAATTTTGGATTTACCACTACTGAAGTAAATGATGGAAAAAAAGCCCCAGCTCCATATGTGTTAAAACTTACAAATCTGTAGAACAACATGTGAAAGTTGTTTTTAAAACATGTAAAATCATTTAAGCAAGAATTTTAAAAATATTTTCTGGATGAGGACAGCTTGGTAGCAAGTTACGAGTGGATTAAGGATCTTTTTCAAGATACTCCAGAAGGGCTCTCAACTTCCGAAGAAAAAATCTTCATAGATTTCACATCCAGTGAAAAATTATAAGGCAATTTTGTAATAAATCGCTCTTTGAATTTGGGGTAGAGGTGGATGAGGAATTTTCTGTACTGGAAACAAAAGCATTTCGTATACTATTACCATTTTCAACATCCTACCTTTTTCAAACCGGATTTTCTGCAGTGGATGCCTTGAAGACAAAATATAGATCTCAGCTAAATATAGAAAAATAACTCTTTAAGTGTCAATTTCTGATATTAAAACCTTCCTTTGAAAAACTTTCCTTTACAAGAAAAGCCCGTGGAAGTCCCTAATAATTATTAAACTTGTTCTTAATTTAGTAATAAGATTGATTGATTGAATATTAACGTCGCACTGTTCAGCTGCACGAGGGCTTTTGACGACGGACCACGTAATTTTGAACCATGGTCAAGTGACGTGGATGACACCTGACCTGGCACCCTTCTCTCCTAACTACCACACCACACCAACGGGAAAACGTTTCAACTCTCAACAGATTTAACATGCATCGTTGCCCTACATGGGGGGTCTTTAGTGGTACTGGGCTCGAACTCGTGACAAGGCAAGCCACGATCCGATATCTATACCACTCGGCTACCACGGCCAAATTCAGTAATAAGAAATTATTTATAAAATACCTTCTTCAGTACTGATACATCAAACGTATACTGGCTGAAACACCGACTCTTCGCACGAGTTCATTTTTTTAAAAAATAAAACATTATTCTTGATAAAATAGCTGAACTGTAAGGAGATTAAAACTGTGTGCACGACATTGTATACAAAAATGTAAAATGATTTTTTTTAGATAAATGCTATAATTGTAAATAACTGTTTAAAAAAACTGTAATTTTTAACCTCACATAATTAGCATTTAGAATTAATGTTAAATTATGGAAAATAATATAAAATTCCGATGAAGAATAATTGTGTTACTTTTTAACATTTAAAGCGAGAAGACTTCAAAATGTTTTAACCCGGGAGCAGGCGCGTACTCGATACTAACATTAATGGTAGTGCGGGGGAACTCAGTCACCCCAATCATTTGTTTAGAATTATTTTTACTGTACACGATACAAATCGGAATTCTAGTGAATATTTCAATTTATAGAAAGTATACTTACCTTCTTTCAAGGACTATTCAATTCTTTGATGATTTGAGAAAAATCAATAAAACTGAACTAAAATGATTCAAAAGTACAAGACCATAATAAAGGACGCAAATCAGACACTTTTCAGTTATCCTACAGAAATGTTAAACCAATGAATTCTTTTTCAAATATCGCAAAACTCAATTATTTACAATTTCCCTAAGCGAAAAGCAAACGCATAAAAGATGGGAGGAACTAATATTGATAATAACCATACCATAAGATTGAAGGTCAATCAAATGGTTAGCAAACGTACTATGCAGCCTGGCTGAAAAGTGAATCATGACTTCCTTTTCTTTTTCTACAACTAATGTACAGTATTTCAATAATAATTACAGCGGAGAATTGTTTATCTTCTTAGAATTTTCTCAGGGTCTGGGTTTTGTTTTTCTTTTAACGAGTAATATTTTATGTTAAAACGTAATAAAAAAATCTCTCATTGAGGAAAAACAGCAAATAAAACAAAATGTTTTTTTTTTCTTTAATTTGGTTTTGGGATCAAAGATAGCTATTTGATGACGGAAAAAAGCCAGATAATAAATATAAATTATGTCAGTGTGTTGTTGTGTGTATTTTTTTTTATTATGGAAGAAAGCATTTTGTTATACTTCTCTTTCCGGTTATTTTTTTAAAAAAAAATCTTTAAATTTTCGATACGCTAGCGCCCCCTTGTAGGGTCATCGCGCCCCCCAGGGGGCGCGCCTCACACTTTGAGAAACACTGAATTAGATAGAAATATTTAAGTCAGAGAACCATTTTAAATTTAACTTTTAAGAATAATAAAACATTGTCAAATAATTTTTATGGAAAAATCAAGACATTTCATTGAATGAAGTAATAAAATTTCATGTAGATGACACGCTCCCTAGATAAATTATGGATTTGGAGTACAAAAAGTGTAAAGTAGGACTTTGTTACAACAAAATCAATAAGTGATTAAAAATTTAATTGTATGTGTAGGACTAAAACAATTTATAACAATGAATAAAAAAATGTTCATATAAAAATGTTTTGTAATTTAGAGCACTACTGCACAATGTTGCACTTCTGCAACAAACAAAAAATGACTGAAATTCAATTTAAAACAGCTTAATTTTTTAAAATATATTTTGCCTGATTATAATTACATAATAACAAACTGATATAATTTTCCATAGAAATTTAAAAAATGGGGAAGTTAAGGGTTAAACCCTTAAGCGGCCACTTTTCTTGCCCAAAATGTTCCAGAAAAACCTCATTTGTGCATATATCTAAGCCTAATAAATATAACAAGAAAAGGGAAGAATTTAATTTTAATTTTCAATTTTTAAGTTAACTCATCATATTGTTTATGTTGTAATTCTGGAACACCAAACCCCTAAATTATAAGTACACTCCGCATGCTATGAGGAACGTTTCATCATATATGTATTACATACTTGAAAAACATTTTAAGTTTATACCTCTTTTTCAAAGTTTTGAGAATTGTGTGTGTGTGCATATATATATATATATACTATGTGCACTCACACAGTTTAAAGCATCGTGTCTATCTAAGTCTTATATTTGCGTTTTTGGATTATATTTTCAATTTTATTTCTTTCCAAGCAACAAATTTCGCATTGTCCTGCCTCTGCTTGTTATTAATCGAATATTTTCAAGATTCTAAATTCCTGCCTTCAAGAAAAAAATTCCCACCCTTACCCCCCAAAAAATCCAGTACCATGGACAAACTGCATCTCTTAAAAACACATTAGCACTAACAATCTCACTATAAAAATTAAAAAATATACTTATATCATAGATAGAAAGAAGAAAATATCATTGCCCGTACAGCGTACGTGCAAACCGGTTGTGACCAGTTCACAGTAGCCCGTACGATGTACAGCAAACCAAATAATGGGTTAAATTGCCGAGGAGCATGTGTCATTTAATAAAAGAAAATAATGTGCGTGATGTGATGTATATTGTTTAAAAAAATGTATGTGACACCATTTGCAGAATTACATATAATTATTCACATGATATGTATTCTTCTGAGTAATTTTCAAAGATATAAAAAATAATAATAAACTGTACTTATTGTAAATTTGCACGAGATTTCAAAAGTTATCATTTATAAAATAAAAAATGTCGGTAACATTTGTATATTTTTTAAATCATTCGCATAATTTATAAATAAAAATATTCGTAAAAGAGAAAAAAATAAAACTTAGCTTCTTTTTTTCTGATACATGCATAGCGTTTTTTCCGAGTTGTTTAGGTTATAAATGAAAATGTAATTTAAACAAATTTACATTACGGAATAAATCGTAACATGAAAGAATCTTTCTATTTATTATTAATACATGGCATTTATAAAAGATTAAAATAAAGGTGTTTTAAGAAAAATATAAAATAAATTTGCAAAATCTTGAGATTCATTCCTGAAAATAAAAATAAATTTCATAAATAAACATACGTATACTAACAATCGTCTTTTTTAATTAAAATGTTTTATTTATCATTCGCAGACTATTGAAAACCGAATTCTTTTATTCTCTTCTTCAAAAGAAACGGCGTTGTAATGCATTCTCTCTCTCTCTCTAAAAATAAACGATTTTAAAATTTTCTGCCGCGAATCTCTAAATATGGAACAGATCCTCCTGAAATCGGAAAAAAAGAAGAAAAGGTTGGAGGAGGAGAGGGGGGAAAAGAACGTTCTGCTCAAAATACGGAATCCAATATTTGAGGAGCACTCTGAGAAGCTCTACTGCGAGAAAAATGAGCGATCGCTGCAGCCCCCCTAATGGCGGTGTCCGATTTGTCAAATCGAGTCCTCTCACTTTTCAAGAAGATCCTTCGGACTCCTTTTCTTGCTCCTGAGCTTCATTTTTTATTCTCAAATGCTTCATTTCATACTTCCGGTGTTCTCTTCTCTGAAAAATGGAACGGGGAGAAAGGGTGTTGTTTGAAAAAGAATGGGGAGACGAGACGCGATTGTTACAGAAACTTCACCAGGAACGAGGTGGAAAAATCGTCTGTCTCTACAGTTGTGCGGAATCAATAGAGTCGATTTATGTGACGTCAATGCCACGTGATAAATAGTAAACAAGTGATAAAGTGTGGGTTTTCGATTAATGATTATTCCATTTGTCGAATGTTTAATTTTACTCTTGCTCTTTTTTACATTTTTTTAATATACGATTTTAGAAAATATATTAGTAATATAGTACGTTCTCTTGTGTGTATAAATTTTAACAAACAGTTAATAATTTTTTTATTGAAAAATATTTCTTCTTTTATGTCTTGGGATGTTATCTTAGAAATACTTAATAACATATTTTTGATTTGCTACAATAATTGGAAACATTCACAATTTGTAATCATTAAGATTGAAAGTTACATTTGTGTCACACTATAAAAGGATACGACGACTGTTGGCAACGGCCCACGTAATTTCGATACTTGGTTAAGTGACGAGGACAATACCTGCGCTGCAACGTCTCTCCAAACTACCTCACCTCGTCAATGGGAGGAAATTGAATTCAAGAGATAAAATCTAAATTCCTAAAAAGGTTTCAAAATAGTTTCACATGATTTAATTGTATAATAAAAAATCAATTTTACTCTTGGGGGATTTATCCTCTTCTTATCTAATAATAGTTAGGTTCCGAGTTTGAAACCACAACGAGATTTTTCTTGTGTTCCGTTCATTTATAAAAAGTAATTAATAATATTATTCAGTGTGCTGATATTTTTAACACTTATCTTTGTTTTTATATCAATAAGAAGTTTGAGAAACCATTCCTTATTTGAAGATAGAATATTCAGATGCAATTACATAGATAATTTTCTCACTCTATAATTCATAGAAAACTTTTATCGGATTTTCTACGAAATTTGATACTTTTATATGCATTTTTAATGTTTTAAATGTAAAGTTTTACGGCTTCTGTGAACTCTTAAAATACTATATATTTTATTCTCAATGTTTTTAGTAGTTTTAGATCGTTACCAATTAAAATACGAAACACTTTTGTTAAAGGAAATTTTTCTGCATTTAATTCTCCGTTAAGGAAAAAACATATATATATTCACATTTTATTTGAAATGTTACTTTCTTTAAGTTATCCATAATTCTCATTATATTTGTATTGGTAGAAATTAAATTATTTTTTGAAAAGTTTTTAAAAGTTATTAAAATGCATTTTTAATCACGTCATAGATTGTCTTAAAAGTCTAAATGCATTTAAATTAATTTTAATTTATGTGAATCTCTTAAATCATTCAGTTCAATACAGTATTATGAAAAGGAACTTAAGCGCAAGATAATAAATTTATAAGGAAATCGCAAAATGTTTTGAACATATTTTCAAATGCATGTAACTGAATGCTCAAAAAATAAATCCTAAATAATTATGTTTGCTTGATGAATAATTCCCACTGACCTTTTCAAAATTAAAATATAATTCAAGTCTAAAGCGCAACAAATTGAAAAGTAAATGTTTTATATAAGTTATTCTCATTGCTATGATGTCATTAAATTTCCGAAGTTTCATTTATTTAGATGTTGAAATTGCTATCATTTAAATTCAAAGATTCACGCAATAACTGCATAATGAGTTTCAGAAACACTCATTATATCTTTCTCAGAACTTCAAAGGTTTTTGCTTATTAATGCATTAAAAAAATCAAAAAGAAAATTCTTTGTAAGCTTAGGAGTAGATCTTTTTTTTTAAAGCTTGAAAGCTTTAATATAACTTTTGATTTTATAAACCAACTATGTTTCAATCTTAACGACAAACTATACTTCAAAACAAAACGTTTATTATGCTAAAGACCAGTCAGAACGTCGTCGCTTTCTATTTAAATGTTTCTTGCTCTTAAATTTATTGAATGACAAACATGCCTTAGTGATAAATTTCGAAATCAAAGCAAACGGTTCTTTTTCGAGTTTTAAGTATTTTTTAATGCAAAAGGAATATTAAGAAATATTGTTATTTAGGAATATGCTTTGTTACTCTTAATTTATAAAGGTTTCATTTTCAACTAATAAACCATGCTTCATTTCTCAATATATACAGGGTGGTTATAATTAAGATAACACTATTCAGAGGCCTGTAGAACCCGTTTTGTTTATCGGATTTTGATGAAACTTGGAACATATATGCGATATGGACCGTGGGGAAAAGTTTTCTATAATAATAATAATGATAATAAATAGCTCAAATGTTTACCGCTAGGAGGATATGTGGAGCCCAAAGGAAAGCGAAAATTATGTTTGAATCATTAAACTCATTCAGTTACAGAATATGCTCAACATGTGCTGCATTGGCATCAATAACGTGTTAAAAGCTCATTATAGCTTTTTAAATGGTAGCGCAAAGAAACTCAAGAGGGATTTCAGCCACATGGCGTTTAATGCTAGCTTTCAAATCTGGTGTAAAGTTCTAATACCTCTACTTAAAATACGGTTTTTAGAAATTCCCTCAACCAAAAATCATAGGGAATTAAGTCGCGTGAACGAAAATGCCATGCATCCAGAAAATGTCTGGATATCGCACGTTTATAGCCTAAGTTAGCAGTAAGCAGTGCTTTGACTTGCTGCCCAATGTGAGGAATTGCTTCATCTTTCATAGAGATAGTGGTTTTCGAACATTCTCTTTTCTGTAAAGCCGAATTGACCTGCTGAAGGAGTTCACTGTATCCTGTACTCGTGACAGAACATCTTTTAGGATCTTAACGAATGAGAGTTTCAAAGAGAAAGGCCCAAGTATAAACTCAACAGTAAGTCCACACCAACCAGTCACGTAATCAGAATGCAGTGCTTGATGATGCAGGGCATTGGGAGGTGAAGTGCCCTATATGAGCAATTTTGACCAGTCACAGCTCCATCTAAATAAAAGCGGGCGTCATCTGACCATAGAGTGTTTCAAGGCCACGCGCCATCGACTTCCGTTCTCACCAAAAATCAGCAAGCAAATTTAAGGCGTATTTTGTGATCTTGAGGTTTCAGAGTTTGTATATATATCACGTGGAGCTTATATGGATACCATTTTAAAATGTTCGCAGAATTTTTCGTACTGTTGACCTCGGAATTTCCAATTCGCGTAACACTGATAGATCCCTTGTTGAAGAATAGTTGTAACTGGAGGCTCTTACAAACACAGTGACTTATTCAACAGTTTCAGCCCCAGCCGGTTCCCGTCCTCTTAAGGACAGCACACCCAAACCTCCAGTCTTATCAAATTCCATGATCATCTTCCTGAAACCAATCCTCTATATGGCACCTTTTCGCAGATCCGTTAAATGATGATAAAGATCGATCTTTTTTTTTTTGTAAGAGCATGGTTAATGATGACAAATGCACGCTGAATGATTCTCTGGCTATGACTGCAAGTTTATATACAGGTTTTATGAATTTGCATACGAAATATTCGAAAAGAACCATGTGCTGAGCAAAATTTGATTTATTTATTTTCTTAAAGCAGAAATCTTTTCCCCATGGTTCATATCGCATATATTCGAAGTTTTATCAAAATCCGATAAACAGAACAGGTCTCACTGGCCTCAGAATCATGTAACTTTAATTATAACCACCCGGTATGATTTCAGCGAAAAATAATATTTATTTTGTGTAAAATATTTCACACTTAGCATCGATTTATTAATTATTCAAACAATTGATAAAAAATAATTATGTTAATTCCTTTTTGTAGAAGTTAAATTTATTATATTTTTGTCCTTTTCTTTCACATCCATATTTTATTAAAAGTCAAATGATCTAGGAATAATTGAAAAATAATAAACAGGTTTCAGTTTTAGTTAAAATTCAATGCACGTTTAATCTGTCGAGACACAAAGTCCTGGAAATGCCTTCCAAGGTGAAGTTCGGGACATGCAAAAATTGCATTACACCAGCGTTTCTCAAACTGTGGGGAGCTTCCCCCTAGAGGGGTGTGATAATCCTACAAGGGCGCAAGCATATCGAAAAGAAAAGATTTTTTTAAAAAAAAATTATCAATTTACTACAATTAAGTCGAAACAAAATACATTGCGAGATAATAAAAAATACATATTTACACTGATATAATACACTTATAAATGTATCAGTCCTTCACCATGCATTTTATAATTAACCATAACGATACTAAACTAAGAACAAGTTTAAAAATTACCAGTGACCCCATGGGATTGTCATACATAAAATATATCCCAAAATTAATACTTATCTTGATAATTTGTAAGGTTTATAATTAATGCTTTAGCTGCCGGTTTAAAGTTACCCAATCTCACTCCAATGCCACCGTTTTCTACATAGGCTTGCGTATGGGATATATTGGGGATGAAGGGGGGGAACGAAAATGAAGAAATAAGCAAATATTATGAAATAAGTAAATCCTTCGCAAACACTGTCAAGGTCGCGATGAAAATTATGATTCAATTTTGGGTCGCAAATAGTAAAAGTTTGAAAAACACTGCATTACACACGAAACTGTCGCTTAAGCAACATTTATCTCAAAAATCCATTAAAAAATACACTCTTAATGCAAGTTTTCGGAAATCATCATAACTTTAATCCAATTATTCTTTAAATTAAGGTGTTAATATTTTAATATGCTTTTTTCATATTCTAATGACTGTTATATCATGTGTATCGGTTTTGATTACATAACAAACCGAGCAATGTTACTACATGCTGTTTAAGCAGATTACTTGGAACAAAAATATCATAAAATGCGATGGAAATAAAAATAGCATTTATTACTGCCTAAAAAAGGAACAAAATCTGTGATAAGGAAAAATACTATTGCGACATGGGACTAAAGTATGACACTAACTAAAACCAACAAACAGACTTAAAAAGTATGATAGAGATAGGAATAATAGGGATAAAAAAAGACGAATTATGAGAATATATGAGCAATAGTGATAAGTACTATAAGCTTACTAACGCTACTAACAAACACAAAAATTGTAGGGAAGATATTACCCATGACAAAGTCATGGTAGTTATGATATATAACATAAATAATTAAAAAAACAAATAAAAACATTAGAGAAATCAATGGTGTATGCATTTTCTTGTTACTTCAATACTTTTTTAAAAAAAATTCTGTTATACCAGTCCTAATAGATAAAATAAATTTAACTTCATAATAATGCTGTCTTATTTTGCTTATTCGTAGGACGATGGATTTTTAAGAAAATTTTATGCTTTTTAATTAGTATTACGAATGAATTATGATGACAACAATATTATTATTTTTGTATACCCTAAAAATTACAAGATATGAACTTTTTTTTTAATTCATCGATTTTCAAGCAGCAGATTTGATGGAATCTTGCAACTCAAGTTTGAAATTTATGTCTTCAACCGATTGAGATGAAATTTTGTATACATGTTTAGTTTGGATGGCGATGCATGTTTTGACCAATTATGTTCCCATATCGGCCTAGTTACTGTAGCGATCTTGTTCAGGTGCTAAGTCGAGAATGCTTACATTAACACAGATGTCGACAGGGAGCGTAGTTCAGAATGTAGAGCGCTCGCTCAGCATGCAAGAGGTAAGGGGTTTGATACCCCGCACGTCAAATTATTTTTTTTCCGTGTAAAATGTTTTTGAAATTTGTTTGGTATACCCAACGAGATATTTTACAATATTTCCACTCAGCATACGTACAACGTATGTGATTGTTTTAGAGCTTTTATTTAACTTGCAATGTGTAAAATGTTCGGGTGGAATCTTGCAACTCAATGTTGAAGCTGATGTCTTCTACCGATTGAGCTGAAATTTTTTATACACGTTTAGATTCGATGACAATACATTTTTGACCATTTACATCCCAATACCACAATTAGTTAAAAAGACTAGCTGCATCGCCCGCCGTTGCACGGGCATTCTCTACTTTTATAAATTTTCCCTTTCCTTTCCCTTTTTCCCCTTCCTCTTTTTCAAAATAACTTCCACCCCCTCCTCCGCTTAGAACCACGTTGCTCAGGCTTTTACCGAGTGTATAACTTAAAATTCTCTGTCTCAAAGTTGTTTCGCTTCTTTTCTTTGTCAGACATGTTTATACCACCCCACTCCCTGGCGTTGCACGAAATTTTTTAAATGCATTATATCTTGTCTTGGAAATTCCCCTTCCCCTCTCCCTATCTGAGCTCTCGAGTAAGTGAACATTCATCGAGTCTTAAGCAGCTTGACACGTGCAGCCCTATAGAGGCACAGAAAGTAAAACATTATTTTACAAATGAAATTCATAAAAAAATGACATTTTATTTTTTAAATTATTAAATGTAAAAGCTCAAAGTATGAGTTTTTTAAAAATCATTTTCATATAAACGCATCGACATTGATTCATTTTAGAAACAATCATAAAAAGATGTAAAATATCGTTGTTTGTAAAAAAAAAAAATTGTTTTGTGACAAATTGAATTATCTTTCCAATTACAAAATTGCTGCCGAAGTTGTTAAATTCGCGAATACAATTTTGAGTATTTTTTAATAAGAAAGGACAAAATAAATAAAAGACCGTTCAAATAAAAGGAAGTGATACTTAATTTTGCTTATTTTGATGAATGAGATTAACAGACTGAGATACTTCTGTCCAGCGATAACTAAAAAGTAAAAAATAAATTAAAAGTTAAAAACAAGCTTTTAAAAAACAAGCTTTTTTTTATTTAAATACTTTAAGATGAATAAAATTAACTTTTCTTCTAAAACGTTTTTTGCTATCAACTTATAAAGTCGTCACACAATTTATGATATAAAAGCTTGAAGTTAGATTTACCGGTGTAGATAAACAAGAAAATTAAATAACTTGATCTCTCTCTCTCTCTCTCTCTGATTGATTTTAATTTTTAAAAATTTTAACCTAAGTAAATACGAGGACTTAAATCTCCCGACAATCTTTTAGATCATAAAATTTGTAACGACTTTTTAAGTTTATCGCAAAAAATTTATAAAAGAAAAGTTTATTTTATTATTTTTATAACATTTAAATAAAAGCTTGTTTATATACATATAAAGTTTTTTTTTACTTTTAATTTATTTATAATTAGTTGACTTAATATTTTACTAAAGCTATTGTTCGAAATGTAAAGTTAAAGTTATGAGGAGACAGATGAGAGAGAAATGACAAACTTGTAAAAACCCCTAAAACTCGCTGTTGACGCAAATGAATAATATTTTTTTTCCAAATTTATAATTACACGTTAATTATAATTAACTTTATTTTTCCATTTTTACGGATCAAAATTAATAATAAGAAAAAAATGGTTTCCACTTAACCAAACTTATACCTGTATACACTAAAGAGCAGGTTTAAATATGTTTTAAAGCCCCAATATCTTCCCTGTTTTATCGATCTCTCTATAACTCTCTTATTTTTTACATAATATATATATATATATATATATATATATATATATATATATATATATATATATATATATATATATATATATATATATAATCCTGAATAGGTGAATAATTTTGCTTTACTTTTTCTAAAGTTAAATTAACTACTTTTACCTTGCCAATGCTTAGAATAGTTAGAAAGAAAAGAAAAATCTTAAGTTTTGTCTGACCCAAGAGATTAGGTTTTCTTTTACGGTGGAGGAGCGAGTTGAAAGGGACGGTTACAGTCAACGAATTGGCCTGTCTTCTTTACAGATTTAATTTATTTGGATATTCTTAACTAGGAGATTGCGATCAGAGAAGTTTGTTTGAGGGAAGTTCAAGTAAATGATAAAGTAGGCTTAGGAAGCATATTTTTCATTAATTTGTCAGATGGAAAGTAATTGTATTTCCTTAGTTAAGTAATGCGTATCATTCTAGATAAAATTAAATAAGTAATTAAACCTGATGCGGTAGTTTAAGGTAACTGAAAACGTTAGGAACAGTGATTTTTTTAGAAAAGCGTATGAATGGATAATTTTTGGATATTTAGTGTAAGTTATAAATTAGAATAAACATATAAATTAATTAATCACTATAAATTAAATTTTAAGAATATACGGTATAATTAGGCAAAATATTATTATTATTGAGCATTTTTTCATAAAAGGAGACGGTTTCGAAAAATATGTCATTCTTTCATATTTTTTATTTTAAAAAAACTGCATTTAATTTTTTTTTTTTTTGTAATAATATTTATAAAACAGTTTTATATGTGTATTCTAATTCAAGTGAAAACTAATATATATAAAAATTTGTCATTCATGCGCTTTTTCAAAATCATGGTTTTGAACAATCAGTAACCTTAACTTTGTATTTTTCAGTAAATAAGATTACGAAAATTATTTTATCTTTGTAGAAAATTAAAAAAAAATGAAAATACATTCTAATATTATATTAATTGGTTCTTATTCTACTTTTCATTATTACCTGTGCGTTTTGCCTATTATAATATTACATTGTTTGGAAATTTCCACTTACTGAATAAGATGCTAGTATAAGATACTAAGAAAAATGGGATTCTTATTGTGAAATTTACTTATTTTTATCCCTTCGATCAGTATGACCAAATATCATTAATCAATTTGTCTTCTTTCAGCAAACACATGTCAATTTCTCAGAGTTTTTTTTTTTTCATGCACATGAATTAATGAAGGTAATAATAAATTTCTATTATGTATAAATAAGAACCTTTTACAAGCAACATAAGAAGTACAGTACAGTCCCGCTAATCCGAACACGGCTAATCCGAACATCCGGTTAATCCGAACGGCTCCGCGGAAAAAATTTATAATTTTAAGGACGAAAAAATCGGTGAATATTTCAATATAAAACAGTATAAACCTTAATTCAAAACAGTTCTTTATTTAATATTCACGCACTGTACATCAAGTTATGGTACAAATTTTAAAATGGAATAAACTACAGAACAGAACACTAATGTTTAGTATGAAAAATTGTACAACATAACCCGTACTCCCAGTTCAAATAGTGATTTTGCTGTTACTCCGGCTAATCCGAACAATCACGTAATCCGAACAGGGGTCGGTCCGATATTGTTCGGATTATCGGGACTGTACTGTAGTTTTAAAACAGCTGGTCAGAAATAAATGATATTATTAGACAGAAAAATAAACATGTTTGCAAAATGTCAACTTTAACTCTAATAGTTCAGAAACAAAATTTTTTGTATTGTTGGGGATAAGGCAGCGAGATCTATGGATCCGAAGCCGAGTAACGTATCCACTAGACAAAAGTAATAACCTTTGTCCGGAGGCTGTTAATGGTTTTTATTAGAACCGCTACACTACTCCGCCACTATTGAGTCGATGGATAGGTGAACGAACGAGGTGCTTGTTAGGGCAAGCGCGTGTAGCTTGATAGTTTTTGCTGTTGCGTCAAGTGAGTCTGGTGACTTTGAATGCTGCGTCAAGTGAGCCTGATGACTTTGGTTGCTGCTTCAAGTGGGTCTGGCGACTTTGGTTGATGCGTCAAGTATATCTGATGACTTTGCTCTTGTTGCGTGTAGATGACGCCACGACAGTTCAAAAGGTTTTCGTTTTCCTTTTCAACCAAGGCCACTTATGTCGCAGACAAAACTCCTGATCTATGGATCCTAAGCCAACCACTTACAAAACTTAACCACCAGACAGAAGTGATCACCTCTGTCCGGAAGATGTTACTGGTTTATATAGGAATTGCTAGAGTATGAATATGCCCTGCAATCTCTTTGAGAGTCAATTTCCAAAAGACTCGTTCATTGTGGATGTGAACACAACAATTTATTTTGATTAAATTAGATTGTCGAAACCCGGAAGTTGCGGATGTAGAACGGGTCTTTGACGAAACAGACAACGTTTAAAAATAATGCTTTTATTTTAGACTAATTAATTCATGATTAATTCAAATTTCATCATCTTCGAAGCAATCCTAACTAATTTTTAACATAATATATAAGATTATTCAAAGTTCATTATCTCTTAATCCACTTGTGGATCACTTGTCAGCTCTTTACATTGCTTGTCAGCTACAGTGCTATGGTTCTCGTCAAATCGTCATCTTTACTATTTCCACATCCATGAATGGCAGCTATAGCTCGAATGATAATTTTACAATGAATGACTCACTACTTACACTTCACGATCCACGATTAACTTTAACATACCTTTTTCCAGGGTGTAAATAACATTTACATTAGCGTAAAATTAAATTATCTCACTTTAAATGGTTTTAAATGCAAACCACGGTTATGGAATAATTTCTACACGTAGATTAGCTGAAAAATCGCAAATGGTTTTTCTTTAAAGGTACATTTAGTTGCTTTCGAACATTTTCTTAAAAATTCTCGATTAGTGTCTTCCTCGTATTTCTGTATCAAAATTTAAATTCATATTTTAAAATCAGTTTCTTTGCTAATGAAATAATATAAACTTTCATTAGAGGTTTTTATTACTCGGATAATATAGTGAAAGACAATTTCGCGTATTCAAGGTAATATATCTCTTTTTGTACAATAATCCACGATAATGTTTCCTCTTTTCACTATTCCCATACATAAAATATATATATCTTATGGAAGAGGGTCAGGTACTAGCGAATCAAATAATAAGATTAACTTTTATTGCAGAATTTTTATTTTTTGGATAACAGTATATTAGTTACCGTTTTATCTTATCCGTGACACTTTCCCCACTAATTGCTTCATTTGCAACAAAGCTATCGTCGGATCCCCATTTTCTCGAAAACCCATCCATTTAAAATCCCTTACAATCCTCCCCAATCCGCAAAGAAACATACACTGCAAAATAGGGATCATTTCCGCCTCATACCAGGAGGTCCATTCCAGGTAAAGCCTGACGCAATAGACAGTGAAAGCTCCTGTATTGATTATTGCACGCAGACCGACCAAATTGCGAACAGCCGACCTATTCAAACATTTACTCCCCAAATGATCCCTCGTTTGATGACTCCTGATTGGTTGGGAAGAGATGACGGTCAAACTCGGGTTTTAGGAAATCCGAATGGGCTTAATTTCCTGGAAGTTCGAACATTCCATTGCACAGAATCGGAGACTGTAGAGAGATGTTGGAAAATGGTGATTTATGTCTTGTCGAGTTTCGAGATTTGGATTGGATGCAAGAAAGCTAGGCACATTTAAAATGCAACGTGAACGTATTTAAAATGAGTATTCTTTCATATATAAATTTTATATATTTCTTCCATGCATCCATGAGAATTTAATGGTTATATATATTGCACGGTATTGGTTAGAAATAGTGCTATATTATTCAATCTATAAAATAATTGAAAATTTTAATGATTTGAAGAGTTGATTTTAAAGATAATCAATTTCATTTCGTACAAAAATTATAGAATTGTTATTTTAGAAATCTTTACATTTGTAATAAAAATCATAAGTATAATTAGTAATTCATTCATAATGTTTATGAAATAGATATTATTCTATTTGTTTTAATTACTTTTGTTGAAATCTAATGAAAAAATGGGCAAAATTTTTGAAAAAGATTGAAATTCTCTATAGCTTGGATTTTTGTTATAACAAGCTTGTGTGAGCTTGTTATATATATATAAATTTTGAAAATATTAATTAAATTACATATTCCAGAAAAAAAAATTAATGTGGTAGCTTTAATAAGGATATAATTTAAGAATAAAATATGAAGAGTATTCGTGCTGGTTGTTAAATATTTCAATTAGAATAAAATACAGTATATATATAGTCTTACTCTCTACAATACAAACAAGAGCTAACATCCAACAATTACATTCGAAAAACACATAGACAGTAGGAAAATCACACAATGAAGGACAGATGAGCAACCGAGTTTAAAAATTATAAAATGAATGCTGCAGTATTATAAACATTGCTGACCTAGGACAGCTAATATATATAATAATTTATATAAAAGTGGGGTTGAACATGTTTATTGGCCAGCCAACCTTCCCCCATTATGTAAATACTGAGCAAAAACCTATTGAAAGTAATGGATATGAATATCTAAATCCATTAAAAGAAAGAGGTAACGTACCTAAAAATTGCAGAGCCCGCGCTAAATCTGAGTACAATAAAGGTAGACCATAAAATGCCGATTCAAAGCATGTGAATGGCTGAAATGTAGCACTTAACAAAAGCTTAACTATAATTATGAAATATGCAAGTTTTTAGTAATAAACTGTTATCAATCTCAGAATTTTTAATCCTTACTATTTTGCATAGATTTATTCATATAACTATAATAAAATTAATTGGGTATTTCTGATTTAAGCAATGCTAAGTAAAAAGTTTATAATTATTTATTATTTCTGATTTTTTTGACACTATAAATTTTTTTGTGTTGTATATAATTAATAACAATATTTCTGAATATAGAAACATGTACAATACTCTCGCAATAAGGATTTTTTAATATTAAAATTGAGTTATTCTCTTCATCATAAATATTAGAAACTATTACATTACCTTTTTAATTTGATATGTATGTCAAAAAAAAATTTGCTTCATTTTTGATACTATTTGTTTTTCTTAAATTAAAACATTGTGGGTAAAAATTAGTGTTTGGTATAAAATTGACTTGCTTGCCAAAAATGATTATGTCATCTATATAACGATAAATGTAATATTTAGTATTAATAATGTAACTACTTTTTCAAAATATTGTAAGTGTAAATTGGCAAGATAGTTGCTCGTAGGGCCATCTTTTGGCAAACCTTTAATCTGCAGATAATATTCACCATTATAATATATATATAGTTCTCTTTAAGTATAAACCTAAGCTGGGAACTAAATATATCATAAATAACATTATTAAATAAATTATCGCTATGTAAATTTACAAGTATGTTAATCAAATCATCCATATTAACAGAGTTAAAAAGATCTTCAAAATCTAAACTATAGATTGAATAAACCTTTTTATGTTTCATTTGTTCAATAAGAGATTTACTATTTTTAAGAATGGCTGTGGATTTAAGATTATTTATTGCATCATGTAATATTTTTTGGAGAATTTAGCCAGTTTTGCTGATATATGTATTAAATCAATTTGTAACTGTTCTAAATTGGACAAAGTCTTTATGAAATTTGGTAGTAAAAAGTATATGTGGTAAGTTAAAATTATTATTAATTTGAATTCTTAATAGTTTATGAAAAACCAAAATTCGATTATTTATCTCTCTATTAGAAAGTGATGACTTAATAAAAGCTGTATTATTATTGAAATAATTATTGATCATTAAATTATAATGATATTTACATATGAAGGCAAAATTTTCTTGCACTTTATCAACATGAACTTTAATAAATTTATCTTGCAATTTTTTAATCTGATTTTTATTATCATTAAAAATATTTTATTATATGTACCAAAGTTATATTTATTAAGCTACTGTGTAATATTACCTATGAATTCTGTGAATGCCTCTATAGGCATACTATATTTAATAGCTATTTTGTGAATAAATTGTTCAATATCATTATATATAACTGATTTTTTTATAGAATTGTATTATTATTCGAAATCATTAATCTAAAACCAGTGCCATCATTCATTATGTTTCTAAGAATATTGTCTTTCACAATATTGAGGTCCCCAGTAACAACATGCTTGTGATGTTTATCAATGAATTTTTTAAATCCATTACATTTACATATTAAATTTTCTTACTTTATAGGTACATCATAGATAAAAATTGATCTACCTATTTTTATTGTATTTAAAAGCCTTATTAACAGTAATATTTTGTATTGGGAAAGATGACATGTGCCTTTATAATACGAAAAGCATTGCAATCTTTAATTTTATGTGAAATTAGTACGTCTTCTGTAATACCTAATTCTGTCTTACTGAGTCCAAACATAAAAAATTTAATGTGTTTAATGTTAAAATTGTTATCAAAGCTATTAAAAATATCTATAATACTACTTGTAAGTACTTTTTGGTCTCTACTGAATCTTTTAGTTCCAACCCCTCTAGTTTTTCTTTTATTAGATATTTTATTAATCTCATTATTGCAGTGTTTCTCAAACTGTGGAGCGCGCCCCCTGGGGGGCGCGGTAACCCTGTGAGGGGGGCGCGAGCATATTCAAAATAAAAGGTTTAAAAATAATTTTTTGGAATGAAGTAAAACAAGATGCTTTCTGACATAATAAAAATACTCATTTACACTGATATAATTTATTTTTATCATCTGGTGATCATCAAAAATAAAAGATTCCACTTTAAACACTCATTAGCCATCTTTGATCCTATAACCAAATTAAACAAATATTTTTTTTGCTTTGCGGTCAATATGAGAACGATGAGAGATTTTTTTTACGTTTCTTTTAACGATATCAAACGATGAGAGATTTTTTATTACGTTTCTTTTAACCTAAAATATTACTTTAGCTCACCTTCGAGCTTACTAATATGGTTATCTCCGTCTTTTTTTAGGGAAGTTGTAAATATATATAATATATTTCTGTTTCATCTTTTTTCCATGTGAAAGAGTTTTATGATATATGGATAAGCATGAGTATTCTGAAACATATAATGCATAATGAAAAGCGTTTTACACAATTATTTTTTAGAACATGCTACACTTTCCCCATGAACAATTTTGTAGTTTTGATTGCTGTGTTGTACGACTTATTCTGGTTTATAAATGTAAATAAGCAGAATATTAAAAAAATGGGCATCTGTGATCCCTATTAAAGGAAGTTGAAACTGATCAAGCAATTGAAGAACCTACTGAAATAATGCATATTAATCAAGATGGCGAAGGTAAATATCAGAAAAGCGTTATATGAAACGTTTGAGTTGATTTGAGTTTAGCTGGAAAATAACGTTCCTGTGTTGTTAGCGAAAAGTGTCTGTGATTTATGTCCTTTATTAAGGGCATTATTTATTTGGAACATTTTCTTTATTTTTATTGGATTTTTTCTCAAATTTTCTACGAAAAATTTAAAAGTCCTTGAAAGTAGTTAAGTATATTTTCTCTTAATTAAATTATTCACTGGAATTGTGATTTTTATAGTGTATAGTAAAAATAACAATAAAATAAATAATAGTTTTAATACAAACTAAAAAACATGCTTTTATAGAGAATCGAACTAAAAAGCAAAAAAAAATATTACTTAAAAGTAAGATATACAAAATTTAATACTTATCTTGTTAATTTGTACGGTTTATAATTATGATCGTATTGTAGCTTTAGCGTCAAAGTGCATTATTATTGCATTCAGTACATTATTAATGTATAAGGGGGGCGCGATAAAAATTGTGATTGAAAAGGGGGGCGCCAGTAGTGAAAGTTTGAGGACCACTGCATTATTGTAATAATAATCCAGAGAATTTTGATTAATTACATTTACAATATTTTTTCCTTGGTATAATACATTTAGTCTATAAAGATAAACTGCATTATAATATTTAATCTATAGTAATTTTCCCACCATAATCTTTCTTTAATGTCAGGAACAACTTTAATAATATTGAGTGAAACATGCTAAAAAAAAACCATGTGTACTAAAGTGTCTTATTTCTATTTTATTTGAACTTTTAATACTATTGAAGTATTTAGTATCTGACTTATGTTAATTATTTCTATATATATATATATATATATATATATATATATATATATATATATATATATATATATATATAAGGAAAATGACGTTAGCGAAAATACATGTAAGAAAATATTTCACTTATATCTTTAATCACCAAAAAACTTCATTTTGAAAAATGTCTTATTTTATATATACAGGGTGTTTCATATTGAATGGTACAAAAAGAAAACATTATTGTGAACGTTGTAGTTAATATATTTAGAAAATTCAAATTAACCTCAAAACTACATTTATTCAAGTTTCTATAGGTGTTCAATATGTGCTCCTCCAGTGACACAACAAATGTCTACACGGTAATCAAGTTCCTGCCACACTCATGATAGCATATTCCCTGTGATGGAGTCCTGAGGTAGTGGACGTACAAACACCTTGTCTTTAACGAACCCCTAGGGAAAAAAATCACAAGGCGTTAGATCTGTTTATCTCGGCGGCCAAAGAAGACATGTCAAATCATGTGACCCAGCACGGCCAATCCAGCGATGGGGTAGACGTTTGTTCAGGAACTCACGTACGTTTTTATTCCAATGTGGAGGAGCACCATTTTGCTGCAAAATGAAATCAGGAACAGCTTTCTCCAGCTGGGGAAGCAACCACTCAGAGAGCATATCTTGGTAAATGTCACCATTAATTGATTTTTCTGCAAATAAAAGTGGACCAAAAACACAACTGTTTGATATAAAGCGCAGAAAACTTTCATCTTGGGAGAATCACGCTGATGTTCTAATGTTACATGGATAAAGCGCAGAAAACTTTCATCTTGGGAGAATCACGCTGATGTTCTAATGTTACATGGACATTTTCCGTGCCCCAAAATCGGAAGTTATGGCGATTAACTTTGCCACATAAGTGGAACGTGGCTTCATCGGTAAACACCAGTGTGTTCTCGAAACCATTCACGTCGAGCCTTGCTTGAAATTTCACACAGAAATTCTTACGCAACGGTTTGTCAGGAGGTTTTAAAGCCTGGGCCATGTGATATATGTACGGCTTTTAAAACAAGCCACACCGTTGTGTAAGGGACCGCCAGTTCTGCACCTGCACGTCGCGTTTATTTTGAGGGACTCCGTAAAAACGAATCACGAATTCTTTCAACCACTTCTTGTTTTGTTTCTTTTCGTCCTGGGCTTTTGTTTTTTCATAAGTAGCAGGTATCCTGGAACTGCTTCACCCACCTGCTATGTTATGCCAATGAGATGGTTCTTTACGAAATTTCGAGCGAAAATGTCTTTGTATAACATTTACCGAGGAGGTTTTGGCATATTCGAAAACGCAGTACGCTTTCTCTGGCATGGACGACATTTTGCTTAACAGCGCCTCTAGCGGTAGGTTCGTCATTCGATAATTTGTCCCTGTTGCCAAATAAAACTTGTATAATTGTAGTTGCAGAATAAATTTCTATCGGCAGAATAAATACATTACGGCAGTCACGTTACTCTATTCTTTTTGTACCATTCAATATGAAACACCCTGTATTTTAAGTCCTTGTGCAATTAAATGAAAATATTGTTTTAATTGATATTTAGTTGCATTTATATCAGATGAAATTCATTATCCCCCCTCCCCTTAGTTTAGATGCTTGTAATGGTTGCGAAATCGTGGATATCACTGCTGATGCCGAAACAAATGTTTGAGTCCTGTGTTATTGAAATCTAGTCATAAGCAGAGGCTGTGATTTACGTTAAAATCTGTCAAAGCTCAAAGTTTTCCTGTCACCTAGTGGGGTGTGGAAGTATACGAGAATGTAGTTTTAGAACATGACATAGAATAAAGACTACATAGAATAAAAACTTATGAACTGGCTCAATAAGACCAGGGCTTCTCAAATTTTCAATATTCGAGACTCAAGTTTCAATCATAGTTTTTATCGCCCCCCTCCGTACAATAACAATGTATTGAATTCAATAATACTGTACTTTGATGCTAAAATTACTGTACGATTTTAACCACTGAAGTACAACCGGCGTATATAAACGTTTCACTCAGTCAGTCTCGTACGTATATATACGTCATTCCAAAATATGATATATTCTGTACACTATTATCTATAAAATTATTCTGAAGTCATTTGAAGACAATAAGGAAACCTTGACAGTGTTTGCCAAAAAGTTACTTATTTCAGATGATTTAATTATTTTTATATTCCTTTTGCTCTCCCCAAAACACATTACATACGTGCGCTACGTGGAAAACGGTGTCAATGGGGAACGTGACTTTTATAAGTGGTACTGAAGGAATTCATTATATTGCTTGCAAAATATAAAAGTAAGTATCAAATTCTGTGTATAAATTTATATATGAAAGGCCATTTGGGTCACTGATAATTATTAACCTTGTTCTTCACTTAGTATTGATAAATTAATTATCAACTACATTATGCAATGTTGATACATTTATAAGTATGTTATAGTAGTGTAAGTGTGCGGTTTAATTTTTATTATGTCAGACTGTATTTTGTTAAGCTTCGTTTCAGTAAATTAATAATATATTTAAATCATATCTTATTTTTAGACTTTTCGATATTCTCGCGTCATCCTTTTTAGGGTTATTATGCCCCATACAAGGGTGTGCCCCACAGCTATAGAAACGCTGAATCATATCCATAAAGGAAACAAGTGACATTTTCCCAACCAGGTAGGAATATTAAAAGAATATGTATCGTTTTAAAAGTGAAATTCATAACTACGAGAGAAGTACATATGCTTGTATATATAAATGCATTACTCTATTTTATTTCAAAATTAATTACTTATGTACAACCTTCTTCAGTCAGATATTCTTGAAAATAATTGTTAAAAATTGGTACGTTTTAATACATTTACCATCTAAATAATGATCATTCTTTTTATGTCTTATCCATTGCCGGATCACTCATATATATGTAACACAAACGTCCGTAACTTGTAAGACAGACAAACATGGACACTCCAGTGAACCTTTTGATGTTTTAAGCCTCTTCGCCGTATTAAAACACAACTTTCACATAAGTATCGAACTTCCTGCCCAAAAAACATGTGTAATGAGATCCGGGAGCCTTTGAAATCGAAGAACGGTGATTGTCCACGCGGAAGAAAATCAAAGCGACCTTCCCTTTCATTGGTTCGACAACCCCCTCAGTCTCGTTATTTCCTTCCGTGAAATGAACTGAAGTGATCCGACCAAATAAATAAATGAAAAAAAAAATATCCGTCTAGGAAAGTAGAAGGGGGATGTTAGGCGATTGTTGTATCTTTGATACTCATGGACGGTTATTTGAAGTTGTTCTTTGCGATGCGGCAGAATGAAAAAGTTATGTAAGGTATTAACGATAATTAAGCACTTCAAGTACTTTCTTATTCCTTCTAGTTATTATTGATAAATCTACTTTTATAATGAGCTGACACATACGAATAATACGACAGAGTATTTAGGAATTGAAATACTTAAGAACCGGGGTGTAATTTGGTAATGTTGACCAATCCCATTTTACCTACTATTTTGGAATAGTGTGCTTATAAGGTGGCATGACTTCTCATGCTTTATTTAAATGTAATAAATTCCATTTTGTAAGTTGACTATAATTGCGCCCTTAAAAGTTATTATTAATTGTTATCAATTTTAACTATATAATAACGCTAGCAGTTCCCCGGCCACTTCGCTGAGTATTTCATGGTGCTGTATGAATACATACTTTTTCATATGTATAAATTAATGATATCTGAATTCTAGCATTAAGCCTCCGATTGTTCCTATAACGTTCACCTCTATAAGGATTTAAAGGGGAAAGGTCTTCGGAACAACAATTCCTAATACTTTCTAAAATTGAATTAGAATTATCTTTTATGGTCTCGTAAACCTCTCCCCAAAGCAGGGGTTGAAGGGAAATTTTAACAAAATCTATTCTTAGAGGAGGATGGGAACTCTAATCAAATTTTAAGTCTGTAGGTCCAACAATTTTGGAGGTATCATGATGAATGAATGTGTCACTTATGTATTTTATACAAAAACAAGTATATCTTGAAATATGTACAAAAAATTAATGAATTTATCGATGAAATTATATAAAGACTTACGAAAGAGATTTTATTTTTTTTAAAAATTGAAACTTTCTGCTGTCACGATATATATATATATATATATATATATATATATATATATATATATATATATATATATATATAAGAGCTAAGTTTGCTAAATTTTGAAAAAGATATAATCGTAATTTCAAAGGAGGCTGGGTGAAAAATAGGGTTTAGTTCGTAAATACTTAATTAATGATATATGTTGTTCACGCACACACACACGATAAAAATTTTAATAATCATCTTATTTTTTAACACTTTTTTAATTATGTGTTCCCACTCTTTCCCTACTTTTTTTAAAAAAATTATATAGAGTTAATGTATTAATTTTGTATTTCCTAAATATAATATGTAGCTGATTACATTAAAGAATGTAATTATAGGAACAACTACTTCTCCTAAAATGCAGTTCTAGATTTCTTTGTATCGGTTATTTTTATTACAGAAAGTAGATTACATTTTGACATTTTAAGATTTTGTTGTTAACGAAATTATTTTAGTACACAGTAGATTCTGCATTTTTTTCATTTCAGTCAAATAATAGGAATGTAAAGGGAAAAGTAAATATCTTGAAATCGTACAATTTAAGTTTGTTGTTTGCAATACTGGGCCTAAATTACTTTATCGTGAATGTTATTGCACTTTTCTATCTTGTTGCTCTGATTTAAGTCAGATGTATAGTAGCTTATTATAATATCATTACGAACACAAATACATGCATTCTCTTTCTATCATCATTTAAAGAGTAATTTATTTAAAAATATATATTTGCATACCCATAAATAAATTTGTATCCTAAATAAATATAGTATGAACTCAATTGTGTTTATTGCTGCATTTTATTTTAATCTGAATATATCAAATGTATTTATTGTTAAAAATATCCATAAATAAAGGAATATTATAATTAAAGTTGCACTTACAAAACGTTCTATGTCATAAACTACCTATCAGAATGACTTGATATGTTAACAGAACAATCGAAAAGCAATGGTTTTTTTACCTTTTGAAAGAGAAAAGCAAAATATTTTCCAAAATATGCCAGTATACACTGGTGTGCAAAAATTAAGGACGAAGTCAAAAAATTAGCATATCAGCTGAACGAAGAGGCAGAGCGGACAGAAAGACCAATCAGGAGATTAAGTAAGGTGATGTACGGTAGCACATGCGCAGATATACAGGTACACGTATTGGGGGAGTGTCTGAGTAGTATAAAGCATGTTGTCGGTTAAGATCAGTATTTCTGGCAAAGAGATTGCACGCCGTATAGCAGTTAAAATCACACCGAGTTGCTTCCTCAGCGAGAAATGGCGAATAATCAATCTGTTAGACGACATCTGGATGTTTTTACCCGAGGTAGAAACATTGGGAATTTGAAGGAAGGCCGCAGTGTGACAAGTGTGGCTGCAAAGTTCGGAATTGCTCACAGCATCGTTTCACGACTTTGGAGACGATTTCAAACTACAGGAACAGCTAACCGGGGGTTCAGTAGTGGTCGTCCACGAGGAACCACACCCGCAGATGACCGGTACATTGTCTTACAGGCCAGAAGAAACAGGCGGCAGACAGCGGGAGAAATCGCTAGACACACGACACAGGCGACTGGACGACCGATATCGCGTTTTACCGCGGCCAGAAGACTGCACGGTGGTGGTCTGTTTGCACGACGCCTTGTATGGTGTGTACCTTTAACGCCTGCCCATCGGAGAAGGCGTTCTCTGTGGTGCCGAGAACACCGGAATTAGAGAGACAATTAATGGAGACGAGTACTCTTTACAGATGAGAGCATATTCAGTTTGAGTAGTGATTCTCATCGCATACTCTTTTCTGGAGAGAGCGGGGAAGCCGCAATCATCCCTCGAACATCATTGAAAGGGACAGGTATGGAGGTCGCGGTGTTCTCGTTTGGGTAGGCATCATGCTTGGTAATCGTACAGACATTCACATCTTCGACGCAGGTTCAGTCAACGGGACCCGTTATTGTAACGAGATTCTTCTTCCATATGTGCGTCTTTTTAGATGCGCTATGGGTCTGCAGTTCCTTTTCATGGACGACAATGCACCATGTCATCGCACAGTAGCTGCCAAACAGCTCTTAGAGAGTGAGGATATTGAACGTATGGATTGGCCGGCACGATCTCCGGATCTCAAACCCATCGAGCATGTATGGGATTTTCTAGGCAGACGCTTGGCAGCTCGTACCTTACCACCAGTAACGATTCGGGAGCATCGATTGGCTCTGCAAGACGAATGGGCAGCAATGCCTCAACAACTCATTGACACCTTCATTCTCAGCATGGGCAGACACTGTGAAATCTGCCTAGCAGTCAGGGGAGATCATATCCCCTAATAAAGACCAGATGTTTCTTGCTGGACACCCATCACAGGGATGTTTCGGCCTTCAGTCGCATTGCGCTCCATGCTACTTTTTTAATCAAGCTTCTTTTTTTCCCTCTGATTTCTATTTTAGTAAGTGTTGCTTACATTATACATGTCCTTATGTATTGGGGATCTTACGGTATTAAATGTGTTGATTTGGAAAGCTTTTGTACAAAGTTATATTGAAAAAAACCGTCTCGTCCTTAATTTTTGCACACCAGTGTATATGCGCATGTTTCAGCTTATTAATTTGCGTACATGCCCTGGCAGCGTCATCTTTTTGCACATTTTGGAACTTTTTACACTAAAAAAGTAGATTCTATTGTCACACACCATGATAAATATTAAGTGACTCTGAATAAAAGTTTTAAAGCTAGATCGTTTTGAAGTAACAACTGTAATTGTAATCAATCTGTATTTGTAAGTGAGTGAGTGAATATTGACTTCACACTGTACAG
This sequence comes from Trichonephila clavipes, assembly GCA_019973935.1. Taxonomy (NCBI): domain Eukaryota; kingdom Metazoa; phylum Arthropoda; class Arachnida; order Araneae; family Nephilidae; genus Trichonephila; species Trichonephila clavipes. The sequence continues at coordinate 1,044,964 of BMAU01017595.1, read as the reverse complement.
CTACACGAGGGCTTTTGGCGACGGACTACGTAATTATGAACCATGGTCAAGTGACGCTGGCATCTCCTTCTCCTAAGTACCACACCTCACCGGGAGGACTTTAGAGCTCTCGACAGATTTAATGTGCGTACACGGCTAGTCTTTGGTGGTACTAGGCTCGAACTCGTGACAAGGTCAGCCATGATCCAATACCTTGACCACTCGGCTACGAGTCCAACCTGTATTTCTAAATTTTCTATCCTAATACGTTAGATCGTTATCTGTGTCAAGATATGATGCATTCATTTTCTTATTTTTTATATATATAGAAAGTTTTCTGCTTAAATATCTTGCAGTTATTGTAAGAGAAAAAATGTCTTAAACTATAAAATTGTTAAAATGATAGTTAAAATTTTAATATTTTTGATAGTTTGATAACCTGACTGCGCGAAATGGCATCAACAAATGCCACACCATGGTAAAGAGTTCTTTTTTTAAATAAATGAAACACTTGATTTCTATTTAATGTATTCTTTGTACCAAGTTATAATATTTAACGACGGGAATTTCAAGGAAAAGTGTTTTTCTTTGTCGCCAATAAACGCAAACGGGTTTTTTTTATAATTTTAAAAGAAATCCTGTCTTTGATGTTTTAATATTTCTCGAATCACATTCGTTCGACCCATTAAAAGATTAAATTGTGGCTGGTGGGGGAAAATAAACATCAGAGGGATCTTTTTTCTTCGTTCCCATTTTTCACAGATTAAAAAGACCACCATTGGAAATTTGCCGATAAGTGGCTGCTGTTGTATAAAACGATTTTTACTCAGATTTCTTTTGAAACTCATAATTACGGTAATTGAATAGGACAGTGTGGTTTTTATAGGGATTTAATGTAGAGAGGGCAACTGCTTTCCTGGTCATGAAGTATTTGGCAGTTTGTGTTTTATGTGGTTTTAATAGGCTACAATCTCGTTTGAAGATGACTATTTTTTTTATTCACCTTGTAGAATTTGATGGGTGTTTTGGGATTTTATTTTTATTTTCATGTTTGAACATGAGGAAGAATTGTTTCAATTTTAACTAAATACGCAATAACAAATTCGACATACATCAAACTTAAAATTTGATCTTAAATTTTAATTGTATATTGAATAATAAGGTCTGATTCTGTAAATGCTTAATTTTTTTATCTGATATAATACAACAAGCATTTACTAAATATTAGATTATTTTCAGTAAAACGGAAAAAATAGGATGTACATTTGTATATATATATTGCTTAAAATGTATTTATGTATTTGTGTGTGTGTGTGTTGTCTTTCATTTTTTTTAACTTCGCACTCTCATGATACACAAGATCTAATAGCTAAAATCTCTTTAATTTGAGCCTCGGTCATATGACTAAGAAGACACTTGAAATGGCTGCGCATCGAGCAGTTGAAGGACACTGAACCTCAATAGATTTAACCCGGCACTTCTCGGACGTGGTATGTCATACCCACCATCTAACTTTTTTTCAACGCTCCTTCTAAACTATTATTTGGAAAATTGATATTTTCTCGTGTAGCTGATTTTATGTCATATCCTTAAAATGCGGGTGAATTAGAAATATATATTTTTGGATATCGCCTTATTTGGGTAAGTCATAACCTGCGCGTGAATCTCCGATACAGTTCTGAATGTATGTGCATGCTTTAAATTTTTCTTATACTGTGGTGCATTATTGTAGTTATGATAAAAAATATGATATTTAAGTAATGTAATAGATACCATATTTAATAAATATAGTGTAACACTATTTTCATATGAAGAAGATCTCTTTGCGGATATGATGAGGAAGAACTAAATGATGAAGAGTATAATAGCAAGTATGATTTCTCTACTGAAATCGATCCAGGAAATTTAAATGAGGGAGCAGTTATCGGCCTTGGTAAGAGGACCACATCACATTCAATGGCTAGAAAACGTAATGGTTAGCCTATGACTAACTTTTTTTGTGTTGTTGAATGTTGGGACAGTAAATGCGTAAATTATTTTGTTAAGTACTCAGAAACCCTCTACTAAACTTGGAACCAGACGTTGATTTCTTGAGTTTTTTGAACTTCAATTAACAGGCGAATATAAAGAATGTAGAAACCAATAAGCAATGCATCTAAGAAATTAAAAAATAATTAAGATCCAGTGAAAATCATCGCACTCCCTTGAGACAAAAACTAAAGGAGTGTATAAACAAAGTACTGAATGTCTTAATAAAAAAACAGAAAAATTAAATTCAAGTGAGAAAAGTGTTATATATATATATATATATATAAATATTGTATTTCCTACTTTTCTTCTTGTTTTACCATTGTATACAAATCGTATGGTAAAACCTGAATGTAACACTCTTGGGTGTGAGATACCCTACGCGAGAAATTTAGGTCGTTTTTTCTCATGCGAGTGATGCCGGGTTTACATACACCAGTCCTACACACTGGGGTTTCAGTAGCACTAAGTCTAAAAGTTTGGGAACATGACCACTCAGATACAGAGGCCACAAAATATATTTCAGGAAATTTAATTTTCTAGATGTCTTTTTTATGTGGACTACAATTCCGATCAATAATTCAGTAATAAGCGACAGCCCACATATTGTTTTCCTAATAACTATTATCTTTCTCACTGACTATATGTTATTTAATAGTGACGTTTATTTGCGTAGTTGAGTTGTTCTAGCTCAAAATAAAAATTTAACTGGATGGAAAAAAGACGGAGTTTTAGGGGATAGACATCACGGATAGCTTATTGATACAAACTATGCTACTCAGTAAGAGATGCTGAAGATTTAAATTTTTATTAAACCAAACCGGGAAGAATTTTTTCAATGTTTTTTTTAGGTTTCATGGTTGAAACTTCGATTATGTATTGATTCAATCAAATATGATGATCATGGTTAGAAGTAAATCATATTTTCAAGAGCCTGACAAGTATCTTGACTTTTTCTAATAACGTTTACTAAGCTCAGTTATAAGAAAATAGAATACCCTTAAACTTTTTTGAAATTTTGGTTTTTGATAAAAAATGATGCAAATATCGATTTGAAGTAATATGAGAATAAATCTCCACAACAATGATTACAGTATATTTTAATAAATATAAATGATTGAATAAGAACTAATGATGGAAAATTTTTTAAATGAACGGATGTAGTTATTTGCGTATCAAACAGAAATATTTACCATCAAAATCCTATTTATGCGAACATAAGCAAGGATCTAAAAATAAATAAGTCTCGAATTTCACGTAAATTAAATTATTAATTTCATAAGTATTTTTGAGAATGCAAATTCAAAAGAAAACAAAATGAAGACCTTAATAATACATCTGTTACCTTTTAAATTTTTTTAAAGAATAAAACCAGCTCTAGCACCAAGCTACAAAACGAAGCTTGTAACGTATGCTGAACTCATCCCAGGAGTTTTATTCTAGGAAAAGGTATAAAAGAAAATAAATAAAAAAGGACCAAAAATAAAATAAATAAAAAAGGACCAAAAATAAAATAAAAAACAAATTAAAAAGGAGACACTGTTTTGAAGAGTAAGAAAAAATACACAATCAAAATTATTAAAATATATTGCAATAACAAGAAAAATCGATTAAGAAGCAAAGAATAATTAATTAAATTAAAATTTCAAAGCATAGTAGATAAAATTATAAGAGAATCAAGAAAAGTTTATCTTTTTCTATTAAGGTTTCAAATGTTCAAGGATAATTAATTTGAATTGATTTTAATTATTTTCCTCTTTTTCAAGTGTTGTGATATATAAAGAGAAAAATAAATGCCTCTTATTAAAATGGGGAAAAGAGAAATGAAAAATACATAGGAACAGAAGATATTTCTAAATATTTATGTAGTTATAACATTAATTTATTTGTAAGAGAAGGAAATTTTCAAATCACATTTCCACTTAGTAAAATAAAAGCAGACTGAGATACGAACGTGCACAGCTTCAGTTCGGTCACACATTTAATTTTTAAATTGAAATGTTTAAACTGATTATTGTTGTTGCTACTTATGCCACATGATCGACATTAACATCAGATCAAGGTCCACGGAATTATAAGGGCTAATATTTACACATGTCGTTAGCCTTAGCTTTGAGCACGATGCAGGTGACAGTACGATTTTCCTTGGTTCCACCCCGATTTTGAGGGAAAATATCCAGGGGTTGGCCAAGGGTCTCCCACCTCTCTTCTATTTCCACTAACCTCACGAGAGGACGCTTGACTCGACGGTTATTTAGAGTACCCCCATGCCATGAAGACACTATACATTGACACACAACCATGCCTTCTCCGGGATTCGAACCCAGGTTCTACGGCACTGCTGTCAGTGTCACTAACCACTATACCAGATGGGTGGCAAACTGACTTTTTTTCTCTCTAGTGAAAATTATACAAAACAAGCTGCAACCATGAACATTTTTTTTTTCTTTTGCGTCAATGCGTAAATATTCCCATGTCATTTAGTATGCGTCTGTGAGTGGTCTAGTAAAATTATTGAAATGTATTTCGAAACCATTTTTTCTACATATTTCATTTCCATTAAACATTTTGGTACATGAAAACTTTTAGAATTATATTATCTTTTACGGTGCAAAAAACAAGAAACATACCTGAAAAAACTTGAGTATTTTGTTACAAGTATCCAGAAAGTATATACTTTTAAAATTACATTTTGCACATTTATTTTTCCAAAAACTTTTCTCCTTGTCAGACGAGTTCTTAACCATGGAAAACATAGTTTTCTTGTTTCAAAACAAATTAAACCTCTGTTTAACTTTTCCATTATGATGGAATAACTTTTTTTAGTTTTTTAATGTATTATTTGTAAGAGACATATCTTTTAGGATCACATTTCCACTTCCATGTAAAATCAATGTAAAGTGAGAAACATGAGTGTACAATCCCATTTTTCTTTTCTTTTCTTTTTCACTCGTGAAAAATCTTTGATGCTAAAGTCTGAAATAATTTGAAGATTGTAATACAAAAAAATGGTAAAAAGAATCCTCTTACATTTAATTCTAAGAAAAGGCGCAACTTTGCTACCATTTTCACTTTCAAAAGTGTCTTTTTTGTCTGAAGAAGACTCCTATTGCTTTGAAGAGAGAAAAAAGTTTAGCATACCTTTAACAAATCTTCAACATTACATTTAGCAAAGGCTTAAAACATTTTAATGACTGCATATGGATCTTTTTCTTTTTTTTTTTTTTTTTTTTGCCTTTTAAACTTTTTTCCCCTTTCCTTTTTTATCATTTTTCTTTTTTTTTTACCTTCTTGGTTCTTACCTGATTTTAGTTTCTTGTACTTTAATTACTAACTGTTGAAAAATATTTTTTTTTCAGATTTTTTTTCCTACAGAGCCATCTCTATCGCTAGAGCATGAGAATTATGAAATGTTATTTTTGCGCTTTCATTTGAGAATGGAAGGAAGTATTTTTTTTCCTTTCTTCTTATCTTTTTTTTTACCACGGCTCTTCTATCAATTCGCTGTTTTACCCGATCCAGAATAGAAAATAGTGAGAATTTTTTTTTCTTTCGAAAGCTCTGGAAGAGCATTAAATCTTTTCATACCTTAAAAAGCAATGTTCGCCCGTTGTTTTTAATACTTTTTTGTTTCTCTTGCTTCCCTTTTAGCATTTTATTTCTTTGAAGAGAGCCGTAGCCCTGAAGAAATTTCTTTGATACAAAAGACCTCGCAATGAAATAACAAAGAAAACGTTCGATCAAATTGTTCTGACAACAGCTTGACGCGTTGATTTATTCAATCTGCAAAAAGCAAAGACATAAAAAGAGAGAAGGAAGGAAAACATTATGTTCTTTTATTTTTACTACTTTTCTAAAAAATGTGATTTTTAAAAGATTCTGTTTAACATTGCTTATTTAAGAACACTTACAATTTGAATTGATTAGAAGAAAAAGGAAATTATATCGTTTTAATATGCTAATTAACTGTTTTGAGATCCATATGCACAGAGAAAATACGAATTAAATCATCTTGACGTACGGAAGTTTAAGTTTCGTTATAATTCAAATATAAATACATTTTAAAACTATTTTAAGTTATTTACAAATGAGTTTTGTTGTAAAACTTTAATTAAAAGTTTTACTGCTTTAAACTAAAATTGAAACATATGTTTAGTTGTTTTTCGGTATCCATAAAATATAACAATATACCTAATGAATTTTTAACTATATTACACTAATCATTATGTAACATAATAAACCAACTTTTTAAAAATATTTATTAAAGTATCTGCCCACGTATCGGAGAAAATATATTCTAAAAGGTCATGCTATTAATAATTTTATGCTATTTTGTTGTTGCTTGTGATTTAAATTGGTGAAAAACACCAACCAGGAAATTTTATGACAATTTAAATTTATTATTATGATGTATTTTATGTAAAAATTTATCAGTATTTCAAAGCAATCTACAAATGGAATTCAAAGACATTAATTATTTTTTACACAACATACCTAACACAGTATTACAGGCAGTGAACTAAAATCTAAACTAACTTCAAATTTATCAAAAAGTTATTTTTGCATATTTTCTTATATAAAGTCTTATAAAGTGCATGGTGCTCGTAACAACATATTTTTTGAAAAAAAAACTATTCAAGTTAGAGCTAAATCCTTAGTTCATTGCCCTTATCATGCTTTAAATAACATGCTAACAAAGTATGAAAGAAGCGTATTCACAAGTTACTGAGATATCAGGACCTAAGTAACATACATTTGCAAACAAAAATATAATTTTCATAAAAAGTGTTGATTTTTATTTTACTAGAATGATGCTTAAAATCAAATGTTTAAAATTCACTTTTTTTATAACTCGTCTTTTTAATTTTGTTTTCTGGATACTCGATTTTCTTCCACTGCTTAAAATGGGAAGACAAAAAAATTTAATTTCAATCAAACATTGATTGAAAACTCTAGGCATGTACCTTAGAATATAATTATTTTTATAATTAATGTACTCGCTGTATAGTTTTACTACACATAAACTTGAACTTAAAAAAAGAATTTAGTTTATTTCCCAAATAAAGAACTGATTGATTAACTATTACCTTCGAAATTAGAAGTAACATGTATTATTGGAAACAGACTCCCTGACCTATGGTCAAGTGACCAACACATGTAGTTAACTTAATATATTAATAGTAATTGTCACTGTAACAAGCATATTTTAGTTTCTTCCTATTTTTTCTTCCTTTTGTAGTCCGTCTTTGACCAGTCCCTTGATTACATATAAGTTGAACTAATTCATTAGTAACAATTTGTATCCAAACATTGCAATTACGTTATAATTAATCAATTATTTGTTTTATAAACAGAATTTCTAATATTTATTTGCAAGTTCTTGGCAGGGAAATGCTTGGTAGAATGCATATCTGGTTGAGTTTTTCTTTCTTTACGGCCATGATCTTTGCATGTTATGAACTTCTTTGGAAGTTGCATAACCAACATCACAAACAATGAACAATTTGATTCCTGAAATATACTTAATATGATTCAAAAGAATTCCCGGACTGAGTAAATAACTTAAAAAAAATATTACCAGTTAAGTCGCTGAAACAAATCCTCCTTCGAAATAAGACCCTTGAGCTACAATACACTATTGCCATAGATTATAAAATTAATCGCAACGTTTGTAGACTCCATTTTTATCCATGTTCTTTAATTCACTTTGAGATGCAATTTTGACTTAATCTGCAGATTGATTGATTGATGGAATATTAACGTCGCACTGTTCAGCTACACGAGGGCTTTTGGCGACGGACCACGTAATTTTGAACCATTGTCAAGTGACGTGGACGACACCTGAGCTGGCACCTCCCTTTCCTAACTACCACACCACACCAACGGGAGGACGTTTCAGCTCTCGACAGATTTAACGTGCATCGCTGCCCTACACGGCGGGTCTTTAGTGGTACTGGGCTCGAACCCATGACAAAGCAAGCCACGGTCCGATACCTATACCACTCGGCTACCGCAGCCACAATCTGCAGATTGAAATTGACGACCAAGCAAGTGACGTGCCAACTCAAGAGATATTCTGAAGTTTTAGAGAGTGATGTCAGTGAAGGAAGAAGGATGTGACAAAACAGTTGTTTTCATTTTCACCTCGTTGCTGTTTAAAACATGTTATTACGGACCACCACAGAAATATTTTCAATGATTTCAGCGGTGCGGAAAGTCTATAGACATTTGTCGTCTTTGACATTTTCCTGCCTTCTCTGAAATGTCGATCCCACTCAATATCATGCGTCCGCGATAATGCATCACTGCCTTAAATATTTCGTAAGTCTTCGTGACACTCTTTTCCACCTATAAAATATGACGCCGTGGCAAGCCACCGATCACGTGATTTGGGACAATTTTTTTTTAGAAAATGGGAGGATGCAGTGGCAAAGAAATGTTATCGTAATCGCTCTACTGCAAACATATTTCACGTTATAGTTTCAGTCCGGGAACTTCTAGACCTTACTTCTTATCTGGCGCAACATCAGAACTTTCTACTTTAGATAAATAATCTAGGTTATCTGTTTTGGTAAATTTATTGTTGCAATTTTCATCATCTTAATCACTGAACTGTTCTACAAGGAGAGAGAGATTCTGATCTCATTTTCAGTAAGACAGCATTTACAATTCGCAATGATATACAGAATAATATAAATGGCGATACACGTCCGTATATCATATCATACATAGTGGATCCAATTAACATTCTAGATTTGAACCTATAAGTAATCCTCTTTTCCCGCATAACGGGATTAAGGTAATCTTTTTCTGCATGAATGATCGGTCACATATTGCATGTAAAGAGTTTTTTTTTCAGGTATAGAAGTTTAAGTTGGCATTACTTTCCCAAGATGGCGACCAATTTAACAGCTGTGAAGAAATTTATTCTCAGTTTGGTTTGGCAATTCATCAAAACAATCATCAAGCAAGGCGTAGGTTCGTCGAATGGGCCCAAAACGAGATTGCCGTTGTTCCCGATTTTCATAAGCGAATTTTGTTTAGCGATGAAGCGCACTTCTGGTTGAATGGCTACGTCAACAAACAAAACTGCCGCATTTCGAGTGAAGCTAATCCACAAGTGTATGTCGAAACACCGTTACATCCAGAAAAACTGACTGTTTGGTGCGCTTTATGGGCTGGTGGAATCATTGGTCCGTACTTCTTCAAAAACGATGAAGGCCACAGCGTTACAGTCAATAGTGATCGGTATAGAGCCATGATTACTAACTTTTTCATTCCTGAATTGAACAATCATGATGTCCAGGAGCTGTGGTTCCAACAAGACGGCGCAGCATGTCACACAGCTCGTGCCACAATCAATTTATTGAAAGACACGTTTGGTGACCGCCTAATTTCACGTTTTGGTCCTGGGAATTGGCCTCCAAGATCTTGTGATTTAACACCGCTAGACTATTTTCTGTGGGGCTATGTAAAGTCATTGGTCTATGCGGATAAGCCAGAAACGCTTGACCATTTAGAAGACAACATTCGCCGTGTTATTGCCGATATACGGCCACAAATGTTGGAAAAAGTCATCGAAAATTGGACGTCCAGATTGGACTACATCCGAGCCAGTCGTGGCAGTCATATGCCAGAAATCATATTTAATATGTAATTCCACAAGATTATCTTTCGAATAAAGAAAACATGTAAATCGAATAATACATCGCTGTTTTATTGCAATTTAAAGTTCTATACCTCTAAAAAACACCCTTTAATACTCATCACATATGGTAAGAGCTTTGGAGAACAGCACAATACCACACACCTCTTAAAAATGACATAATTTTATCAGCACCTCAGCATCCTACAGCTTTGAAATAAGCTTCTACTAAAAATGAGATCTATTAAAAATGCTAAATTGATGTTTCATGCTTTCCTATGCATGTTAATAATAAGGAGTGGTTCTACCCAAACAGGCAAAAATTTCACTTACGTATGTTTGTTAATTACTTTTTATGAACTTAATATACTATTATTACAAGAATCCAAGAATAAATTACGATTTACTGCGAAAAATGCTTTGCAATTGCCTGGATAATCCCTACAGTTGAAACACTGTTAACCCCGTAATAGTGTGTTTGTAAATAAATTTTTGAGTCGTACGCCAGTGTGTCTCAAACTTTCAATATTTGCGACCCAATATTGAACGATAAATTTCATTGTGCCCCCCTCCCATAGAATGACAATGTATTGAATGCAATAATACTATACTTTGCGCAATGATACAAAACGACTTTAACCTCTTAAGTGCCACTGACGTAGTATATAAATGTCTCACTTATCCAAAGTGTCAAGTGCCCCAGACGTATATATATGCCTTTCAGAAGTACGATCTTTAATGTTGTAATGCTATTCATAAAATTATTCCGACGGCTTTGGAATGTATTAAAAGGACCTTGGCAGTGTTCGTGAAGGATTTACTTATTTCAGACTTACTTATTTTACTTATTTATTCCTTTTCTTTTGCTTCCCCCCAATACATCGCATACGCGTGCATGCGTAGATAATATAGTGGTATTGGGGAGTGAATTGCATAACTTTTAATGGGCAGAGAGAAAGAGATAAGGGTACAAATTATCAAGATAAGTGTAAATTTTTGTGGATAATTTCATATATGACAAGCCCATGGAATCACTTGTTCATAACTTAGTACTGGTAAATAAGTTATAAAATACATTGTGCAGTACTAATATATTTATAAGTGTATTATTACAGTGTAAATGTGTATTTTATTTGTTATTGTATTAGAATGCATTTTGCTTGTTTACTTTTATTAAATTTATAATTGTGTTCCTTTCAACATGCTCGCGCCTCCCTCTTAGAGTTATCACGCCCCTCTAGGGGGTGTACTCCACAGTTTGAGAAACGTCATCAGCCCTTGTGTCAGGTAATATTCGCGCAATTTCTCTTATCTTCTTGGTGAGAATACATCTTTAAACTGAGTTTAAAACCACCTTCCATAGAGAGAACTTGATATTATACTAATTTAATTTTTTTTTTAAAAAATCTTAGCAAAGAAAATGTTAGAGTTAGTTGTTTGACTTCTATTTTGGGAAATTTGCGAAATTACTTTTGGAAGCCTCGGTGAACTTGAGAAGGAACTTTAAACCGGATTATTCAGTTGACCTGACGAAACCTGATGAGGGATGGGCATTGAATCCCACTCAGTTAAGTACATAATTATTTATTTTAGGAATTTAGCGTAGATCTTTAACTTGACTGATCCTACAGTTTATAATTTTGCTTGTTAGTAAATTGATAAACAAAATAAATTTAGTCATTTTTATAACAATTTCTGTTAAATTTTTTGAGTCCCGAACTTCACTGCAAACTTAGGGTCACGACATCCTTAAACACGTTTATTTTTGTAATTCATTGTTGAACATTATGGTACAAAGACTACGTAATTGTGATCGATAGTCAAGTGACAAGTGGCTCTCCCCTCTCCTAACTACCGTACCACACCAACAGGAGAACGTTAGAGCTCTCGACAGATTTAACGTGCACTTTCCGATACGATCCGATACCTTGACCAGTCGGCTACCGCGGAAAAACCTATTTCGGAATAAATTTTTTAAAATTTTTTTCCCGTTTAATATATTAATTGCAACTTGATTAAAGTCATTGTCTTTTTATCTCACAATAATGCTGAAAAAGATAAATTAGAGTTTGCTAAACATAATGTTACTAGAAATATTCAATAAAATTTCGATTTCTAGTTTTAAAAATAAATTCTAAGGAAAAAATAAATAAAATCTTTAACATTTCATCACATTATATATATAGCTTAAAATCTGGCATATAACGCGCACCGGTATACTTTCAAGCTTCAATTTTCAGTTTTTAGATGGATTCGTCGGATATCTCACGCACTTCTTTTTTTAACGAAGAAACCTGAAATGTATGTGTGCAATGCGACCATGATTTGAAGTCATTTATTCGATGTATCATTTCAAGATTTCGAAAAAAAATTGTGTACGTCTAGAACTACCAGCCTTTATATTCATAACGAATATCATTTCTTTTAAATAAACAATATTTTGATGCATGTAGAAGTTCTTAATTCTTGTCTACGCTCATCTTTTTTCTTATTTTTAAAGCTCTCCTTTTTGTACCCGACGTGCGACGCGCACCAGAAATTTTCTGCCTTATTTTTTAAGTTAAAAGTGCGTGTTATCGCCGTGTTTTAAAATATATATATATATATATATATATATATATATATATATATATATATATATATATATATATATATACTTATACATATATATACTATTCCTAGATATATATATATATATATATATAATATATATATACTTATACATATATATACTTATATATATATATATATATATAAATATATATACTTATACATATATATATAAATACACTGCTGGACAATTTCTAAGGAGGGATAACACTATCATCCATAGCAACCACAAAAATGAAAGGAAGCAAAATGTGGAAAATTAGAATAAGTGCGGGATATTAGTAAGAAGAAGTATGAGTATGCAAATTTTTCCACGTCTGTTCATCACGTGATAGCGTTCATAAGAGCTTTAAAGGTTTTGACGCGTGTGGACAGTTGTTGATTCAAGTCAAAAGTTTTACAGGAAAGATTTAATAGACGAACTTAAAATGTTTGGCATGTCTTCTGATTATGTATCGATTATAGAAAACGACATCACATAGATGATTTTATGCGCGGGCAAATTATTGGAAAGATCGAAGAAGGGTGAAAAAATAACAGATGTTGCCAGGAGTTCGATATCGCTCACAGCAGTTGTTTCACGGCTGTGGAAGTCATTTAAAACTACTGGAATGTTGTAGTAGACGGCAGGGGAGGTCAATAGGTTAGAAGTACGGCGCCTGCAGAAGACAGATATATCGTCCTATCAGCAAAAAGGAACAGGCACACCAAAGCTTAGCAGGTGGCAAATCAGTTTCTTGCTGCCTCAGGAAAGCAGATCTCCCGAAAAACTGTTGCCAGACGTTTGAGGGGAGGAGGACTATACGCACGCAGACCTGTTGTGTGTGTCCCATTGACCAGACAGCACCGTACTGTCCGTTTGCAATGGGCCGATATCCGACATGCAGTATCATGGTGTGGGCCGGCATCATGATCAGTGGCCAGACGCGCATACATGTGGTTGCGAATGGGACTATGACGGGCCAACGATACATTGATGAATTTGTATTGTATCTTATTCATAATGAACACATTATTGAAGTTCTACTTCCTTATGTTCGTCTTTTCCGTGGTGCTGTCGGTGATAAATTTGTTTTTATGGACGACAACGCAACATGTCATCTAACACTCGCTGTTCAGGATTGCCTAGACAGCGAGGGTATTCAACGTCTCGTATGGCCAGCACGTTCTCCAGATCTAAACTCCATTGAAAATGTGTGGGATGCTTTGGGGAGACAAGTTGCTGGTCGAAACTATCCTCCGACAAGCAAGAACACCCCCATCCGTGCACTCACATAGGAATGGGATAAATTGCCTCAACAGCTGCTGGATAATGTTGTGCAAAGTATGGTACGACGTGTAGAATGTTGCATCACACTCCACGGTGGATATATCCCGTACTGATACCTTCTTAAATTTTTTCCACGTCTTTAAGTACTTTTACTGTACTTTTCTTGCCTGCTGACTTTTAGATACATTTTTCCATTTCTCCGTACGCAGATCAAATGAACATTTTTTTTCTTCTTTCAGATGTTTCACAGCTTTTGTACTTCCCAGACCAATAAATATTCTTTATTCTAATGTCTGAACAGTGTGGCAACTATATTTTATCCTTCTAGGCCTCATGTCTCGCTTAATGTTATGCTACATAGCAATTTGTGATCCGTCCTTAGCAATTGTCCATCAGTGTATATATACTTATATATATATATAAATATATATATATATATATAGTATATATATATATATATATATATATATATATATATATATATATATATATATATATATATATATATATATATATATGTATATATATACTTATATATATATATTTTATATATATTTATATTGATTATTTAATTTTGTATCTCAGAAAAAAAATAGAAATTGTATAATAAAAATAATACAATTTTATTGTGTGTGTGTGTTTATAATTCAACAAATATAATTCAAATAAAACAGAGGCAGGTTTATTCACTTTATTTATTGAGCTAATTTCGTATCATCTACTACAGCTGAGATCATATTTAATTTTTAGAATTTCTTTAATGAGACAATTATACTGTATGTCATTTTTCAACAATTTTTCTGTAATCACAGATATAAAATTTCTTCTTGTATTTTTCAACATTGCCTGTAAGTTATATCGATTAACTTGATCCTCATCCACACACAAAAAAAAGTGCTTTAATATGTGTTGACTCAAATATATAGAAAATTATCTGCTTAATATGTTTTCACTCTCAAAAATTATTTGCAGCAGCATGTAGCTCACAAGCCGCTGGTTGATTACCCCCGGGTTATATATTTTCAAACTTTGTAAGATTTGCAAGTAGTAAAATATATAATATATATTTTCAATATATTAAAATAATTACTAGTTTTACTCATAAATAAGTAATAAATATTATATTAAAAATGGGAATCAAGCTTTCATGATTATTTTTGTAAAATATCGGGAAATGTAAAATATCTTGAAATACTTAAAGTTTTATGAATATAAAAGGTATGTAAAATATAGTTTCAAAATATGCACACAAAAGTTTGCAAATAGAAAAAAGGAAAATTTACAACAATATTTCTTATTTATCATATCTCTGACATGAAATTAAACAATTTAATCTAAACAGTAACTGTTCGCTTAAGCACATAAATTTTGAATGCTAAGTTAATAACAATGACAGTACCTGAGCTATTTTCTAGTGGAAGCAAGATATTTGCATAATTTAGAAAATTTTAACATTTTGAAATTGTAGTCTAGAAAATATTTTAATAATAAAAACTATTTATGTAACAAATTCGATTATCTATTGCATAAACTCCTTTGTCGTTATCATTATAAAATAATGAATGAATTGTATTGTAAAACTATAAACATATTTAAATATATTGAGAAATGTTCTTTTGAGAACGTCCCTAATCATACTGAGCAACGTATGAATAAATCTTGCAGACGCTCATATCTAATTAATTTATGAAATCGGGGTTTAAATAATTCAATCACTTAATAGAACAAATAAATACATTTATAAAAACTGTTAAAATCACATCTCAGATAGTAATTTCAAAACTAATGAAACGAAATATATATATATATATATATATAATTTAGAAAAAATTAATAATATATATTTTCAAAGCTACACTATATATATATATATATATATATATATATATATATATATATATATATATATATATATATATATATATATATATATATATAATGACATTAAAACTGATATCATAAGAACTAACGGTTTCATTACGAATTAATTGTATATATGCTAGTTCATGCTTGAAAGTCATAAGGATTCATTATCATGCGTGAAGTCATGCGTTAAAAATGCAGACTACTCAACCACTAGTTGTTAGTTAAGTCGTTAAATTTACGAATAATGAATATTGGTTAGAGTTTGGAAACTAATCTTGGCGTCGAAACTATTTACGAATCAGTAATTTCTTTCGATGTGATTTACACTCTGCTCGAGCATATGTTCTAATTATATAACATAGACAATTGGTGGAATGTGAATATATTCGAATTTTTCAGAAGGATAATTATACGCTTTAGTAAGGAAATTGTTCGAATAGTGATTAATTTTTTCAAATAATAACCGAATCATGTTAATGCAAAATTAATGCAGGATTGTGTGAATTGAATTTACATACATTGCGATTGAACTAGTAACACCGATCATATGATTAACAGACTGTGAAACTCATTTATCTTTGCAAATGAGGAATAAGGATTATGTATAGTTTGAAAGAAGATATTAATTTTTATTTTTTTCTTTGTTCCGTTACATCATTGATTTAAGCTTCAATGCATCTAATGTTCTTTAGGTTCCCCAAATACAGTCTCTAAAATACGTAATATTAACTGCTTATTATTAGCTACATAATCGATTAACTAATCAGAACTTATTGTGATGACTATTTTGGGTACTTTTCTGTTAGCCGGGCACAAATGCAGTCGAACCTATACATAACGAAATTGCTAAATCTTGAAAAAAAATATTTATATGGAAATTTTGCTATATAGAGGCTCATCTTTTAATTTTCTTTATAAACCATTTAAAACAAGTTTTAAGTTCATAAACACTATATATTTAAAAAAGTACTTATTCACAGCTTTTGTAAATTAATGTATACTTACTTTTTTTTTATATATATCTTGCCCATCAAAAAAGGAAGAAAAAAAGAATAACCGTAAGAAAAGTTTCTTGATGCCTTTATCCACTTCCTGAAGAATTAAATTTTTTCCCTTGATTTTCAAGCATTTACGTTTTGACACTTTTGAGCTACGAGAAACGAAGTTCCAGAGCGACTGATCAACAATACAAATGAACAGAGACTAGTTCAAGAACGCGAGACTCCACTGAGTGTGAAAGGTGGTATCGAAGATGTTTCCTGTGAACTGGACAACGGGGGTTAATTGTTGCACTTCTGGGGTAAAATGCCCAGAGTTCAATTGCTTTCGTTAAGTTAGGTAACAAATAAAACCAGTTAAAGATTTACGACTACCATAAACTTTCTTAAAGAGAGAATAAGTTAATATTTCCAGAAATAATTTTAAAATAGGGAGAAAAAATTGAATTACAAAGAAAAGCTCGTTAGATAGAAAATTCACTGCACTATTGGAATATTATTTTACAAAGAAAATCATGAAATGTTCTTGATTCTAGGAAAAAGTTCGTTATAATAGTAAGCAAAACAAATTCTCAACTGTAGAACAATTTTAAGGAATTGTACACAAAACAGTTTTACCTAAGAAGAATGCTTATAATTATTGGTTTTTCCAGAACTTGATGATGTATTTGAGAATTTTCTCAAATGTATAGTTTATTCCTCATTTCCACTCAAATAAGGTGATAAATTTTCATCATTTTTGAAAGAAAAATTAAGATGAAAGAAAGTAAAACGTGCTTTGTTTTGTATGAATTCAGAGAATAGAGCACATGGATCCAATCACACATTCCCTTTATGGTTGAAAGAAATTTGGTGAAATTCTGCATTATTTGGCGATTTTTCGCTCTCGCCTAGCTAATGGAAAAGTACCCTAGTTTGAAATATCTGCCTTAAATTATCTGAATTAGAGATTAGTTATGTCTTTTGGTATTCAGTTACTAACTAAACAAAAATCAAACTAACAGTTCAAAACTAATCAAAATATTTGATAAATTTATTTAAAAATAAATCATAAATATTGTTGCCTTTAAAAAGTGAGTGAATATTAACGTCACCCAATCCAGCTGCACGAGGCCTTTTGGTGTAGGATCTCAAAATTATGAACCATAGACATATGACGAGAATGAAAACTGATCTAGCAACCCCTTCTCCTAACTTCCAAACCTCCACAACGGGAGGACGTTTGAGCCAAGAAAGATTTAACGTGCATCAGTCTCTCTACACAGAGGGTCTTCAGTGGCACTAGGTTCGTACTCATGACACACCGGCCTTGACCACTAGGCTACCACAGCCCTTCGTGTTACTTTGAAGCGCGGCGTTAATAAACAAAGAAACACTTTCAAAGAAGGAGAATGTTAGTAATGGGTCATTTGCTGCGATTAATTAGACATTACACTAGGCATATTAGTAAGATACTACGTTGGATCGTTGAACATTGGAAATTAACAATGTATGACGTTTAGTATTCTGAAGAATCAGCGTTCTCCCTGCAGCGCTAAAATTACGCATCTGAGTCTAGCGGCACCATGAAAGTGAATAAATGACTCTAGAAATGTAATTATAATAACACTCCTTAACCTGGTGTAATGATATTTAGGTATAAATGTATTTATTTCCTGTTCACGGAAATCACCTTCAACTCAAAAGAAATTTTTGAGCTTGTTGTCTTTTTTTAGCATAAATTTCACTCATGAGCATGTTTCAGCTTGACCACTGCTAGATAGTAATTTACAAACATAAAAAAAATTCTTATTAATCAATTTCCACTGTTTCCTTCATTATATCTTTAGTTTATCTGTTATCCATTAAAAATGTGTATTCGATAATTGGTAAATGAAGGTCTAGCATATATATATATATATATATATATATATATATATATAGTATAATAAAATAAAAGTGAAGAAATACTGGAACGTACAGTGCTAAAGAAGAAAGAAATTGGAATTCAGCAGACTCAACAATAGTAGATACAAAAAAAGTCATTGAACTAAACTGGAGACCTATTATAATTTGTAAAGCTGTCGCTTAATTAGGCCAGCGAATTCGGGTTAAGCAGTGCTTTGTGGATCCAAACTTTGCCGTACAGCAGAAATTTTCGACATAATAGAAAGAGAAAAAAAGAGCCAAGTTGAAAAGTTAAGCCCTGACGGGAATTAAATCTGTTTCGGTTCAAAGGCCACACTCAGATGTGAATGACAGTACGATTTATATTTGCTTTGCACTCAAATCAACTTGGTGGCTATTAGCAATAGACCTCGTAATTTTGAACATCAGTCAAGTGACGAGGACAACAACTCAGGCGGCACCCCTTCTCTTAACTACTACACTACACAACACCAACTGGATTACTTTGAGCCTCAATAGATTTATATATAACATGCATTGATTCTCTACAATGTCACCGGGACTTGAAATGGCCGCGAGTTCGTAACCGTAACCCCTAGGATACCGCGGTCACTTCATTTTGATATGGGGTGAAAGTAAGGGTAGGGTTCTAGATTAGATGTCTATTTCATCACTTGACAGAGGCTCAAAAATATGATGTCCGTGACTTCCAGCATATATATAATGATATTCTTTGAATCGAAAAAAACAAAAAACTTCCAAATATAAGAATCATTAATCATCTTCTAATAATACATAATTTGTCATTACGATAATTATTGTCAGAGTTTAACTGCGTCAGTGTGTATAATTAATTTGAAATTTTTTCTTCTTCTATTAAACTATGAATTGAAAACGATGTTATTATATCAAGCAACGAAAAAAATAAGAAAAATTAATATACTCGATTAAAATACAGCCATTAGAATAATGGTTTTTAAAGAGTGGGAACGATCTCGTTAGGTAGAGATAAAGTATTTTGCAATATATCATTGCGTTAAAAATTCATATATGAAAGATTGTTCAAATTTATGTAATTATATATTTGACTGAATCATAACGATGTCCATTAGTCTGACACACTTTAACTTCCATGTAGTATGTATTTTCTTTATTTTGAATGAATTATTAAAGAAATGCTTGACATATCATAGTAATTAATACTTATTAAAAATAGTGTTTTTAGCAACCGTATAAAAATGTTTCAATTGAGCAAAGTAAGTACTTTTTCTGTGCTCAATTTGTTTTATATTACTTTGATATACATTTATATTCTTTATAAAGTTTCTAAATTTTATGTGAAAGAACTGCAATAAATTCTTAGACAACTTCATTAGCTAATACCTTTCACTCAGAAACAACAGAGTACTTCTTTTTAATTTCGAACTGACAGGCTTATATGGTATTCCTCCTGAGTAATAAATGATATAATAGGCTAAAAACGTAATATTTATGGTTATAGCAGAAAAATTATGCATAAATATTTTCTTAAATTATTTCTACCCATAAGAAAACATTTCATTTAATGCCTGCTCATAAACATTGTTTCAGACACACAGTGACGTAACCTACACCCGTGCAACCCTCGCATTGCGAAGGGGGTCAGAGTCTAAAGGGGCCCGAGGTCCGATTTGCACCAGGTACGTATCCTTTGTTTGGGGCCTAAAACCGGTATTTGATGGGGGGGCTCTAATACTCTCCATTACGTTTCCGGTTTAAGTAATAATTATTTTTATTGGAAATATTTAGGTGAAACTTTTTCTTATAATAATAAATGTATTTTATTGAAACATTTATTTTTTTAATTATGTGATCTTAGAAAAGCAAAACAACGTATTTACTAATGTATTTAATGATTATTTTGGTTCTGAAAACCAAATTACTGCAATTTATTCATCGTTATTTTTTTCAATTGGCACTTGCCTCTTGGCAAAAATTGTTCGTTTAAACTACTTTCAATTTTTTTGAATAGGCTTTGAATTTATGTCTCGGAATTATTTAGGTACTCGAAAGCAATGAAAAAGCTATTGGAGACGGTCATTGTAATTTCAAATTTTTCAAGTGATAAGAATGCAAACTGAGTTATAAATTACTAACCCTTCAAATTTCCACATCATATCGATGTAAGTACTCTGAACTTTGTTTGAGATTTCAAGTCAGACTTAAAATCTTCAATGGCACTAAAATTTAAACCTATTGTTCTTCAGCAAAGACAACGATTTCGCAACCATAACGCCCTCGGCTAAATCCTGCATTTTAATTAAATGAAAAAATAGTTATGTGATTTTTAAATAAAACTACATACGTAAAATTTTAATATCAGTTTAGTGTCTTGTGTGTGTTAATGAATTGGATACGTATTTTTGAAATATCAAACTAGATGGAATCTCAGAGGTGGATTACAATATATATATATACACTCACTTCCAAAAGTTAAAAACGAAGATGTAAAATGGAAAAAAATAAAAAAAATACTGCTTTGATTGACACAAACTTTGGAAGTAAAGTAGCGTATATATTTATACATAAAACAAAATCAATAATTAAATACCGAAATGAAAACAATATTAAATGTTTGTAAGTTATCAGATAATGTCATACTGGAGACTTAAACAGAATTATGTATAAAGTGAAAATGAATAGCATAAAATGAAAAAAGGACATTAATAGCGTATGTGATCCCCCTCTTCCGTATGCAAAGCTTACACCTTCTGATCATGCTTTCAATTAGGTGGTCAAACACCGCAGAATTAAGCAATCGCCATTCTTCTTGTAGAGCAGTTTCCAGCTCAATAAGAGTGGCTGGAGGTGGGAAACGTGAAGATACAGCACGGCCGAGAGCATCCCAAAGATTTTCAATGAGATTAAGGTAGGGCGAATATGCTGACCATGCCATACGTGCAATCCCTTCACTCTCCAGGTAGTCATCGACGATGTCAGCTCTATTTGGAAGTGCGTTTTCGTCCATTAAAACAAAAGTACGGTCAACTTCTGCAGCGTACAATCTCACAATGGGTTCTAGGACTTCATCTTGATACCGGACAGCCGTCACAAAACCTCATTTAAAGAGATGTGCAGATCGGTGCGGTAACCTAATGAAATTTCTACCCACACCATAATGCTTCTGCCTCGGAATGCATGAGGTTCGGTGATGTTTTGGGGCTGATTGTGTGTTCCTTGTTTACGCCATATCCTTATACGTTTGTCATCTGGCTCCAGAGCAAATCTTGACTCATCAGTAAACATGACATTGCCCCAGTCAGACACAGTCAAATTGCCATTTTCCCGGCACCACTTTAATTACGCCCCTCTTGATTGGACGGATAGAGGAGCACAAACTCTAGGTACCCGGGCATACAGTCCATTCATATATAATCTTCGGCGTATAGTAGCTGCAGATATAGCCTTACCAAAGAACGCTGTAACCATAGATGATGTTTCACGTGTGGAGGTCGTTTTGAATTCCGCTTGGCTACAAATATATCGATCTTCCATGGGGGTTTTAACCCTTGGGTGACCACCTACGAGTCTTCGGACAACTGTCTGTGTGGTTTGAAATTGTTTCCACAAATGTGAAATTACAGAATGATGAATGCCGTAGAAAAGAGCAACATCTGTGATCGACTTTCCGGCTCCAATGCGCCCCACAGCACGCCAGTGCTCAGAATCTACCATTCGTTTTCTGGAAGTCATAGAAACCCGTATGTCTTTAAAAACAAATTGTACGCAAGCTTTAAACAGCTTCTATCAGCACTTAAAATCAACTTATGTAACCCTTCATAATGCTGGCTTCTTATAAGACTGCCCTTTTTGCATATTTTTTGACATGAAAGCACGATTGGCTGTTACCTAACATATTTGCATACTTCTATCTACCTCTGCAGCAAATTGGATCCTCTTTAATTCTGTTTGGCTTCCGAAAATGAGCATTTTCCTCACCGTGTTTATCTTTTGGAATTGAGTGTATATACATATATATATATATATATATATATATATATATATATATATATATATATATATATATATATATATATAATTCCCAGTAATTTAATATTTAATAGTTCTTCATTTATTTATGGTCCAGTTCTTTGGGACGGCCGTTTAATTATTTTAATTAGTTTCTCACCTGACGGGGACTTTCGAAACTAAATCTATCCCCCCTCAATCATAAGAAGCCCCTCTGGGTATAAATACCGAGATCATTGAAAATCACGCTCTATTCTCTCTTCTGACTGTCTTTAATCATGATGTAGCCGACTGCATTGTGTAGTGTCGTAGTTTCTTTGTTCTGTATTGTGTCGTCCATTCCATGCTCTATGTTTAATATGCTTATGTGTTTCAAGCTGTGGAATAAGACGGATTAAATTAATCACAAGTCTGCCTCGTTAATCTCATCAGTAAGCAACATCAAGATTAATAAAAATTGAATTCAATATTAAGAAATCACTTCCAATGACCTTGCCCTATCCTTTCGTTCGTTACAGTGCAATCCACTCGTCACGACATAGTTATCATTACTACTCTCCAGAAATATTGAAGAAGTATTTCATATATATATTACTTAACAACATATATTAGTTCAACCGAGCAATATGCATTTTGATTTTGTGTTACTTTTTCTTTTTACTGTGTCCTTAAGGTAAGTTAAATATTTCCCATGTTCAACGCCAACGCTTTTCACCTTGCTTTATAGGGAGACGTTAATGAAAATGTCAGATCAAATCCTAAGTAATTTAACGCCAAGTTGAAAATACAATAAAATTATAAAAGTAGTGTTCAATAGACTTTTAATTTTAACAATGCTATATACAGTGCATGAGTATAAACTAAACATACTGTTCATTTAAAATTTAGTGTGTATTTATATGTAACCAACTTCTTTAAAGTTACTATTATGAATTAAAAATATTAGAAAAATATTATTTTCATTTTTTCTTCTTTCGATAAATAAAAAATAGAGAAATTCATTTTTGATTCTGGTGAATTCCAATACTGTTAGAAGGCGTGAAATGTTCATTTCATGTTTTAATCTTAATAACTAAATGAATTGAAGCTAATCTTGATTATGAATGTACAGTATTAGTAATTTTTCTCAACTTACAAAGTCCTTATGCTTTTGTTTTCAATTCCAGTATGTAGAATCCCTAAAAGAGAGAAAATTATGCGCAATGGGAGAAAAATCAGAATCTGAACATTACACACACTATATCACGCATCATGAGCTTAATTAATTTATTTAATATGTACATTTTTTTTCAATTACCATTTTTGGAACTTGTTTGATATCAAGGGGCACGGCGCCAAATGTCGCTTGATGTTGCTGGAATGGAATCAAAGATGGTCTAGCAGTAATTTAATGGTACACAATAATTTTAAGGAATTGTTTGGAAATACATTGAAATGTATTTCAAATAAAACATATAGGAAGCGATTTAGAATAACCAAGATCAATGAATAAATAATAAATTGTATAATATATTAAAATGTAGCATGTACTAAAATAACAGCACTATATGCAGCATATAATAATATTATAATATAATTTAATAGTAATTACATTTAATATTCATATAGTATGTTTAATAATAATTATTATATATAATAATCATATAATACAAATAAATAGTAATTATAAAATATAATCATTAAAATTCTGCATAAGAAAGCTCGTATTATATAATATTTATAAATAAATAACATAATAATTATAAATAAGTAACATAATATGTAATAATATTTCTAAATATAAAAAAAAACAATTATAAATAACGAATATTTTATGATTAGGGTATATCGTAATGATTGAATTTTTATATTATAATATTAATAAAATAATTACATAATATATATTAAAATTAATAATGAATATCAATTACAAAGTACTGAATACTTGCAATTTTCTAAAAACTGCAAGTTCCTTCAACGAATTTCATCAAACAAGAAACGTTAAAAAAAAGAATTTTACAACATAAAATAAATCGAAAATAAACGATTTATAGCGATAATTAAAATACAACACTCATTATTTTAAAGAAATATTCTAGTACTCACCCATATTAGAAATATTCATATTCGAAAAAAGAACAAAATGTAACAGAAGACGGAAATGATAGAACAATTACAGTGAAAATGGTTAAATTTTTAAAGAAATCGAATTAAAATCGCCTGAAATTAATAGGGTTACTACGGGAAAAAACAATAAAAGTTATTTTCAATATGGGTTATCCAAATAGCAACCACATCAACACATGATCAAAATATCAAGGTAACCATATTGTAATGTTATCGCCCATCTTGGCGAACATAAACAACAACTTTGCGTGTGCCCTGTGATATCAAACTAGCACCCCATTTATTTTTAAATTCAAAAATTTCAAAGGTGTTACTTTGAGACTTTAAGGGGACTTGGCACCCTTTGAGCAAATTTCTTTATTTACGTATTTAAAAATTATATTTTAGCATTTTATACAATGTTTCTATTCAAGAAATTGATACCAGATGAAAATTTTCATATATTATTTACACAATTTTAAAAATTTAAATTTTTTTAAGAAAATTGGGAAATTTTTAAAATCCTACTCCTTTTGTAAAAATTAATTTTTTGACCTGAATTTTTTTTATAATATTCTTATCGATATTCTCAACAACTTTAGGCATCGATTTTAAAATAACTTTATTCGTTTTCGAGAAAAAAAAAAAAAATATTGATATACAGGCTAAAAATCAACGAAAAAGCCAACATGTCTTACATTTTTTTTAAGTATTCAGTTTATAGCAAAACGGATCCCTAATTTTATTACATACTTTATTTTTAACAAGCAGGCAAAAAATGGAAGTGATTGGTAAATAATTGTCGAAGGAGTAGCATTTTGAATGCACTAAGGTTTCGAAAAACACAAACTGAGAAAAACCAGTTTAAAGTTTATAATTCTGAAAAAAGAATTATTAAAAACGTAATTAAACTTAAAATACCACTTTAAGATATTAGATATACGTTTTTCTTTAAAATAATTGCATTTTCATATTTTTTCAACCCACACATTTTTATAAATGATCAATTTTTAGAGAGTACTAATTGCACAAGAAAATTCAAGAAAAACGTTAAAAAAATTTTTTTTCTGTCACGACAGAAATTTTATCCGTTTTTTTTCTTATAATATTAAAGTATTACATTTGTATGAAAAATATATCAGGAATAAGAACTGAAATTATATAAAATTTTTAATGTAAAATGCCTTAATTTAAAAATTTTACATGCACACATTTCACAAAGAAAAAAAAATGATTGTATGCATTGCGTCGGAAATATTCCGCTTTATATATTGCAATTCTTTTTTAATGTTATTATTTCTCTTTATAAATTAGATTTTTTTTTTTTATCAAAAACGCTTCTTTTAGCTTTTTTTCTAAAAGGGGGCGTGGCTGAATCGCCTAATTTGTTTTCAAATGAAGTTTTATTCAACTTCTAACTTTCCGACATGCACAAGTGATACATCAATCGAAAGATAATAATGCAAAGAATAAGATTAAATGAAAATAAAAAAACTGATAGGTTTGGGATTTTAGGGGTGCCAAGTCCTCTTAAAGAAAAAATTTAATTTTTCGTTTTACTCATATAGTGACCAAGACCAAGTTTTGCAGAATAAGAATTTTATTATGAAAAGTAAAGATAGACTGAGTCACACACATTTACTTGATTAGATAATTTCAATCATGTTAGAGGGTTTGGAACTTCAGTGCAGGCAAAATAACATTGTAGATATTAATTACAATATGTCTCTTAACTGCAAATGTAATGGAATTGGAGAATGAAAATGTGATCCTGTAAAAGAAGTAAAAACAGTAAAGTGAATGGTATTATATTTAACGGAACATTAAAACTTAAATTGAACTTCACAGTCTTTGTGTCGAAATTACCAATGCTGAAATATTTTACATTTTAATCTTTATCGTAGGGAAAATTAATTACTGTTGAAACTGTAAAAAATTAATAAAAATAATGAGTGTGTAGAAAATTGTAAACACTGATTAAAAAAACAACATAATTGTGTGTATAATTTGAAAAAAAATACGTATGTATTCACACGTCAAATTGAGTAATTTTTCAGAACTTTCATACTTTATAAATGTGATAAAGAAAGATATTTTATATATATATATATATATATATATATATATAAATGAGTATCCAATAAATACTTTTAATTTTATTATGTACTTTTTTTTAATGTTATGTTCCGACTGCTAGAAAACTGGGGTTTAAGTAAAGGATGTAGTCCATCGTCTGCTTTGCATTTAGTTATATTAAAGAAAATTGTTAAAATAAAGAAGAATAGAGAGTTAATATTTCAATTTCTACTATTAGTTCACACTCTCCCTACATATATATAATCCATAAATGTGTACAAATAGCTATAAAACCTAAGTATAACTAATCAAGAGATAGTAGGAAATATTAACCACAGTAGTACAATAGCAAATTCCTGGCCTTAGGAGCCAAGATTCAGGTTTAAACAAAGTTATAGGGCTAGGCATTCTTCACCTGTAATTTACCTACACTACTGAGCCATAGGAAAAGGAAGTAATATTATTAAAAATATACTATTAAATACTATACTATATATCTTGTTAAAATTTTCAATCGTTTAATAAAATACTCTTGTTTTATCACTCAAGTGCAGATACATTTTTTAAAACTTGTAGTGGATCACACTTGATGTTAATCATATATTAATTCATTGATTCTACTTCATTAATGAATACATTGTAACAAACAAATATAATAGTCAAACACCGTATATAAAAAGGAAAATCGCTCTTTGTGTCCCTGCAGTACGTTGTACTTCTAATCAAAAAATCGTGGGTTTGAATTCCACTTGGGATAGCCAAATTTCTGACAATGTGATTTCTTTTTGCTATACTATTTTATTTGAGTAATTAAATTTAGATTCTGTCATATGTATATACAAATGCATATTTATATTAATTATAACTATTTTAATAAAAGTAACTAAAATGAAATTTTTCTTTGTTGACCTAAGCAGGAATTTAATTTAAAGAAATTTTTATGTTACTTGTTAGGTTTTTAAACAGTATTTTGTTTATATTAATGCTGTGTTCACACGAAACATCTTCGTACTTTTCAACTCGTTTCCTGTCACCGCTTATATGGCGTGATAAGGAGAGAAAATTCCTTTCACATGCGGACTCAAAATCGACTAAAGATGGTAAATACAGTTGGTAAATTCACAATATCATTGGTACAATGATTAAATCTGAGGAAGGAAGGAAAATCATTTTTTCCAATTCCAGTTGACAAGTAGCTAAAAATAAAAAATGTAGCTTCAACAATATCGTTTCAGTTGATTTTTACTACAGTAGAACTTCGTTCATCCAAATCAGTTGGTGACCTGATACCGTTTGGATATGCGATTGTTCGAATAACCGAAACCCGAATGCGATCCATGCAGTATATGAAAATGAACACTATCATCACATGCGGGAAACGTGCTTGTACAAAAGCAAAATTAGTCTGCAAAATGTCGCAATTTTACCTTTATTGAGGAAAATAATCACTTATTTTTCGCTGTACCATTGTACACTTTCTTTCTTTTGCTGCGAGGTCTCTGATTCTCTTAAGCAGAAGTAATTGAGTAGGACAGCAACACTCTGATTGTTGTTCATACCACTCCATAGCTTTCTCTAACGTACGAAATGCGTCAGCATTGGACGGACCATTGCTACTTTCTTTGATGTTGTTCTCCTCGTCTTCATCCGTTTCATCGTCGACAAGGTGGAATTCTTCTTGCACGGAAGTCACAATCTCATCATGTTCAAGACGTTGCGCCATTGTTTTTCTTACCTTAGCAGTTCACAACTCAACAAAATAGCACGTGTACACCCCTTCACTTGGAAACAAATTGACCTAATATACCACGCAGATGGTTCCCAAATCACACAACTGAAATTCCCCAAATATCCATGACCTTGGGTTTTTCCGTCACTTTTGGCCTCCCGCGTAAAAACTCTTGAGCATTACACTGTTCGAAAACGTATTCATATAGAGTACATGTTGCTGACTTAAAAATAAATAAAATAAAATAAATAAATAAATAAACTGGTCCAGATAATTGACTCTCCGGATAATAAACGTTCGGATAAACGAAGTTCTATTGTAATAGAAAAGGGAACGTGGTTTTCGAGAACTTCACAACAGGGAGTGCAATTTACCATGTTGGAAAGAGTTCTGGGGATTTCCATTCAAAACTAGATTACGAATGTTTTCTTGTGTTTTATGGGACTAAAAATTAATTCTACTTAATGGGCAGAATAAATTTATATATACATGGCATTCGAATTGAAATGTTTAATCTTTATTAAAGCAAACATACAATCTTGCTCATGCTTGGGATGTATTTTTACCCACCACCTAACTATGGGAAGTAATATAAAATCCTTTTTCTTATTTATTTTCCTTTTTTGTGGGTGAATCTGTTCTGTATAAGGAATGGAGCGTTTTCGGAACAATATTTTTAACTTTACAATGTGTCATAAGTTGACCCGAGTAAAAGGACCCAATGTCATTAGCATTTAAATGTGTCAAAAAAGAAATGTCCATGATATATTTTATGAATATTATGATCAAGAAATTTGTATAATCAATCATAATTTAGAAAATTTTAACTTCTTTACGTAAAACAATTTAGCTGAAAAATGGTATTTAATTCCAAAAATAAAAACCATGTGTCATTCGACAAAATCTCAAAATATTGCATCTTGTAGAGTATATATTTATCCTTGCAAATGTAAGCAACTAACAAAAGTAACTTATCTATCCTATACATTCTTTAGAAAGGTAAAAAAGGTCACTGCCAAAGACTTGATTGTCTTGCTAAGGACAGAAGTTCCTCTAAAATGAGAAATAAATGAAAGAAAATTACAAGATACATGAATCATTAAAAAAGACTTTGCTTCCAAAATAATCTTCAAGACTGAAAAAAAAAACGAATACTTTTTCTCAATGCAAAAGTATCAATGACACAAATTAGCGTATCGTGAAACAGGCAATTTGATATTACTTAGGATAAAAAAGGGGGGGGCATAAAAACGTTTCCTAAAAAAATTATTGTATCATATTCTAAAAATACTTCTTTCTCGGATTGTGGTGTAAAATCTCGTACTTATCATTTCTTAAACTTCAAACGTCAAGCTAACGAAGATAATTACAGCATTTTTTGACACGACTCCATTTTTTCTCTGATAACGAATGGCAACAGAACTGAGAAAAATAATAATGTATATAATAAATGGCTGGATAAAAAGTTCACTTACTTCAGGACAGAGCTGACAGTAACGGATTAAGATGTTTTATGAAGAGTCTCTGACGAGTTCTGATCCTTTTGTCAGGGAATGCATCATTTTTTTTTCTCTTTTCTTTTCCTCTTTCTTCCCTTCCTGTTCATTTTTAGTACGCTACATCTTGATAGAAAAAAACAACATTCTGAAGCAAATTGTTTCCTCGTAAACTGTAAAGGGGCGTTTGAAACGGAAGGTTTCATCTTCAATTAGGAGAAGAAACTTTATATTAAATATGACCTTTTAAAGTGTATTTCTTGAAAGTTTAAAGAAATTTAAAAATTCTCAGAACTGTTTTTTATCTTTCCTCATTTTGTTTTTTTAATTATAATTTGATTCAATTAGAATTATAGGAACTGAACAATAAGGACATAAAACTAAATTAAGAGAGACAAGAGGTAAACTATTTTTAAACATAAAGCAAAATCACCATGTTTTCAATAAGCGATATTTTCATTGGAGCTTTAATAGTATTGACTGATAGTATTACACAGTAAAAACAAGTTATATATATATATATATATATATATATATATATATATATATATATATATATATATATATATATATATATATATATATACATTTATATATATATAAATGTCTATTCCTACTTAGATCAATAAAGAAAAATTTTATTTTAACTACTCTTTATTAAATAGTTTCAATTATGTATATACATATGACAACATCACAACATTAAGTAACGATTCATTCTTATTTACTATCATTAAAGTATTGTAATGTCATCCAAAACAATTGTGTATATAAAATTTTAGCTGAATGCTTCGGGAGAAAAGAAAAAGAGAAAAACAAATATTTTAAAGTTTTGACCCAAGTCGCTAAAAATAAAGCCAACTTGACTGTATCTTTAATTTTTCAAATAATTAGTTTCAGCCAATTAATTTTAATTTATTATAATTAAATTATTGTATTGTCACCCAAAATAATAGCGTATAGAAAATTTCAGCTCAAGTAAACGCTTAAAAATGTGAGAATTTTTTTTCAAGTTTTGACACCAGTCGCCAACGCGGATCTATTTGTTCTTTAATTAATTAGTTTTAAGCAACTAATTATTATTAAGGGGGTCACTTCACGCAGCATTTTCCCTATCTCCATAATGTTAAAAATGACCAAGTGTAAGGAACATTTTTGAAAAATTGACCAGTTTCACAGTCATGAATTTTTTTTGTACATTTATTGCACTGTTTTCTTTATTTTAATGGGAGCTTTTTTAAAAATTTTGATTAGTTTTTTTTTAAAAAAAATCATATGTGGAGTAACACGTCAAAAATTTTAAAACGCTGGAAATTCTTGTACATTTCAATCCATAACTTTTTTTTGAATAATTTTTTTGACAAAAGCTCTCATTAAAATATTTATTAGTATAATATTAATATATGTGCAAAATTTCAAAACTATTAAATGAGTAGTTTTTTCAAAAATGTTCCTTTTGTGTTGAAATTTACACTTGAGAAATAGTGATTTAAAGTAAAAACTTACCTTTAACTAATACATTCCAGAGCCATAACTTGGGTTGCTTGGATCATCTGCAAGATCATCCTCTTGTCTGTATTTTAACAGTCTGTTTTTAATTCTAGCTTGTTTGGTTCTTTGTGAAATTGCATTTTCCGCTTTCTTTATATGTGCATGATCTGTCCCTATCTCCGCAATGTTAAAAATGATCAAGCGTAAGGAACATTTTTGAAAAATTGACCACTTGTACAATCCTGAATTTTTTTTGTACATATATTGCACTGTTTTCTTTATTTTAATGGGAGCTTTTTTAATAATTTTGATTAGTTTTTTTTAAAAAAAATCATATGTGGAGTAACACGTCAAAAATTTTAAAACGCTGGAAATTCTTGTAATAAATTTTTTTTGAATAATTTTATTGACAAAATCTCTTATTACAATGTTTATTTGTATGATATTAATATATGTGCTAAATTTTAAAACTATTAAATGAGTAGTTTTTTCAAAAATGTTCCTTTTGTGTTGAAATTTACACTTTTGAGAAATAGTAATTTAAAGTAAAAACATCATACATTTAATTAATACATACCAGAACCATAACTTGGATTGCTCAGATCATCTGCAAGATCATCCTCTTGTCTGCATTTCAGTTGTCTGTTTTTGATTCTAGCTTCTTTGGTTCTTCGTGAAATTGCCTTTTCCGCTTTCCTTATGCGTGCATGATCTGCTTCTTGCAATGCTCGACATGTATAAAATCCAGGTTGAATATTTAATAAATCTAAAACTTTTAATTTGGTAATTAAGCCTTGATTATATATAGATATAGATTCATATACCCCGGTTTTTAAAGTTCCCAATTGTACAAAAAACAGTTTTTGGAATTATGGACCATATAACACTATTTAAGCTCTCATTACAATTTTGTGTCTTACCGTGCAAACATCTAGACAGAAGTTCAGGGCTTGAAAGATCTCTAAATACTTTTTTATGCAATGCATAATTGCAATTGGTAAATTATGTTTATGTTTATATGTATCACCTTTCAGTTTGGACCTATTATATCCACACCACGAATCATCTCCCAAGGGGCATAAACCATGTTGTGGATTCAAATCTGTTGAGATTTTATGAAAAATATAGCCCAAATAGCTTGTTTCATGGCTGACAAATTTCCCGAGTTGTTTCGAATTGCCAAACTATAGTATCTTTGCAATTTGTCTATTTCTGCATCAGTCAATCTATTACGGCCTCCTAGAGATTTTTTGTCCTCGAGCTTTTTGCCTTTTAATTTTAATTTTAATGCCCTGAGTCGTGTACCCATCCTTTTCTCAACATGACCCACACATTCTAATTTTTCAATGTTGACATCTTTATAAGGTTTAGATTCTAAAACTGCTTTGTACGCTTTAGAATCCCCATCACCCAAATACTGCGTATATCTCAAATTGTGTAGTACCTCTGAGCGATTGAAGATACGAAGTGCACCTTCAACTTCCATTCCTCCACTATTTCCAAATTAATTTGCCGAACACTCATCACTATGTAAGTTGCCGTTAAAATGACATGAGCATTTCCTCGATAATATTTCGGCATCAATATTTCCCAGTGTCCACACTAACTGCCGTAACAACACCATTGATATGGCCCCTTTT
Source organism: Trichonephila clavipes (assembly GCA_019973935.1). Taxonomy (NCBI): domain Eukaryota; kingdom Metazoa; phylum Arthropoda; class Arachnida; order Araneae; family Nephilidae; genus Trichonephila; species Trichonephila clavipes. The sequence goes on along the minus strand of BMAU01017595.1, from coordinate 1,012,156 downwards.
TTGCCACGTACCATCTATAGCCACAGGAACATTTGGGTTACCATTATTAAATGATAGTGTTTCGGCAGCAGCTAATGCCATAGACAATTTTGCTACTTTTTCTGTCGCATTATTTAATGCATGCAAAGACTCGTAAAACCGCTTTGGTGGAGGTGGCAAATTCATAACTCCACAAAATACTTTCGCAGCTGCTTCTCCTTTTCCAACTGACCTCATAGCATAAGCAAGTCTAGTATTCACTTCATACACTTTTGTATCTTTTTTATTAACCACAGTGTTAGTAAACCTGGTATTGAGAAGTGGTTGAATAAGACCACAAAATTCACAACATATTAACAATTCTGTAGCCAAACCCTGAATTTGGCGACCAAACTTAATGTCAATACCTTGTTTTTTACATTTTACACATAATACATGTTGTTTCAAAACACTAGAAAACAGAGGAATGTCAATTATTTCACAAAAGTTTTCAGATTAATCTAAAAATGAAACATACTCATCATTAAACTTACCAAATTTTGATTTTGATGATGAATTCTTAATATACATACTTGCAGGTTGTTCTTTATTCAAATCCTCAGAAGCTGAAGAATCTTTATAATTTGCACCAAATTTTCTTCTTTTAAAAGTTTTGTTGCAAACCCGAGGCATATTTATCAGATATTTTGAATTTTTATCTGATGAAAACTGAAAAGAAATTTGTTATATTCAACGAAAAAAAGCAGCACGTGAGTTACCCCGAAGTAAACAAACAGCTACAATTATTCACTTCACTTCTTTCCTAGTTGATTTGCCGATCAAAATAAATACTTTTAATAAATTTAGGTTATTTGACGAGGCTGAAAAGTAGCATGTGTCTTTTGTTTTGATTTGAAAGGGGCGTGGCAAACAGCTGCTTTGGGATTTGACAGACGTAAACAACTTTTTAAAAAAATATTAAAAATACTTCTAATTCAGCTAGAACAAAAATATAAACTGTATCAGAAAGAGAAACGGTTGAATTTTATTTTTCAATCGAAATTGAAAAATCGATTTTGGCATCGATTTTCGTGAAGTGACCCCCTTAATTATAAATAAATTACTGTTACTGTCATCCAACATAATCATGTATATAAAATTTCAGCTCAATTGAATGCTTTAAAATGTATTTTATTAACGATTGAAAATTTGATTAGGAGAAATATATATAGAGAGAGTGTAAACTATAGTAGTAGGAACTGAATAAAAAAAACTAAAAGATTAAGATGTGATTTGATTTTTATATCGAACTAGTTGACCTAGCCACGTGTTGCAGTGGCTTTGTTTTAATAGGTTGATTTAATATTATTCTCATCTTTTCAATGCAGACAAATTTATTTCGTTTTACAGTTTTGGAGAGTTGAAATTAAGCTTAAAACATTTTTCTTTTCTTAAATTTTGAAATTTATTCATCTTTTATGTAAGAATAGTATAATGCATGACTTATTTAGGAAGTTGTAACAACACATGAAAATTTAATTTTATAAATGAAGTGAATAGCGTTGATTTTTATCAATTTTTAATATTATTTTTATCATTCTAAATTATAACAGTAAATATGTTTTATATAATTAATCGCAAATCGGTGCTAAGTATTTTTAAGTAACTTGCATTTTGCTTACGCCAGGGCTTCTCAAACTTTCAATATACGCGACCCACTAATCAATCATCATTTTCATCGCACTTCCCTCAGTACAATAACGATGTATTGAATTCAACAATACTATACTTTGATACTAAAGCTACTGTACGACTTTAACCTATTATGTGGTACCTACGGATATATACGTCTCGCTCAGACAAAGCATTAATCTTCTGGACATATATATACGTCTTTACGATGTGTGATCGTTTCTGTGCAGTGCTATCCATAAAATTAATCCGAAGGCTTTGGAATGCCATAAAAGGACCCTGGCAATGTTTGCGAAGAATTTACTTATTTCAGAGGATTTGCTTATATACACTGGTGTGCAAAATTTAAGCAACAATGTAAAAATTAAGCAGATAACCATGAAATTGCAGAAAAGGAGGTCTGGAGATCAGTACAGTGAACATGTAAGTCAGTAGAAACGTCATGCGTATGCAAATATCAGGAACGAAACGTCAGAAGCGACGTGAGAGTAGGCAAAAAGCGTGATGTCGGTGCGTGCTGTTCAACAGTAAAATAAAATGAAGGACGCAGACGCAATTCAACATATTCGCTGCAAGTGTCAGTGAGTCAGTTCGTGAAATATGGCTAGAAGAAATCACCTAGACGACTTCACACGTGGAAGAATAATCGGAAAGCTGGAGGAGGGGCGTACTTTCACCAGTGTAGCTGCAAAGTTCGGAATCAACAAAAGTGTTCTTTCGCGCGCTTGGAAAGCGTTCCAAACCACAGGGACAGCTGTATTGGTTGGTGGTGGCCGCCCGAGGACGACAACTGCAGGGGATAACCGATATATCATCCTGCAGGTGAAAAAAGGCCGTCAGCAAGCGTCATTGCTCAGCAACTCTCTACAGCAACGGGGCGACAAGTGTCGCGGTTTACTGTGGCCAGACGTCTTCACAAAGGGGTTTATTCGCCCGTCGTCCTGAACGCTGCCTCCCGTTGAAAGTTGATCACCTACGCCACCGTTTACAGTGGTACAGAGAGCACAAAAACTGGACAACTGTGAATGGAGTCGTGTCCTCTATACGGATGAGAGTCGGTTCAGTACCAGAAGCGATTCTCAACGCGTTTTGATTTGAAGAGATATCGGGACACGGTTTTATACCAGAACATCAAGGAAAGACACCATTACGGTGGTCCTGGAGTTCTTGTCTGGGGAGACATTATGCTGAACGGGTGAACTGATCTCCACATTTTCGATAGAGGGTCTGTAACCGGGGATCGCTATTGTGAGGACGTACTTCTTTCCCATATGCGTCTGTTCCGTGGTGCCATGGGCCCAGACTTCATTTTTATGGATGACAATGCATGCGGCCACATGGGACTCTTGCTTTTGAGGAGCTGCTGGAAAGTGAAGATATCACTCGAATGGATTGACCAGCGTACTCCCCAGATTTAAATCCCATCGAACATGTGTGGGATGCTTTCGGGAGATGTATTGCAGCAGGCTTACATCATCCGGAGAACACCCAACAACTCCAACAGATGCTGATTGAAGAATGGGCACTCCTACCGCAAGAAATGTTGCACCTGGTGGTTCTGAGTATGCGGAGACAGTGCGAAGCAACCATTGCAGTGAGGGGAGGGCATATACCATATTAAGGAACATCTGCTTTCTGTTCTTCCTGTTGGATAGACCATCATGAGTCATGATACTATGCGTTCAATAAAGCTTGTTTTTGTTTGATTCCATACCGTATGATTTGTATTCTTTTTTGTGTGTCGATGCTTCCGTCATCCTTTACGTACATAATACTCTCCCTCATTTCTGAATTTCATGTCTCTCAGATGATTTTTCGTGAAGTTATGGCAATAAACCCACCTGTTGCTGAAGTTTTGCACACCAGTGTATATATTTATTTCTTTTCTCCTCCCCTCCCCCTCAAAAAGACATGAAAATACGCTTGTCTACGTGGTAAGCGGTGGCATTGGAGAGCGAATCGCATAACTTTTAATCGGAAGTTGAGGAATTAATTATAAACCGTATAAATTATCAAGATAAGTGTTAATACCAGCCCATGGGTCACTGATAATTATCAAACTTGATTTTGACTATTGTTAAATTAATAGTAAAATATACATTGAACAGTACTGATTTTTTATAAGTGTATTATATCAGTGTAAATGTGTATTCTATATTTTATTATATCAGAAAGTATTTTGTTTGTTTACTTTCAGTAAATTAATAATTTTTAAGTAACCTTTTGTTTTCGACTTTTCAATATACTTTTGTCCCCCTTGTAGAGTAATCACGCCCCTCAAGGGGGCGCGCCCCACAGTTTGAGAAACGCTGGCTTACGCTAATAGATTCGCTAGTTTTCCCACACTTAAGCATGCAGCATACATGTGTCCATGCGATATACATGTATTTTTGAAGTCCAAGCCCTAAATTGACATTGTTTGGCATTGAGATTTATTTATGATCATCGCGAAAACCCAACTAATAGGGAATTGAAGCGTTTTGAAGCTGATTCTGAGGGTATCAGTAGAATACGTGGCAATAGAACGATTTCTCCTTTAAGCTTTACGATCAAAATGGTTGCTTCAAGAAGATTCCCGGCAATTATTTTGATGAATATCGTGTAATGTGTACATAATCTAGGTGTATTTAAGTTACGCCGCAGAATAACCAGTGAATTAATTTTAAACCGAAGATTGCGAGGTGGCATTTCCAAGATTTCCAGAGAATTCAAAAATATTGCAGTTTTATTTTCATCAACAATAGTGTCGTTAGATTTAAAAGACATTGGGTCCCCTGACAGCAATTCTGTACCTGGAAGTTTATTTCCTCAACATCAACAGTTTTTCTACCCAAGAAACAGGATTACAGAGCCAGTCATTGCCCAGATAATTATACAGTATATCTGGGAAAACACTATCACTCAGTTAATTTTTTTGTCTCAAGAACACTACAGAAATTACCTGGCAATTCGATACATGATGTATCTTGATGCAATTCTACTTCGCTGATTCCAATATCCAGCAGTCATTTATGCAATATTTGCGCCAATTGATCATCTTGCTATTCAACTGAAGTATTTATGGTCAATCGAAGTGTTTCAACGCTTCGCTATAAAAATTATTGTTTTAAACTTATGTTAATTTCGTGAGCAAAAGTAGAGCGAGGAATGACTTGCAATGTTTGTCAGAAATCTCCAGACTGTAACAAGACAGCACCACGAATATTTTCTCGTTGCCGTTTAAATCTTAAAAAGCTCTATGTAAAACTTCGAGTGAGTGTTTATAGATCATGATTGCAATATCGTAGCAACTGCGCTCTTTTATTTAACTTACAATGTAAAATGTTTGGGTGCAACCTTGCAACTCAATTTTGAAGCTGATATCTTCAAACGATTGAGCTGAAATTTTGTATACGCGTTTAGTTTGGATGACAACGCATGCTTTGATCATTTATATTCCAATATCGTAATTAGTTAAAATGATATTAAAAAAATCCTTTTACCATAGTTAACGTTTTACTTTGCCAAGCAGCTTATCAGATTGAGCTTAAAGAAGCTCGGAGTTTTTTCGACCTTATTTAAAAAACAATCTTATTCTTTCTATCAAACTGAGCCAAAAAATAATTACGTTATCGGAATAATCATTTCTTTCTTATACGGTATAATTAATTTTAAAAAATAATGATATTTTCTATATCTTACATTTTTTTCTAAAATGATTCAAAATTGATGTATCTTTGAGAAAATTATTTCTAAATCATTCATTATGATTTTTTTTCGTGTTAATTGTTCGATATTCTTCACTGAGAAAATCCAAGACTTTCTCTTTTACTCAGTCATTTAAAATCAAAATGCCGAAATCTTTTTTTTTACTATTTTTTTTCAAAAAAATACTCAACTTGTTGATAAAACATTTGAAAACTTCGTCCTTTTTATAGATAATCACATGATTTTTTTTCGTTTGTATCATTGTATTATCCAAATTCTGCACGAAGATTGAAAAAATTGGTTTAAAATTACGTATTTTAAGAAACAAATTTGTGTTTTTCATTTTTAACATAGTACACTCATGGACTAAAAAATAGCCCAACAAGATATACTTGCGGGATTGTAACGAAACTTGGCATGAAGGTACATGTCGGAGAGATATGCAAATGATTAGAAATGTAGCGTGATTGCGCATTACGTATAGCCAGCAGAGGGCGTTTAACGTCGTTCTCCGTGGAGTATAAAACAGGTAACCAAAGCTTTGAGTGTGCTAAATCGTTTACAATGGTAGAGATGTCATTGCGCCGTTTTGTTAGGCAATACGAGCAGCTGTCGCAGTTTGAGAGGGGAAGAATGATCGGCATGATGGAAGCTGGGTGGTAAGCTAGGCGAGTAGCTCTTCCATTATGCCGCTCTGATTGTGTTGTGCGGAGGTGTTGGGACCAGGGGATTAGAGAGATGTCATTTACTCTACGACCAGGCTTAGGACGCCGTCGACAGAACAGTCGTCGAGAAGACCACCACATCATAAGAAATGCACACGCACAGCCAACTGCTTCATCGGCCGCCATTCTGGCACATGTAGCATCTTCATTAGGGGCCCCTGTGTCTTCTTGAACCATACGAAGGCGCTTGGCTGAAGAACATTTGGGATCGCTACGCCCATTACAAGGGCTGCCCTTCACGCCCAGCCATAGGTCCCTTGGTTTGGAGTGGTGCTGCGTACGCGGAAATTGGACTGCAGCGGAATGGAACCAGGTCGTGCTTAACGATGAATCCAGATTCAATGTCAGCAGTGATGACAATCGTGTTCGTGTGTGGAGACCCAGTGGTTAACGCCTCATTTCTGCCTTTGCTTTACAGCGACACTCCACTTCCACAGCTAATGAAATGCAATGGGGTGCAATTGCCTACAATACACGGTCATCCGTAGAATTGATCCCTCTCGCCATGACAGCCCAGTGGTATGTCCATGACATCCTGAAACAACATGTGTTGCCACTCATGCAATGGCTTCAAAGAGCTATTTTTCAACAGGACAATGCTCGGTCTCACACGGCAAAGGTGTCACAAGGTCGTAGGTCATTATCCGGCAAAGTTACTGGAGTTTCTAAAGTCCAATTTCAGATTTTGTTCCCCACCCAGAAAAACACTGGGAGAGCACTTTACACTCCAAGAATTTTAAGGTAAGCCCTCTGGTCTTGGTACTTTTACAATACTTTTTTTCTGGCATTATTTAACACGGGGATTTCTCGAATTGGATTAAATATTCAGATCAGCCGTCTCGAAATACATTAGGAGCCCATTTTTTGCGACCCTACGTTTGCAAGTTAGAATGACACCGCTGTCCGTTCCGAAACACACACGGGACTGAATTTTGCTGTTCTGTTCAGCGTTTGCAAATTCAACCGTTAGAGGGAATAAATATTCGTAAGTGGGACTCGAACACGAAGCCATTTGACCTAATTTTGGCAATATCCGGCAAATTTATGAGACTTTCTGAAACCTGATTACAGATTCTCGTTTTCCACCCATAGATGAACCGAAGTCTTCTTTTGGCTCCCCTGAGCCTGCAAGTTCTTTTGCTGGAAAGAGGCATTACGGTAGTCCGATATTATCTGTCAAAGTTGTGGGAATTTCTAATATCCGACTTCGGATTCTCGTTTACCGTTTCGAAAATGATCAGAAAAGTACTTTTTCCACATCAAGACTTTTGAGGAAAGCTCCTGTCATGGTCCACGTAATAGACGTTCGTACAGAATTATCCGGCAAATTTGAGACTATTTCACATATGGGATACGAGATCTAAATTGCCCATCTCAAAATACGCCAGAGATAAAGTTTTCGCACTACAAAGCTTTTATGGTAAGCCCCTGCCTCGGTTTGTTTAAAAACGATCGTCCAACACTATCTGGAAAAGTTGTGAGAACGATTTATATATATATATATCGGATATCCGATTCAGATTGTATGTTACCAAACTCTTCAGGTACCAGGGTTTCACGCTCCATGGGTAATGCCCTGCCAGAAAGTATCTCCAGCATTGTCCGGCAAAGTTATGGGTAGTTTGGAGATTCAATTCGAAATTCAGATTTCATTCCCCGAAATACAGCAGGCACTGATTTTCATGCAACTTGTTCCACAAATTCCGCTGCCGCATGCACACACGCATTTTGACGTTTTGCGAATTTTCCCGTTTCCCGGATTCTTCGCATTTCCGGCAATAAAAAAATAATGACGTCAAAAATGAGATAAAAAGTATTCTATATCTTAAGTTGGACGAAATGACACACAATATGCAAAATTATGTCAGGATCGTTTGAGTAGTTTCGGAGTCCATCGCGGATGAACACTGGGACACTTAATTTTTATACATAAAGATCTTAATTTTGGCCCTCTAACGAAACACGAGGAATATTGTTGATGAATCTGTTAATACTGAACCACAATCAAATGACGAAGATGACACATGAACTCGCTGGCACTGCACTTTTCAAATTTTAACATCACGCCATCGAGATCACTTTGATATTAACAGATTCAACATGCATCAATCTGGCAGTGGGGTTTCAGGAGCCCCAGAACTTGAATTAATGACCCAACGGCTGCGTGTTCTATCCATGACCTTTTGGCAAACGCAGTCAGCTTCAAAGTGTAAATGGATACACTTTTAAATCCTACACCTTTCATGGTAAGAAGGGGAGAATCCTACACATTCTCACCTTTTTTGTTGTTGTTGTGAGGATATACTTTTAACAATTTAAAAATTTGGTAGGACACTAACAATAAACTAAGTTTCAAAGAGTTTTACTGATCTGTAATACACTTCTATCACAAACTAAGAAAAATATTAATTAATAAGTTAAATATACCACGAATATACTCTTATGTTTAATTCTGTAAAACGACTGGATGATTCAGTTACAGATTTAATTATTTGCTCAGAGTATAATTAATATTAAAAAAAATTGGCGGTACACATTACGAATTCGGAGGAACTCAAAAGTGCCTCAGTGTCAAAAGGAACTCAGTGTGTTACATTGTTAACCATTTATCTACCACATTATGATTTACTGCTTTTTTTCAGGCAAAACATATTTTTTTAATCTCTACATTGAAAATTAAGAGATATACATAAATGAAATACTCAAATTTGTGAAATTTAATCTGTCAGGGCTAATTAATTAATTACAGATATTCAACTGTAAAATTAATTATAGACGCTGTTCACTTAAAATAAATAGTGAAATCGTTTTCAAAGGTCTTTTTTAACATATAAAATACATAAGACACCTACCTTTTGCAATTAACTAATTTACGAAACAAAAATTATAATTTCGCAATCCACTGAAATCATCTTCAGCTGAAAAAACAATTTCTGCTATAAAACTATTCGCCTTTCCCGCTAAAATATTTATCATAGAACCCGTGTTGCCGTATAGCTTGGAAGAGTGAATTTCAAAGAATATTAATGCTAAGTATCGTCAGATTATTCGTAAAAATGGTTATTCTATGTAATTTTAAAGTGAGTGGTACTTTTAAGTACCGTCGGTAGATAAAGGGTTAAACAGTATTTTGGGGGGGAAGTGAGAGTTTTTTTATTTACATTGCACTATAAAGCAACACGAGGGCAACTGGTGACGGACCTCGTAGCTTGAACGACGGCCAAGTGACATGAACGACCCTTGAGCTCTGACACCACCTTTTCCTATTAATCACACTAAAACCAACTGGAGAACATTGAGCCGGTCACCTCTAAATGGTGGGTAGACTCTAATGACTTTTTTTTTATTATATCCCTTCAAGACCAAACCCGCACGATGGTGTGTGGGTTAGGTATTCTTATACATTTCTGCCTGTGAAATAGTCGTATATAAGAAAAGCCCCAATGAAATGATTGAGCGTGCTTACAGAAAGTATAAAGTATCACTTTTTATCTAGAGTCGGTTGTTGTAGGCCATGTTTTACTTTCAGCTGGCAAATCTAGCTTTGTATACAAATGCAACGAAAGCACGTCTTCTTCTTATTTGTCGTAAAAGGTAATTATGAATATATATCTCTAATTGAGTGTGTGCTTAGAAACATATTTTTGTCTTAATCTTTAAATAATTGAAACATATTAACTATACTCTATTAATATTGCTTGTAGAACTCAGAGTATCGTAACCAACACAATCGTGCTACTTGGGAATTACTTGAGTCACTGCAGTTGTAAAGGGAAGTGTTTGTCGTGTGTGTTTTTTTCTGTTTCAGCCTAAAAAAATAAAGAAGCCTAAATAAAAGTGACACATATTGTTGTATAATTAGTAACATATTTTCTTGGGGGTGGCCATGTGGACATGTCCCTTTTCTCTTTCTTTCCCTCTTTTTTTACAAATTTTCTCTTTCATACGTCTGTTGAGGAACATGGCATTTTCATCCTCTACACAGATATCTCTGCATTCATATTTCTTCATTTCCCCCGAAATCCCCCCACCTTGATTTTTGGATGAAGCTTGGTAAGGTGTGGTTTAATTCTTTTTTTTTTAAATAGTAAAATTTTCTGATACATTTTATTATTTTTCATGGAATACTTTGCTAACTTTTATCCAGGACCTTTTTTAGGTGTCTAAAAGGAAAAGAATTCTAAGACGAGACGACATTTTACTATTGATGAATAAATCGGATTCTGAATTAGTGAGCTATTAAAGAATAACTGTGCTGCAGACAAAACATATGAGCCAGGTGAACTGCAAGGTTCATATGAGAGCGATGAAGAAAAACATAGAAATATTTGCAAAGTAAAAACAATTTCAGATAATATTTTACCATCAAAGTCTCTTGAAGCCATTCATCTCATTGTTTTGGATATTGCAAATTCTTGGTTTCAATACAAACATCAAATAAAATTCTTCCAAAAAGTCAAAATGGATCTCTTAAAATTTAAATTAGAGATAGCTGAAGTACGCGCGCGCTTCTTCACCTGCTAACAAAAATATTTTAACTGATAAAGAAGATGACAGTGTTGTAATTTCTCTTCCAAAAATATCGACGTATTATAATCTTCCTGTTGATGTAAGATTATGCAAGGATATAAAGTATGGCATGTATAGCCATTTTTGATGCGTTGATGACATTTCAAGGCCTCACAAGAGCAGATCTGAAAACTGCGAAAGCAATTTGAAAACACGTGAAAAATGCAATGTTTTTTATGCTTGTGAAAAAGGATGCACAATGTACTAGGTTCGGAACAGTGGATTTAAAAATCACATAAATGGAAAACTTTCATGATATTTAGTGTCACTTAGATTACAATACATGTATAAAATTGTTTCAAGGATATTATGACAAGAAACAATTATTTAAACAAAATATTTTGGCAAAAAAATAAACTAAGAATAATCTTTTATCAAAACGTTCTCCTTTAATAAAAAATGATTCTATAATAATAATATTTTGCTTATATAAAGTAAAGACTTCTCCAGAGAGTCTAAACTAGGATGTTTGAAAAATTCCCATTATTTTCTTAATTACTACCAATTAAAGTAATTATTGGCGTTTTTTTTTTCTTAAAATGTCTCCTCTCTGTTGTATGAAAATATGTACAAATCCCCCCCCACTTCTAAGTTGTATATTTCAAAAATTCTTGTTCAGCCTCTGTAGAGATGTCTGGGCTAGATACTGGCAAAATAATATTATAATAGAAGCATTTTTTCATAAGAGGAGAATATTTGAAAATGGGCATACATTTTTTGTGAAAAGATTGTTCTTAAAAAATTTTATTGTAATAATATTCTCAAAACAATTTTATATATGTTTTCTAATCTAAGTGAGACTAAATATCATAAATATTATCCTTTTATATGATTTTGCAAAATCACGGTTCCGAACGTAATCGGATACCTTAAAGATTTTCACTGTAAATTAATAAAGAATCAGTAAAATAATTAGTTTTACGTCAATAACTTTTTTATTTGTAACAATTCTAGTTGAATTAAGTTTGTTTTTTCTATCAACTTGGTACCAAAAATGTATAACTCGTAAAAGTTCACAGGCGACTGTTTCATAAGTAAAGCCCAAACCTCACGGTCGTGCGTGTGTGCCATCTACGTACCAAGCGGGGAACGAAAATGTTTGCATTGTTTTTTCCATTGTCTATGGGATCAGTATAGAGTTAATAACCAGAAAAATCTAAGATTTAACGATAAAAATATTTTGGGTCTTAAAGGGATATTATGTTCTTACACAAGAACTCTGATATTTACTTATAATGTCAGTTTCTAATAGTAAGAATTATCAATTGGGTGATAAATATATTTCTTGTTGATTAAAAAGATATTTCTAGTGTAATATTTGTGTATCAAATATTATTATGTTTTTTTTTTATAAATAGATTGTGGCGATACGTTTATAGATCATTTTTCAGCTTGATATATTTTAAGCTAATTTCTTACAAATTCTATATATATATATATATATATATATATATATATATATATATATATATATATATATATATATATATATATATATATATATATATATATATATATATATATATATATATATATATATATACATATATAATATATATATATATATATATAATATATATATATATATATTTATATATATATATATATATATATACGTATAATTATATATATATCCAAAAGTTATTTTATTTAAGAATTATTATTTATTTTTTTAAAATTTTTTCTACAAATTTAAGATTGAACGATATTGATCAAAAAGGTAATATTGTATAATAAAACATTTTTTTTGTAAATAAAAATATTTTAGAAATGCATTATTCTAAATGACTAAATGAAGGAAATAGTATTCATGTTAATTATAATTTACATTTTTACTAAAGTTTCGTCATCTTTTCATACAGTATTAATAATGGTATCCGTATTTTTAAAAATAATTGAGATAAATCAGCGTATTATGTTTTCATGCTACAATGTAAATCTTTTGTTTGTATTAAAATTAAACTTAAAATTAATTCTTGAATTAAATAAATGCACATGTAAAATTGAATTCCACATCACTTTATTTTTTTAAACTGGGGGTTTTCAAATTATACCATCTGTAATAGTACCAAAAACACGTAAATGTTCATTTAAGACATAAGTAACAAAAGCATTGCAGAATACTAAGACATATTTGAACATTATATACATTAAACATATACATTTAAAAAAAGCTTAAAATTTAAGTGAATCTTCAAGATCGATTCTCAAACTATATTTACGTACAGCAAAATTAAGAACTTTATCTTCAGTATTTTATTTAAGGTTTCAAAATTCCTTTTTATTTATCTGAGTATATACCAACGGTAATTTGTAGATGTTAATTCAACCATGAGAGTCGTAAGAATTTGCCGCATATTGTGTGATTAAATATTCATACTACTCGCTCACAAATTGTGTTGGTAAAATCATTAAATTTAGGGAAAATTATCCTAACTTAGAATTTAATCATAATCTAACTAGTTTCTGCTTAGAAAATAATTAAGTTCATAATAGTGATGTCATTTAACGTGAAAGGAACTTAATTTGATTCATCTAGATCACTTAAGCTACTGATTAAAGGTCTGTTGATTTAGTTTTACAATAATATTATTTTATAAAATAAATTTTAAATTGCACATCAAATAACTGCTGTTTTTTTTAATAGTTACCAAATCATGACAGCTAAACTAATCAAAGAATAAATTCTTAATTAATACGATTATTAGTTATTGTCTCGTAAATTAAATGCAATAGATTTTTAAAGATTAAACAATAAAACTAATTTGTTACAGTTAGCAGAAAAACTATACTTCGAGTTTAAGGTTCATAAAGCAGTTCGGAGCACATTTGCATGGCACAAAAATTAATGCAATTTTCTAATTACCGTTTACATAATTAAAAAGCCTTTTAACCGTACCTTCATTTAAAAATAGAGGGTTTTGAAGCTTCGTTAGATCAGATTCAAACGGAAATCGGGAATAGATTTAGAGCCTTAAAATTTTTTTTTTTTCAATTCCTTCTATTAGCTCATTCTTTCCCTGTATCTGTTTAATTATCTATATATCTATATCGATCCATCTTTATATATATATATATATATATATATATATATATATATATATATATATATATATATATCTTGTTCAAATTTTCATACGTTAATAAAATACTTTCTATTCATTCAATCAAGTTCAATTTTTTTTAACTTGCAATCGATGACACTTGAAGTTGGTTTCTAAAACAGGTTTTTCAGCAAACTAGCCAAACCGGTTGTGTATTGTTACAACAATGCACATATAAATCATGTTCTTTTTTCAATTCCTACTAAAAGTTATTAGTGCTGATGATTTCTTGTATGTAGATTTGTGGATAAATATTTATGATGGTTGTTGTTCTATATTGATGAGATTGATGATGCAGTACTTTGCGGCAGGAAATCTTGTTTATTAAACATGGGGATACATTCAAACATTCACGTCGTAAATACTAAACAGGGAGTGGATTACACTACACATATCACAAAAGCGATAAGCAGCAGCGACATTTTGCAGGACGAACACAAAGACATAAAAGGAAGAGCACATCTCGACATCTATGAAGACTGGAGTTCTTTCAGACTCATCCGCTCCATAGCTGGAACTGAGAGAACCTTGTTATGTGTTCTTGGTTTGGGGGGTTGTGGAGGTGTAGCCTCTGAGAGCAGGAACCAATAGCGAATGGCAGAGTTCAAACGGTTAAAAAGATGATTCCTATTGGCTTAAGCTTTTGGACTTTAGGAGAAAATTGCCAGATCAGTATGAGAAAATTAAACTATGGAATTAAGAGGGGAAATGAGAAGTTGAATAAAAACAGAGTAATAAAAATTAGAAACACACATTGAAGTTAGAGAAAAAATGTTAAGTATTAGAAATTTAAAGTAAAATAATAGTTAATCAAGGACCGCTTCTAATAACATAAGCGTTCTTGCTCAAATACCTTGGTTTTTTGGAGAGAGGGGAAAATTAGTTTTAACTTTGAGAACTGTTTAAAAATATAGGTTTCAATTTTAAAAAGACAAAGCATGTCTTGGAAATCTAAGGAAGAGCACAAGAAGACTTAGGTTTTTTTTTTTTTTTTTATACCTGCAGTGCATGCCACCTGATTCCTTTGTAACAAGACCTGTGATTGGTTAAAACGAGCGGAAAAGAGATTTTATGATATAATAATACTAGTTGATTACAATTTTAAGCTTAGGACTTTAGTTTTGAACCGAATAATTAAAAGCTTATTTAAAGATTATTAAAAAAACATTAATTAAAATGATGCTAGAGGGAATTAATACACATATATAGTCCAAATTCTCTACTAGAGATATAATGCTCAATAATCAAAACTGAAAAAAAATTAAATTGGAAGGTAACCCGAAGGCTGACTTAGGACAGCTCTGATATATAATATAATATATATAAAAGTGGGGTTAAACATGTTTTGTGGTCAACCGGTCATCCCCCTTTATGCTAACAATACTGAGCAAAAACCTATTGAAAGTAATGGAGAGAATATCTAATCCATTACAAGAAAAATGAAAACTTACCTAAAAAGTGAATTAAAAAATGCGGAGCGAGCGCTGAATCTGAGTACAATAAACAAGTTATTGCCAGATTCTGGATCCAAATGCAAATTCAAAGAATGGAAATGGCTGAATTGTAGCCCTTAACAAATATATATATATATATATATATATATATATATATATATATATATCTTGTTCAATTTTTCAATCGTTTTAATAAAATATTTTCTATTCATCCATTGAAAGTAGGGATTTACTTTATATATATACACTACTTGTTTTCCCTTACGTTTATCTAGTTAGATAGAAAAGTCCTAGAATTTTTATTCTATCTTACATATTCATTAACCACTTGGAAAATTAATAAATCATATAATAAGTTGATAAGACTAGGACAAGTTAATGAGCGGGGTGAAATGTGTGTGTGTGACTCATGGGTAAGTTTAAAGTAAGCCTAATCTGGTGAGCCGTCTTACCCATACAACTAGCACATCGCACTAGATGGCAAAACGGCAGAGAGTAGGTGGTGCTCTCATTTAGATATTTTGATCTAAAAACTGAGCAAAAATTTGGATTTTTGGTCTTAATGTCCATGACTCCGGTAGGAGTAAGGATGTGTACTTCACTACAGATATTACCCTATCTCCTCTTCTGCGATCTGTTTTGATCTGTAAAGATGTCTGGGGGATACAGTTTATTGTTTCCAATTCCAACTGTTTGATGAGATCCGGAATATCAGAGTGTTTAACAACTCTAGACAGAAGTTCTTCATGGAAATTAATTTCTTCAAGTTTCAGATCAAAGCCCACTGGAGATAAACACAAGTAATATAAAAAACATTCAAGTCATTTCCTACTTCGATCAACAAAGAAAAGTTTTATTTTAGATATTTTTTTTATTAAATAGTTACGATTAATATAAATATGTATATACATACGACATAACCACAATATTACGTGGTAATTAATTTTTATTAATTATTATTAAAATATCGTATTGTCAACCAAAAGAATCATGTATATAAAATTTCAGTTCATCTGAATGCTTTAAAACGTGAGAAAAAAAAAAACCTTTTCAAGTTTTGACACAAATCGCCAAAAATGATGCCAACGTGGCTGTATTTGTAATTTTTTAAATAATTAGCTTTAATCAATTAAATTTTATTAATTATAATTAAATTATTACATTGCCATCCAAAATAATCACGTATATAAAATTTCAGCTCAATAGAGCGCTTTAAAATGTGTTTTATTAACGATTGAAAATTCCACCAAGATAAGTAAATAAAGAAATAAATATATAGATAGTGTGACCTAATAGTAGGACGAAAAAGAGGTTCCACATTAGCAGAAGCCAAACCCAGCGTCTTTGTAAGATAATAAAAGTAAGAGAGCAGCTTTAATTGGCCCGAAGGCCTGGGGCACCTAAAGGGAGAAGACTGACACTGTGGTGATGTTGCATCGTACTCCATGACTGGGGGCATTTTCCCCCATATATGGTAGAAAGTGCCACATTTAAATGAATTTCTTTAACATTGAATTTATGTTTTATTTTCATAATATGAAGAGAAATAAAAGGTACACATAACCAGTTAAATATTGAAAAATAAAATGTATTCTTTTCAGGGTCTTGTCATTTCAATTTTCAATTAAAAAAATCCTTAAAAGCGGCGTCTTCCCTCGAATTACCTTATCAGTAGATAGAAATGTATCTGCATTATGCTCAGTCTCGGGTTCAAGTATTCGTCGCCACTCAACGTCAGTCATGCATAGAGACTGATGCACATGAAATCTTTTGTGACCCAAAGTCCTTCCACTTGCAAGGAGTAAAAATTTGGAGAGTGGATACTAGTTTCGGTGTCATCCTCGGCACTCGTAATTCAAAATCACGAGGTCCTTCTTGTGTTCGTATTTCTTCATAATGCGACTAAGTTAAAAGTAATCAATCTAGGATGAGAAATTAATATCAAAAAGAGAATAAAAACAGGTGATGGTTAAGTTATGGAAAAATTTTTAAATTAATATTAAAAATGTTCAATCTCAGAAATTTTATTCTTTTCGGTAATTTTTTTTAAATACACTTCTTTTTCAATTGCTCTTAGATTGGAAGAGATATAGAAATAGAGAAAAAATTCCGTTGAGAAAGCGTGCCGTAAAAGTTGCTTTTTCAGCAGTGACAAACATTCACATTTTTATGCACTGTAAAAAAAGAAATAATTAGGCCTATATTTTTCTAAGCATCCATTTTTAAAAATAATACTTAACAACATCTATATTCTACCTCTGCGTAATTTAATAATTTTTTTCACTTTATATCGTATTAGTTTGCTCATAATTATTCTTAAACTTACTTTTCCAGAAAGAAATACTAATTATTTAAAAAAGGCGAATAATTAGAAAGAAAACTATGCATCTTTATGAAGGTGTAGTCAAAAATTAGATTTATTATATATATATATATATATATATATATATATATATAAAATATCAGAAAATTCAATATTCAATATTTGAATCAAATAGCACATTTTTTAAAATATAAAAATGAAATCATGAAGAAGGAAATATCAATTAAAAATGAGAAAGATAAGCATGAAAAATCATTAATTCAAACATTGTCAAAAAAGGAAACGTATAACTGAAACATTTACAAAATTTTCTAATAAAAAAACAACAAAATTTCAAGGAAAACTTTTTTCAATCATATAATTCCATGATTTCTCTTTCGCTGAATGATATACAAAACCAACAATGTATCCCATTTCTTTAACGTCTTTTACAAAAATAACTTCTAAAAATCACGGTATAATATCCTGTTTTATCATTTCTTAAGTCCCAAATGCCAAGTAGACAAATATAATTACAGAATTTTTTGACAAGAATGCATTTTTCTTGTGTCATCAAGCAAAAAGAAAGGAAACAAAAAAGTAATAATGAGTGTAATGAATGGTAGGATATAAAGCTCACTTATTTTGAGCCACAACTGACAGTAACGGGCTTGGAAGTTTTATGAAGAGTTTCTAAAAATATTTCATCATTTTATCTTACCACGTATTGGTTTCATTGTTTTTACTTCTTCTTTCTTTGCTTTTATATTGTATTGTGATGATCTATTTAGTGAATTTCAAGTTAGAATATAATTATTCGCATGATTAGAAACTTTTGCAGAAGAATGCTGAATCTTTAACAAGTAGATCAATATTTTCTCTTGGGACATTTCAGAAACTGATTTAAATAAAATACTCTGCTTGAAAGGATTTTTTAATAAATTTTAAGAAATTAGTGTTAAGTTGTTTTTTAAATGATATTTCTTGTAATTTAGTGCTTCTTAAATTTTCAATATTTATGGCTCGATTGTCAATCATCATTACGTCCTCTCCGTACATTAATAATATAATAATAATGTGATATGATGATAAAACTACAATGCGACTTTAATTATAAACCGTACAATCTCTCAAGATAAGTATTGAATTTTGCACATAATTTGTATATGACAAGCTTGTGGAAGTCACTAGAAATTATTAAACCTGTTCTTAACTTAACATTGATAATTTAATTATCAAATATACATTGTGCAGTACTGATACATTTATGAGTATATTATTTTAGTGCAAATATGTCAGAATATATTTTGTTTTGCTTCTTTTCAGTAAATTGATAGATTTAAAGATAATAAATTTTTTTTCGACTTTTCGTTATGCTCGCGCCCCCGTAGGGTTATTACACCCCCAAGAGGAGGTGCGCCCCACAATTTCAGAAACTTTGTTGTAATTTATTGTTTGAACAAAAGTTACAAAGGAATAATTATATAATTATAGTGCTGGACATTTCAAAGTTCTCTGCATCATGTTGGAGTCACGCAATGAATGTTGAGCCAACATGAAAGAAAATATACATGCTACGATGTGTAAAGCATTATAATTGAATACCTAATTTTAATTAGATCATCAAAAGTTTCAACGCAACAGCACATGTTAGAGTAATTCTTTCGAAAGCCTGTAAATAAAGGAAGATAATTGCATAGATTTTTTACTGAGAAATAACAATTGGAATATGTCTATCAAGTAAATGTAATTTTATACCTCGAATCAGGAGGAATACTGCCATCACGTGTCGGAAGAAACCGATAAAAAAATCCTAACATACAGGGTTTACGGGGTATCCTTTTGCGAAATTACTGACCTTGTAAATCAGGGATGGTAACCAGTGGCACGCGTGCCATCCATGTCATGCGACACAATATTTTGGGCACGTCAGCAAGCAAAACTGTTTTCGAATTTTATTTCAAAATAACAAAGTTCATTCTGAAATATTACGAACAAACACGAGTGATCGGTCGTGGAATGCCTGGGAGCACACCCGTCTGTTATTGTCTCGCCTTAGTTACGTAGCGGACTACAGTTGCTAATGATGCAAAATTTGTCTACGCATAGCACAGCCAATTTTGTTGACATAACTGTATTTTAAAGTTTATTTGTGTTATATTTGCGATCTTAACTGTTATTTGAAATGGCTAGTTCTGAAAAGAACAAAAAAGTGTAAGCTATTAAGTGTAACAAAGAATTTCAAAGTTGGTGAATCTAGAAATATGGCATTATTGGTAAAGGCAAGAAAGCGTTGTGTGTGTTTTTTTTGTTGTTGTTCTGGAACAGTTGTATGCAGTGCAACGTATGTAAAATGGCATTTTAAAACAAATTACAAATCATCTTGTAAAAACAGCGATCCACAGAAAAAATAATTCATTGCTTATAATCCATTCGGCAGATGACATCAGTTCAGCATGCATTCTACTAAAAATACGTCTTACAGCCCTAATATAAGTGATTTTTTCATCCATTTTTCTACAACTGAAGTCCCTCTAATGTAACTTTAATTTGAATTGCATGCATAACTAAAACGTTAACAACTATACAGTGCAAAAGGTAATTTTTCGCAGTAAATAAAGAGCTTTGAGTTGTTAGTATTTAGTTTTATAATTTCCCCAAGAATCACGATTCAAAATTATTTGACGACACGTCCATATCTCATTAAACACTTCTTTAGAAAAAAGGGCACATTGATCCATAAAGATCCGTCTCCCCTGTTGTAGAGCATGATTATTTGATTCCTATACGAATATAAACATGAGAGGTTTTAAAAACCAATGTTAGGCCTTCACGTTTGGTAAGGCCCATGATAGGCATCAAACAATAAGCAAAAAAGTAGCTTTGTTACGAATATCTTATTAAAAATTTTAAATTTTGCAGTTTGGAAATATCTTCAAGGTTTGTGATAAGACAAACGTCTTGTAAAAATGTCCTTGAATACATTTCTCAAACTATCGATACAGGGCATTTCCTCAAGCTGCAACAAATGCAGCCATGTCTATATACGGTGATATTGACATAGAAGTGAATTTCATCATATTTTCTGCCTAATACAGCCCGTTCAACGGCAACGAATTGGAACTATTCTTAAAAACACGCATATAGGAGAAAATAAATTTTGAGTTTAACTTCGTCAACATTATGAAAGCCTAACTAGTGTAAGGATATATAATACTCTTCTGGGTGTACATCCCCTGAATACCTCTTTTTCACATGTCCAATAATTGAAGAGCTACGGTTGTGTTTTTGACATGGTATGGTTTATTACTGTACCTGCATTTGATTCCTCAAAGACACTATGATCTAAGAAGAAAATGATCGACCGTGTATCGCTCGTGCTGTCTAGACCTTCTGCGAATTCGAATTTATTCAACTATTTCCCTGATGGATAGATTTCATTAAAAATGGTATGTTAAGTGTTATGGGATAACTAGCACACGATCATTCACTTCTCTTTAAGATAGATGAATCCTGACGACAGATTAGAAACCACACAGGTTGGTGCACTTGCATAGGCTATTTAAAAGAAATCGATGGGCAGCCGGATAGCTGCTGTTACTGCTGTCAGAGGTGGAAGTTCAGGGTAATGAATTCCACATGCGTTTACTCCAAGACGTCAACATTGTTATCTGTGTATTTCTTCTCCGTTCCACTGCTTACATACAAAAATAATGCTATTAGATTTCTTTTCTAAAATAGGGTAAATTGTGTATTGTTTTAATGATCATCTCTAAGGGCATTTACATAAACATTACAAGATAATATATATCTATATATATATATATATAAAGTTATTTTTTAGAGGTATAGAACTTTAAATTGTAATAAAACAAAGATGTATTATTCGATTGACTTGAATTTTTTTTTATTCGAAAGATAATCTTGTGTCATTACATTTTGTATATGATTTCTGGCATATGACTGCCACGGCTGGCTCGGATGTAGTCCATTCTGGACGTCCAATTTTCGATGACTTTTTCCAACATTTGTGGCCGTATATCGGCAATAACACGGCGAATGTTGTCTTTCAAATGGTCAAGCGTTTGTGGCTTATCCGCATAGACCAATGACTTTACATAGCCCCACAGAAAATAGTCTAGCGGTGTTAAATCAGAAGATCTTGGAGGCCAATTCACATGTCCAAAACGTGAAATTAGGCGGTCACCAAACGTTTTATTCAATAAATCGATTGTAGCACGAGCTGTGTGACATGTTGCGCCGTCTTGTTCGAACCACAGCTCTTGGACACCTTGATTGTTCAATTCAGGAATGAAAAAGTTACTAATCTTGGCTCTATACCGATCACCATTGACTGTAACGTTGTGGCTTTCATCGTTTTTGAAGAAGTAGGGACCAATGATTCCCCCAGCCCATAAAGCGCACCAAATAGTCAGTTTTTCTGGATGTAACGGTGTTTCGACATGCACTTGTGGATTAGCTTCACTCCAAATGCGGCAGTTTTGTTTGTTGACGTAGCCATTCAACCAGAAGTGCGCTTCATCGCTAAACAGTATTCGCTTATGAAAATCGGGAACAACGGCAATCTCGTTTTTGGCCAATTGGACGAATCTACGCCTTGCTTGATGATCGTTTTGATGAAATGCCAAACCAAACTGAGAATAAATCACTTGGCAGCTGTTAAATCGGTCACCATCTTGGAAAGTAATGCCAACTTAAACTTCTATACCTGAAAAAAAAAACACTATTTATATATATTTGAAAAATTTCATGTTGAACTGAAGAATACATTGCATATTTTTCTTATAGTTTATTGTAGGTTATTTTGCATGATTTTATTCGGTCTCTCATTTCTGCCTTTTTTATAGTAATCACATGCATGTTTCAATGTATATAGAAAAAAAAGTGAAATTCAAAGTAACAGATTATCTAGTTTTATTCCAGAATTTTGAATGAAAGTACGTATATATGCATGTATTGTGTGGCGTACAGGTTGTTTGATGCTAGTTTGTGAGTTAAACTTCCCTTCCTGCTACACTTAAATGGTCAATACAGGAATGGTTAATGCTGGTTGTAAATGACTCTAGAGTTGTCGTTCAATGATCCAGTCCAAGGCAGCACGTCGATACTCTGTAGAGACTGTTGCATTACAATATTGGTATGAGAGAGTACGTTTTACGGCAAGAAAGTACCCTCACATGGATGTCGTTAGAAAATGGTAGCACAGCCGGCTTAGTTCCTAGTTTGACATACAAATTTGCAAACAGATAGTATGGAATATCCGCGAGAGAGCTTCAGCTGACATAGAAAGTTGCTGTGCAGACCATAACTTTAGATGTAAGTTCACGACTGAAAACCACCTCTCTAACGGCAGACGAACACCGTGCCTTTTTCTAACCAGTACACAGCCCTCACTGGCACCAAAGAAGAGCCGGCTATCATCAGAAATTACAACAGACCTTAAGTATGTGTCCTCAAATAAACTTTAGTTTAACACCACTGGCATCCCAAGGGACAGCGGCTTAAGTCAGCAGAATGCACTTTTCAGAGCGTCGGGCTGAGGGCTGTACTTAGGGTCACCAATTTGAAAGAGTTTATCATGTCAATGCGCTGCTAACTTCTGTTCAATCTTCTGTTGAAGATGCAATATGATACGATACATTCATAAGCATATAGTTTTTAAATGCATTCATATCGTACAAAGTAACATCTAAAATTAAACTACAGAAAGAATTTTTGAATCTCCATCTAAATTTTAATAAGAATGTGAATATAAAATTTTTAAGAATTAAATTTTCTATTTTAAAATAAATTAATTTAGATTACTGAAATGTCAAATCCATTCCTTTCAATGAATTTCCATTTGAGTTCCAGAATGAAAGAAATTAATTGCAAGATTTTATATGAACAACGAAAGTAATCTTCATGTTTAAAAAAAGTAAAATAAAAGTCGATGTTAAGGGGAAAAATTCCTCACAAATTATGTGAATCTTATTTTTGTGTTAAAACAAACTTAAAGTAAGTTAGAGCAAATAAGGGAAATTTAAACTGATACATTTCGTGTAATTGCTTTAAAAAAACTATTTTTATTAGCAAAATACAATCATATATATTTAAATGTATAATATAGTGGCAAATATATATTACTAATAATATTTGCAAGGGATACTTAAATTTTAGAAGATGCTCCTATATAAAGGCACGGGAAAAATTATTTTAGCGAAATTTCACAGTCGAAAATAAATCATGTTTTGATCAAACTAATACATTCAAACCATTATCTTCAAAGTCTCAAACACAATCCTTAAGCTAATTTCCAGTGTGCCACAACAGTTTTCGTTAGCGAAGAATTGAATATTAATCCAAGCCTGAATGTCGCAGGAATTCAATATTATGTATGGCGCCATGGCTTAAGTATTAAAATTACTGAACCACAAGTTGCTAGTTAAATCTTCAAAGTTACACATAATAGATTTGTGTACAAAGAGGAAACTAACTTTAGTAAGTTTAGTTAGGTATTATATTAATCATATATTGTCAATTTCTTTTGTATTGAGATTCGATATCATCCAAGAATATTGTCTTGATGATTGAATAAATATGATGCTAATAATTTTTAAACTATTATTTTATTGTAAATTATTTTTCAACAACTATTATTTCTGAAAGGACTATTTCCTTTATCACGTGATTCAAAACTTAAAATAAACAATGAGTCTACATCGAAGAATCAACTAACAAATACTTACTACATAAAGTTACTGATATCAATGTGCATCAGTGTTTCTCAAAATGTGGGGTGTGCCCCCTAGAGGACGCGATAACCCTGCGGAGGGGCGCGAGTATATTGAAAATGAAAGGTTTAAAAAAATTAACTTTTTCGAATGAAGTAAAACAAAATGCTTTCTCACATAATAAAAAAATACACATTTACACTGATATAATTTATACATATCATCTGGTGATCATCAAAAAGAAAGGATTCCCCTTCAAACGCTCATTAGCTATCTTTCATCCTATAACCAAATAAAAAAAGACACTTTGTTTGCTTTGCTGTAATCCCACGATGAGGGATTTTTTTATTGCGTTTCCTTTAACCCCTAAAATACTACTTTTTATCATCATCTATTTGACCTTCAAACTTACTAGTATGTTTCATTCCATCTCTTTTTCTTTTAGGAAAGTTGTAAATAATATTTTACTGTTGCTTTTTTTCCATGTGAATGAGTTTTATGATATATGGATAAGCATATTGAGTACTTTGAAGGATTATTTGCCCAAGATGTATTTTTATGAGTTTTCTGAAACCTATAATGCATAATGAAAAACGTTTTACACAATTATTTTTTTAGAACTGACATCGATATTTTCATATCGAACATGGGAGCAATCGCATGAGGTGCAGAGTCAACCCAGGCTCACGAAATAGCTAATTCTGGGAAAACTGTTTATTCGTTAACAGTGACCTTGACAGTATCATTCTATAGCACAATCTTAATGGGAATAAAAATGAATTTGTTACAAGTTTGCCTCTTTTTTGAGAGTGACAAATGTTTTTATTTTTACAATTGATGTACTTGCTTTGATCGAGTTTCCTGCGAGACCACTTTTGTTTAAAAATATTATCTATGAACATGCTACACTTTCCCCCATAAACAATTTTGTGATTTTGATTGCTGTGTTGTGCGAATTATGGTTTAGAAATATTTAGTGACTTCACCTATCTGCGTTTTGTGTGACACTGGACAAGACATGACTGCCGCTCATTTGGACGAGTGCTCTGCACTGAATGATCTTAGCTGCATTGTAAAAAGGTATTGGAGAGCCCGTTGCCTAATGACCTGATGGTCAATGGCCTGGCATTTGTAAAATAAATAAAAATAAATGGTTTAGAAATATAAATTAGCAGAATATAAAAATAAATGGGCATCTGCGATCTCTATTGAAGGAAGTGGAAATTGATCAAGCAATTGAAGCTACTGAAATAATGCATATTAATCAAGATAGCGAAATTAAATATGAGAAAAGCGATAAGCATGAAACTTTTGAGTTGAATTGAAATTTTTAAATGCTGCCCTAAAAACTCTAAGGAGAAAAATATGAAGCCATAAATGTAATACTTCACTTTGTCAAAAAGACACAAGGAAGAAAAAGTTCAAAATGCTATTTGTAGATCCTCAAACGGCAGCAAAACTACAATAATGTGAACAAAATATGACAGTTTTGATGGAAAATAACGTTCCTGTATTGTTAGCGAAAACTGTTGTGATGTATGTCCTTTATTAAGGACACGCACATTCGGAACATTTTCTTTAGTTTTATTGAAATTTTTCTCAAACAATCAAAGAGAAATTGAAAAGTACTTGAAAGTAGGTAAGTATATGTTCTCTTAATTACATTATTATTCACTGAAATTGTTATTTTTATCGTGTATAAATATCGCGTAAAAATAATAATAAAATAAATTATAGTTTAAAATTAAACTCAAAAAAACGTTTTTTATAGTGAATCGAGCTAAAAAGTAAAATAAATAAATATATATATTACTTAAAATTAAGATATACAAAATTGAATACTTATCTTGTTAATTTGTACGGTTTATAATTATGATCGTATTGTAGCTTTAGCGCCCCAAAGTGCATTATTATTGGATTCAATACCATTATTATTTGGGGGGCGTGATAAAAATTATGATTGAATATATTAAATTCTGTATTTGACAATCCCAAGAGATTCACTAGAATTATTAAACTTGCTCTTAATTTAGTATGGATAAATTAATTATCAAATACATTGAGTAAATAAAAGTATGATATATCATTTTAAAAGTATATTATATCATTGTTAATGTGTATTTTATTTTTTTATTAGGTCGGAATGTATTTGGTTTTACTTTCTTTCAGTAAATTAATAATTTTTAAATCTTTTACTTTCAATATGCTCACGCCCCTCATATAAGGTTACCACGTCAAAAAGAGACCGAACCCCACATTTTGAGAAACTGGTTTAAGCGGTACAAAAGTCGATTAATCACTCCCGTTTCATGTTTATCCAGTGTGCATCTTCAGACGTATGGCATGGAACCGATGCTTAAACATTATAATTTATTTGTGTTACTTATTTCTTTTCTTCGGAGTGTGCTAGAACTTATTTTTCTGCACCAAACAAGAAAAGAAAACTTTATCTTTGAAATGAAAATTTAACAATACGAAAAACTTTCGATACAAAAATAAATATTTCTCAATTAGCAAAAAAATTAATCTGATGGATTGGACGGTAAAGACAGAGTTAAAAAGTAAATCAAAATGTAAAGCAGTCCACAGTGTCAAAAACGCCTAGTCTTCAAATCCTTCCATCGTTCGTAAACGTTACGTATTATCGCTGAAATGGAACTATGCTAAAGTTAATGCATGGTAATCAAGTAAGCATGAAAAATCATCCTGTTGATCTGAACACAATATGCTTTCAAGCTAAGCGGATTTTGAGAGATTGAAAGAGGATGCTCCCCGCCCCCCCGCCCAACTAAAATAACTTTTTTTTTTGTTTCCGGCTTTAACTAAAAATAATTTACTTGTGTATTTATATGCGAAATTAAACCTACACTGTAGTTATCCCTCAATCTCTCCTACTGCGTATGTTCGGGGTATCACTGTAAATTACATGGCATGAAAGTAACAACAAAGTACATTATTTCCTTTTTGGAAAGTATTATAATTTAAATGGTTTGAATTAATGTATAGTGGGCAGAATTTCTTTTCATCGGTGCTCTAGTTAGATTTTCCCCAAAATATAACATTGGAAATTTCACAAGTAGATCCGCCAATGAGAGCTGGGATAAACTGTGTGCAGATCACTCCAAGACTAATAGAAATGTTTTTAAGTAAGATGCATTAAAAGATAACATATTAGTGAAGTTGAAGGAGCTCAATTTTCTCCTGTAAGTAATGTGTATATATACCTAGCACTTAATAATATGAAGATATGTTCTTGACTTATAAATGATTTAAATGAAGGATTTTTAAAAAAAAATAGCTGAAAGAAACATTGCAAAACAGAATCCCTATAAAAATAGAAAAAGGCATCTATCAGTCGGTACACAGAGATAATCTGAGGTATGTAAAAAAAGTATTTTTTAAATGTGCCTTTTCTCAGTTCTCTTAGAATTTTCCTCGGTTTTCAACAGTAAATTGTCCCGAATTTCTTAGCTTGTATATATTCGATGTAATATTTATTTTGAATCGTCAAAATTCTAAAGAAAAACAAATATTTAACTTGTGGGTATCATTAACATCTTAAAAATTTAGTAATTATAACTTCCTTTTAGTTAAATTATTCTTATTCATCTTAATATTCTAGAAATCCATAATATTGTATCTGTAAATACATACATAAGTTTCGACATGGGCAATATTGTTACAAATTTTTTTATATATAATATAACTTTTATATTGTTGACTTCAACTACTTCCTATACTAATTAGTGTCCAAGATCTAAATACGAATTTGAATCGATAAATTACTAAATATGATACTCGCGCATTATATATTGTTAATTTCACTAAATCATAAAAAAAATCATCAAATTCCGTAATATGTAGCCAAAAGGGGAGAACAGTTCCCTTTTATAATGCAATAATCTTGATCACGCATGCTCGAAAATAATCCCATTCTTTATAATATGGAATACTATTATTTAACTTTATTATATAAAATCATCAAAATATTTGTGATATTTTTACTGCATAACTAACACAGTGGAGTATTTTTTTTAAAAAAATGATCTAATACTTAAGTATACGAAAGACTACGTGGTTTTCCAAAATGCGAAACAAGAAACGAACCCGAATCTTCACGACAGTATTTAAATTCATATCCATGCGAATCGATATGACGTCATATAAATTAAGAAAATATATTTTGCGTCATTTTGAATGCAGTTTGCATCTGAATAAAGTAGCTGTCATAAGATCATACATTTATTTCAAATATACGGGCTTGTTTTGTTTTTTTCAAATATAGTACCTAATTATTCGTGAATGTATTTAAATACAAAACTAATACAAAAAAAATGTGCGGTAGTAATGACAGCATTTGGCGTTATTTTCAGATTTGGCGAAGTCTTTGTTTTAGCACAATCATTCGACAGGATAATTCGTTATATAAGTACTCTGAATTTTTAACTTACTGATGCAAAATATGTATTAGACAGAAATATATAAGACATTCTCTCTCTCTCTCTCCCAGTCTCATATGTATGACAAAAATTAACCCCTACTTGAGAGAGCAAAGTAACAGTTAAAGAAGTGCGGGACCGAAATGAAAGAGACAACTGAAACAGCTACGGAATTTAATAAATTTAACTAAATTCACAGTTAAGGTATCCGACTATTTTCCTTAAATTTATTTTTAAAAAAATGGAATTATGGGAATTTTGTTTGTAGTTTTTGGATTTATTCAGTACTTTTTAATAAAAATATACTAAATAAAAAGAAGAACTAATAGAGAGAAAAATAAATTATTATTGCTAAAATGAGAAAAAATGATAAAAATTTCCAAAAATTACATAAACAAGGCCCATTGTGTATAAAAAGTTTATGAGCAAATTTTTCAATTTTTCAATGCGCTGCTTTGCTATTCATTTTTGAAATAATCTTCAGGATAACAGATATTTTAGTTTTTACAAAAACTAGAGCACTTTATATTAGTTATTATATGAAATTGCTTAAATAAACAGTGATTACATTCACATAAGGGACAGTAAATTTTGTAATAAAACAGTGATTAATAAATCGAATAGTCAAAACACTTCTGCTATTATACAGAACATACGCAAAAAAAAACTAGTTGATTTTTTTCAAAACTTTTTAATCAATCATTTTCCCCGATTGAGCATTTAAAAACACACACACACATTTCAAGTAAACACATTTTAAAGTATAACATCTTGTTTAAAGTAATGGAATCTGCTTTTACTAAAACACTCAAATTGTATGAATGGAAATAATAAACTTGGTATTTTTATAAAGCTAATAAGATGGTCTCTAAAATAAAATCATAGAAAAATTTTGCCACTTTTTTGCCAAAATTCATGATTTTGCCAAAAAGGATTTCATTTAAGGTATGTAGATACCTTAAATGAAATATAATCTTTAAAATGGAAAATATAGATACCCTACTCAAGAGATAAATATACTTGATGATAAATACTGTGGGAAAACATGCATAGAAAATATTTCCAAATTTCAATCAGGGAACAGCAATTATTTTTAATGAACATTGCGCAATAATGATAATTTTTAAACCATCATATTTTTCGTTTATAAATCGACTTCGTTTATGATTCCCATGGAAAATGAATTAATGATAATCAGATATGTTACAGTAAAAAAAAAAACTGCAACAAACGTTTGGAAAACCCCAAGACAAAACCTCATAGGAACTTCTCACTTGTTAAAATATATCAGCAAATTAATTTCTTCGTTTCTGGAATTCGACAAAAGAAAGAAGAAAAAATTTTAAATGAAACACTTTACAAAAAAGAAACATTCATGAATCAGATTATTCCATAGGAAAATAACTGTAAATTTTCAGAGACTGTTTTTAAAACTAATCCACGCTAGCTCATTTCTTAAATGCTACTTATTTTATTGTGTTTTCAGCATGATGAATTTTAAAAAAAATATTTTTTGAAAAATTAAATTGTATCAACAATTTTTTATTTTCTTACGCAAGTAAAAAATTCCCTAATTAGTATATATGAGGAAAACTAAAAAAAAATATTATTTGGTGAATTTTTAAAAATAACAATTTTGTTGTCTCTCTCAGTAAAACGATGAATAATAAAAATGTTTAAATTCTAGCTGGAAGCATTATTTGATTGCTAAAAAGGCTGTTGAAAGATTTTACATATTTAATTAAATGGAAAAAAAACCAGAAAAACAGAACTCCACACTTTTAGAATTTAGTGAAAGCCAATATTGAAAACTAATAAACGTGTCATAGAAAGGAATTTTAAAAAAGAATACAGGATATATGCAAAAGAGAGAAAAATATATACGTAACAAAAATCAATGAAACTTAAAATTAATAATTTGTTTTCTTATAATGAGTGCGTGTGTGTGTTTTGTAATGAATGTTGATACTAAAACAATAAAAGTTGAATAAAATACTTCTTTCCTTTTAAATGCTAATACACCTTTCTAACAAAGCAAGAAGTGACTTATAATGTGTCAGAAATTCTTTTCCCAAGCCTTGTTGCTTCCTAGAAATATATTATTTAAGAGTCATGGTATAACAGCTTTTTCTTATCGTTTCTTTAACCCCCACTTGTCAAGCAACTCAAGGAAACAAATAATAATTTTATAAGGATCATTTTTTAAGCTTTAATAACAAACAAAGATAAAATAAGTAAGTAATAATAATAATCAGAGTAAAACAACAAATATCAGGATGTAAATTTCACTTATTTCAGTTTATTATTAGCAGTAAAGGATTAAAAGTCTCTGACAAGATTTCATCCTTTTGTTTTGAAATATTTTCTGCCTCGTTGAGCTTATGTTTTATGTTTTACTTTTTGCTTTTGATAATATCGTGTAATTCGCTAGAAGTATGTTTTAAAGATAATCTCTTCCTCGAAACTGGCAAGAGACATTCGTAGTGTAATTTTTCATCTTTAATTAGGAGTATGATATTTTATCTTAATTCAGATGTGTAAATCTGACTTAATTAAGATATATTACTCGTATTCTCAAGTAAACATGAAATTCATGACCAGTTCTCTCAGCTTTAATATTTTAAGACGTAATTTTTCTTGTAAAAAAAATAAACTTAGTGAGATAAAATCAAACAATTTTTCAATGAAGGAAAAAAATATATAGTTTCGGAATAAATTGGACGAATATTTTGAGAAATATTATTGTAATCATTTCTATTACGTACATTATTTATATTGTATGATCTTTTGATACTACATCCTTAATTTTGTTGAATGTTCATGATTTACTGAAATTCGATATACTTAAGTTAAATATAATAATTAATATTTACCTGGTGCATCATAAATTCAAACAAAAATTCAAAAGTTTCACATTAAAAAGTAATGATCAGGAAAAAATTCGCATTATTACCAACAGGATGAGAGAGATATTGAATTTACTTTCCATTTTAAAAAAAATTCCAAAAATAACCGAAAGATGGCGCTAACGCATCATTTACTTTAATGCAAATTAGGCAGTTTGCAAGATTCCTGGTTGGAAAGAAATCCGTTAATCGAAACCAATAACATGATTTCCTCACTCAATCAAGAGATAGTGGTTAAATTTTTCTACAAAATGGTAAATCCCCGACTGTTGCATAAGGAAAGTTCGTTCTGAAAGAACAAAGAACGCCCTATTTTATTGATATGAATTTAGTAAGGTATTTTAAACAAACCAATTCGAAGGATCGTTGCACAAAATGGCAGGTTATCCATGAGCAAGGACCACGTCCTTGTGGTAAAAAGTATGATGAAGAATTTGACAGAAAAGACATCAATCGGAATTAGCAGTGTTCATAAAATTTGGAGAAAAATGTCAATTCCAGAATATTTAATGTGTATCTGTACAAAATCCAGGCCCTTCAACAGTTATTATTTGAAGACCCCGATGCTAAGCGAATTTTTCCTACAGGCCTCTTGCTCAAATGGAACTTCATGTGGATGGATAGCGCCTTATTATCACAGCATAATGTCATTCGCAAAACGTTAGTATCTGGATAATTTCGTATCATTAAGCGTAGCTGAAACAACCACCGCATTCTCATCACATGACTGTTCAGCATGTTTCTACCACTTCCTTTATTCTGGGTCCGTTCTCTTACTTAAAAGACGTCTTTTATTCAGCATTAAATATAATATAATTGATGATTTTATATATATATACACATATATATATATATATATATATATATAAATATATATATATATATATATATATATATATAATATATATATATATATAATATATATATATATATATATATATATATATATATATATATATATACATATATATAAAGTATAATTCTCTACAAACAAGAGATAAACATCCATCAATCACATTCGGAAAAAAAAAGATAGTAGGAAAATCACACAATGAAGGACACATGAGCAACCGAGATCAAAAATTATAAAATGGAGGGTGCAGTATTATAAATATTGCTGATTAAGGACTACTAATATATAAAATAATTCATACAAAAGTGGGATTGAACATGTGTTTTGGCCAGATAACCTTCCCCCTTAATGTAAAAATTCTGAGAAGAAACCTATTGAAAATAAAGGATAGGAATATCCAAATCTATTATAAGATAGAGGTAACTTACCTAAAAATTACACTAAAAATACAGAGTCTGCGCTAAATCTGAGCGCAGTAAAAAAGTTATTGCCAGATTCTGGACCCTAATGCAGATTCATAGCATGTGAATGGTTGAAATGTAGCCCTTAACAAAAGTATAAAAAGAATAGAAATATAAATTAAAAAGACAGTTGCAAATTATACCATAACTTTAGTGACACTAGATTATATATGTGTAACAACTACATTTAAACCCTGCCTTCCCTTGATGATTAGTGGAAGCCAGGGGGCACCACCTGTTCTTTAAGGAAGCGGGAACTCGTTCCCCTCGCCTTCGGCTCTGGATCGCTACCGGGGAAAGAGGTGTACACGTGGAGTCAGGGAAAGCCTGTTTCCCTCCTTTTAGTCCTTAAGCCATTTTCTGTAACGATAATGGATGTGTGTTGTTTTGTTGTTTTATTTAAGTGACCCCTTGTGTTGTGGAATGTAAGAACATTAAATAGTATTTGTTCCAGTAATGAAAAGGCTTCTTCATTTCAACAATGAATACACGACATGGGGGATTGTCATAGTGGCGCCCAACGTTCTAACCGGACCAGGAAACAGAGATGTTGATCAACGATTCCTTGAGCGGACATGTTGTTTTTCTTCGACCAACTGACCACGTGTATGGAAATTTTAGTGTGTGTCGCCCCGACACTCAAAGTTAAAGTGCTTGATTGTATCTGGAAATCATCGGTTTTAGTATCATCCTGAAGCTAAGGTGAAAGTGCTGGTCTTTCAGAAAAATGTCAGTTTTAGTATCATCCCGATGCTAAGGTGAAAGTGCTCGTCTTTTAGTTGGAAAATAATCGGTTTAGTATCATCCGGATACTAAGGTGAAAGTGCTCGAAAAGTGAGGAAATAATCCGAAGTGAAATTGTGTTGCTTTATGTGTTAAAAATACCATCGTAATCAAGAAAGTGATGTACTTACAATATATCTGCTACTTTGAAGAAAAACAATCTCTTCCCGAGATTATGTGTGTTACTGAAACCTTCACCTGTACTTGAACAAGAAAACGGAAATTAAATCTGTGAGTAGATGTAACAAATCTTTTCTACAATAATATTGAGGAATATGATCATTTATCTTTTTAGAGATATTAGTATTTGTATATTTTGCTTCTATAATGCATTTTTTTTAATTATAATTATTTCAATCTACTGTTGGAAATAATTGTGAAATTCAAATAGTGAAAGATCATTTCTGCTTTCAGGAAGAAGTAACTGATATAACATTGTTGATAAATATGTATTGGTGCATTTTAAAATAATTGCTATATAATAATTTGCTGTAAATAATTGCTATATTGAGTAAATGGTGAAATTCTTGGTTATTATTATTATAAGGATCTGTTGAATATATATATATATATTTTCTTTCTTAAAGTTAAATAATGAAATAAAAGGTAATTTCTGCTATCAAGCTGAGGGGGAGAAACCTCATTTAATTATCAAACTTTGATATATGTTATGTTTTCAGATTTAGATATTTTTACTGTTTATATATTATATATATATATATATATATATATATATATATATATATATATGACAGGCCCCAGGCCTGCTGGTAAAATGAGGAGATCATCATCTTCACAATATTCCTTTATTACGCTTTCATCATATATAATCTAACATGGCGGACCTTTTGCCGCGCAACCGGGTGTTACCAAATACAACATCGCAGCGAGGAGACACCAGCCAAGTCCTTCTTTAGTATGCGTTCGCCTTCGTCAGCGCTCGTTGCTCCTTTTAACAGGCTTGTTTACTCATAAATCCTTACGCGATGGTAAAGAGTTCGCTCTATTTTCATTTATTACTTCCTTAATTTTGAACCTAAACTTTTCAAACCTGACATATATATTTCATGAATTGATATATTTATAGCTTTCAAAAAGTTCTATTTGGTGTTTTTAAATTTTATGTTTCTTGAGTATAGATTTGTTGTTTAATTTGCATGAGTCACATCCTGTGATAGCGGAGTAATTGTTTAGTTTGTGTATTTTATTCATTGCATTTCCGGTGTGTTTTTTAGAATTGGGTAAGGAAGGTTTCATAAAATATATAAGTATTTCACAAGAAATATTTCTTTTTAAAAAAAAATGAATATTAAATAATCTTATATTCCTAATTGAGTCACAGTGTGATACATTTAGCTTTTTAAATTGTTTTGTACTTACTAAGTATATATATATATATATATATATTATATATAACATAACATGTAATCACGTTTTTTCAATATGCTATTGTGACTCATGATTAATTTTATATTTCATATACAGTTGAATTTATGGTATTTTATTTAGATTTTCTGAAGATCTTTGTAAAAAATGTTTTGTTTATTCCCTTTATG
The DNA here is from genome assembly GCA_019973935.1 of Trichonephila clavipes. Classification (NCBI taxonomy): domain Eukaryota; kingdom Metazoa; phylum Arthropoda; class Arachnida; order Araneae; family Nephilidae; genus Trichonephila; species Trichonephila clavipes. The sequence continues at coordinate 976,933 of BMAU01017595.1, read as the reverse complement.
TTGAATGTTTCTCTTTATATGTTTTCTCTGCAGGGAAGGTAGTTGTTTAATGATTAGTTAATACGTATCCATTGATATTAGGAAAACCAGTTTAATTTATAACTTCCTGTATACTTTAAAACCTGAATCTAGTTTTAGTTTAAAAGACAAATATGGCTTTTCTCTCAAAAGGCAAGAAAATAGACCTCTATAATTTAGCAAGTGAGCTACGAGTCTCTGTGACTTTAGAGGATAAAATAATTGACTTACGCGAAAAAATCACTTCATGTACATTCTTTCAGAATAATGAGCAGTTTATGAAAGAGATGCTCGATAACATTGTTGATGAACGTAAATCGCTTGAAATCGAAGCCTTAAAGAAAATAGAACGGGAGGATGCCTTAAAGAAAATAGAACGGGAGGATAAGTTCCTTGCAGATCAGAGAGCATTTGAGCTTGAAAAGCTTAAATTAGAAGCGCAAAATCCTCCAGCTTCTGTAGGTAATTCTTCTCAAATGGATTCTAACCCAATGAGGCTGGATTTAAAAACAGTCTTGCCCACATTCATCCCTGATAAAGATGACATATCATTGTTTTTAACAATGTTCGAAAGACAAATGAAGCTCCTAAATGTACCTGCCGATTTTTGGGTATCACACTTAATTGGAGTCCTGCCAAGTGATATTGGCAGGTTAATTGCAAGAGAACCGGAAGAGATGTTTAGGAATTATGCTCACATTCACAATATTTTATTGCAAAGGTTCAAACTGACAGCTGACCGTTTCAGAGTCCTTTTTTGCCGACACCAGAAAGAGGATCATTCCACATGGAAATATTTCTTTTTTGAGCTAAGAACCTTTTTCGAAGGTTGGCTAAAAGAAATAGAAATAGATTCATTTGAAACCTTGAAAGATCTTATCATAGCAGATCAAATAAAAAAAGGTGTCCACCAGATTACAAGAATCATTTCCTAGACAAATGGGAAATACTGAATGATCCTGTTGTGTTAGCTGAAAAGCTGGACTCATACGAAAATGTTAAACCCTCTTCGCAAAAATTAACAAAACTAAGCAACTCTCGTTTTTCTAGGAACACAGGCAATCCGGAGTTTAGGAAGTCTCACTCATTCAAAGTTGAAAAGAATGTTTCGGGTAAATAGTGCTTTTGCTAACCCTAGCTACATGCCAGCTCGGAATACCAACACCGGTTTTCATCCACCTATTTCTGCTATGGTTGTGGCAACCCTGGATTTATAAAATCGAAATGTCCAAAAATGCTCACAAAAAAAAAAAAAAAAGAGAGTGCCTCTGTCAACGCCATACACATGTTTACTTGTCTTACCTCCCCAGTAGCTCTACTTGACATTGAAGTCTATGAGGCTACAGGCACAGTTTGTGCTGATACAGGAGCCAGCCAGTCACTCGGGGAGAATTAATGTTTAAATTCTGAGAAATCGTGGACAAAAATTCTCAGAATTTCATCTTGCTATGTGCCTAGCTGATGGTCAACAATCCACATCCCTTTGTTCAAAAGCTACAGTACCAATCACCGTAGGTGGACGAACTTTCCAAATCGATTTAATTTTTTTGCCACATGCAAAGGTCTTCTAGGTGTTGACTTTTTAGGGACATCAGGAATCGAAATGGACATGCGTAACAATTTTTGGTATTTTGGTGACAAACCAAGCTTCAGGATACCTTTTTCAAAAGATGTTCCTTTGCCTGTAGACGACAGTCCTGTCGAAATAAATAGTAGTTCTTGTCAAACGAATTCGATTCCCAGTGAAATTCCTTTACATAGCAACACTGTTGATGAAACTGAGACAAATGATCTCCATTTGCGAGAAGAAGGACAGGCCCTAAATGTAGAAGAAAGAAATGATTTGATGGTCCTGCTTAATGAAAGTAAAGATGTTTTCAGACTAGGAGGAGAACCAACTCCATTCGTAAAACACTTTATAAACACAGGTGAGCACCCACCAGTTTCAACTGCACCTTATAGACTATCTCCAAACAGGAAAGAACACTTAAGGAAAGAAATTGATACTCTTTTGGCTCATAATATTATAGAAGAATGCGAGTCCCCATACGCAGCCCCAGTAGTTTTAGTACCCAAGTCTAATGGAACTGTTAGGTTGTGCATAGATTATCGTAAACTAAATGCGATTACTACACCTGACAAATATCCACTGCCTCTCATGGATGTTCTTTTACATGATGCTAAATCTACTGCTTTTATGTCTACCCTTGACTTAAAATCCGGTTATCATCAGGTAGAGGTCAATCCAGCGGACAAGGACAAGACTGCATTCGTTTGCCCTTTTGGTACATTTAGGTACAAAAGAATGCCATTTGGACTTCGCAATGCCCCAACAACCTTTCAGCGTCTTATGGACCAGTTTCGTAATGGATTGCCAAATGTAAATATCCTGGTGTATTTAGACGATATCGTTGTGTTGTCTGAAACGTTTGAACAACACATTGAGGACTTAAGAATGGTCTTTGACAGACTTAAAAAAATTAAATTATGTGCTAACAGAGAAAAATGCGTTTGTTTGCTCTCGCGTAAAATACCTTGTACTTTGGATAACTCCTAAGGGAATAGAGGTGGATCAAGATAAAACTGCAGCGATACAAAACATTCCTTCCCCGAGAAACAGCTACAGTCATTTTTACAGACCTGCTCATGGTATAGAAAATTCATCCCGAATTTTTCAGATATGCTTGGAAATGGAGTGAAATTGAGCAACAAGCTTTCCAAACCCTCAAACAATGTTTAATAACCCCGCCAATATTGAGACAAGTTGATCCTAAAAAGCCTTTTATCATCCGAACGGATGCAAGCAGTTACGCCCTCGGTGCAGTTCTGTTACAAGGAGAAAGCCCCACCGATGAACAACCAGTAGAATATGCCAGTAGACAATGAGTTCTGCTGAAAAAATTACTCGACAACAGAGCGAGAAGCCTTGGCTATAGTCTGGGCCTTAAAAATTTTAGAGGATATATTGAAGGGGCAGAAATTACAGTGGCATCTGACCATCAACCGTTAAAGTGGCTGATGAATTTAACATCACCAACCGGAAGATTAGCCCGATGGGCACTTCAAATACAATCTTACAATCTGAAGATTGACTATTTTCCAGGGAAATGCAATTTTATTGCAGATATGCTTTCCAGGCCAGAGTATAGAGATGAAGAAATTTGCGAATTAAAAACTATAATTATTGATTTCCGACGAGAACTGCTAATGAGCTAAGAACAGAACAATTGAAGGACCTTCAGCTAAAAAAGATAGTTGATTGTTTTGAAAATCCCAACAAGGGAGTTGACTTTGCCAATTGGACTGGGAGAGGGTACGTGATGAATCAGGAGTACTGTACCGGTACTCACCTCATGCTGAAGTTGAAGAAGCTCAACTAGTTGTCCCTACTTATGAGAGAGAGAAGATATTAAAATTGCACCATGATGCTCCCACCGCTGCACATTACGGCGCTGATGGTACTTTTCCAGAATTTCCTCGAAATATTACTGGACTGGTATGAGGAAATTTATTGCTGATTATGTGAAGAGCTGTTCAGAATGCATTAGATACAAAGCCACTAATCAGAAACCCGCAGGTCTTCTGCAGACCCTCTTCCAGCTCAACGATTTGAGAGCATAGCTATTGATCTTTGGTCCCTTACCAGAAACGACCGAAGGTATGAAGTGGATTTTCATAGTGGAGGATTACACAACAAAATGGGTAGAGTTATTCCCATTAAAGCAAGCTACTGCTAAAGAATGTGCCATGTTACTTCTAAATGAAGTCTTCCTAAGATACGGAGTGCCCCGTAGACTAATAAGTGACAATGGGACTCAATTCGTGAGTGCGGTGATGCAACAGTTATGTTTTGTCTTGGATATCAATCAAAGTCTCATTCCCGTATATCACCCACAGGCAAATCCAGTCGAAAGGAAAAATAGGGATTTGAAACCTCGTTTGGCAATGATGGTAGGTAACAACCATACATAATGGATTGAAAAGCTACCAGCTATTAGGTTTGCACTGAATACTTCAAAATGCGAGTCAACAGATCACACGGCAGCATACTTAACCTTCGCCAGAGAACTACAAACTTTGGACCAAGTAAACACTGATCTACGGTCCGTCATCCATAACGATAATTTTGTGCCTGAATTTACACCCTATTTAAAAAGTTTTGAAGGATACATGTCACAAATTAAAGAAAACATTGAGATGAGTCAAGATCGTAAAAAAACATATGCAGATAAATCACGCAGACCAAGTCCTAACTATAAAGTTAACGATCTGGTATGGGTAAAACTTCACCCATTAAGTAAAGCCAGTCAGAACAGGAGTGCAAAACTCATGCCTAGGAGAGACGGGTCGAACATTGTGTTATCCCAGAGATCTCCCACTACCTTTGTAGTAGCCAGTTGTGACAAACCTGACGAACATTTAGGTGTCTACCATACATCAGCTTTAACACCCTTTCTGAATGGCACAGAGACCCGGTCTCCTGTAGTACCTCTCAAGAAAAGAGGAAGGCCACGCAAACAGCCATTGGTTTCTAGAGGGACTGCCGGAGAGAATGCCATAATGTCTGCTAGTACACCCCCTCGCCGAGACGGTCTTCGGCGGTGTAGGGGGAGAATGTAACAACTAAATTTAAACCCTACCTTCCCTTGATGATTAGTGGCACAGCCAGGGGGCACCACCTGTTCTTTAGAGAAGCGGGAACTCATTCCTCTCGCCTTCGGCTCTGGATCGCTACCGGGGAAAGAGGTGTACACGTGGAGTCAGGGAAAGCCTGTTTCCCTCCTTTTAGTCCTTAAGCCTTTTTCTGTAACGATAATGGATGTGTATTGTTTTGTTGTTTTATTTAAGTGGCCCCTTGTGTTGTGTAACGTAAGAACATTAAATAGTATTTGTTCCAGTAATGAAAAGGCTTCTTCATTTCAACAATGAATACACGACATGGGGAATTGTCATATATGAATTAAATAATAATAAGTATTATTATCTAATATTCGAATACGGAGGTAAATATATATATATATATATATATATATATATATATATATATATATATATATATATATATATATATATAACTCAGTGCTTCTCAAACTTTCCATACTTACGACCCAATTTTCAATCATAATTTTCATCGCGCCCCCTCTATTCAATAGCAATGTATTGAATTTAGTAATAATATATTTTGATGCAAGACTACAATACGACTTTAATTATAAACCGTAAAAATTATTAAGATAAGTGTTAAAGAGTGTATAATTTTGTGACATGCCTATAGGGTCACTGGTAATTATTGAATTTGTTCCTAACTTAGAGCTGTTAAATTAATTTTTAAACACATCGTGCAATACTCATACATTTATAAGTGTATCATCTCAGTGGAAATTTGTATTTTATTTTTTATTTTTCCAGAATGTTTTTTGTTTTCCTTTCTTTATGTAAATTAATAATTTTTTTAAAAAAATAATCTTTTGTTTTCGACTTTTCGATATACTCGCACCCCCTCTAGTGGCGCTCCCCACAGTTTGAGAAACACTGATACATGTATTCACGTACTTCTAGAGATACAAAAATGTATAGAGGGTACAAGAAATTAACTACCCATTGTTTATATAAGCAATAAGTAAAACAACTTTTCCAACACATGAAGACACAATCCCTTCATTCGTAATTGGTATTAATTTAGTTGTTCCCCGAAAAAATGATCCTTATCAATTTAAGTAAATTTTTAAATACTGAGATTTTAAAAAAATGAAGTTATAATAGGTTAGTTTTAAATTTACAAACTTCCATCATTACTGAACAATTAAACCTAGAAAATGCAACAAGGAAACTTAATTAAGCAATATGCATGTAAATGACTAGGTCTTATTCAAAGCCACTTACATTTAACTGAACACTTGGCATTCTATTCATAGGTCTATTAAATATTCAATCTATTCAACCACAAATTGTTAGTTAAGTCGTTAAAGGATAATAAAGGATAAAGTTGTTAGTGAGGATAATGAAAACTTTCTAGAAACTAGAAATCAACATAGCTAGTCTTAGCTTACAGCTTAATTAATCTCTACAGAATAAGATCTTTTGGCTTCAAGAGCGGTGAACCATTGACAATGCTAACTTTTAGATCACTAGTTCAAAAATGAGTTTATTCGGTTTTATAACATTAATTATTGAGGACTTCATAAAGGAACATTTTAATTAGCAAACCATAAGTAGATAATTAGGATCACGGGAGCAACGAGGAATTAAATAATTATTGTAAAACAGAGATACACATTTCTACATGTGATTCAGTGACATAAATGTAGGCACTTCTTATCTTAATGTCAAAAGTTGACAAAATGACCCTTGACATTGATGAAGTTCAAGACTTAATCATGAATGTTATAAAATACATCATATATATACTTTAATAAATAATTTGGTTTAAGTTATAAGCAAGTAATATAAACATAAAGTCGATTCCTACTTAGATCAACAAAGAAACATTTTATTTTAGCTACTTTTTATTAAATAATTACAATTAATATAAATATGTATATACATATGACATATTCACAATAATAAGGGACAAAATAAAAAGCAATTTTCCTCACAATTTTCCATTTTCCTTTCTATATAGGGTGTCGGGATATTAATTTTGTTTGTTACTATTTATTCATTAATTAAATTTAATTAATGAATTTATTTTTGAAAAAAATGCTTTAACATCATGTGACATCCACTACAAGTTTAAAAATATGTATTTGAATTTAAGTTAATCAATAAAAAGTATTTTATTATCGACTGAAAATTTGAACAAGATATATATAAATATATATATATATATATATATATATATACATGTATTAGGAAAGAATGAACTAAAGGTTGAAACTGAAAAAAAAAGAATTAAAAATATTGATATCTATTGGAACTGAATAATAATGTATTCACACACACACACAACTAAAAATTTCTTATTCACTTTCCATTGTTCACTGAAATATAATGAAGTCTTTCTTAAATATATGAATACTTTATTATGGTAATACAAACATATTTTAAAAAATTCGTAAGGTATGATTTAGATAATACATTTTTTTAGAAATTGTATCTTATATATTTAAAACAAAATATTTCCCGTCTTACTACATTTTACATATCAATTTATTCATTTTAGAATTCTCTAAATTTACTTTGTGTTCTAAGCAGAATTTAAACCCTGTATTTTTTTATATAAAATCTTTCAAAACCTACTTTCCATAATAAATGAAGTAGGCCTATAAGGGTATCAAATTCAATTAATTGAAATTCAAAATGAATGATGAATATTCACATATTATTCTCATTATTGAAACTTTTATTCTAATGTCTGAGATTGTTAGGAGCAGTAGGCTATTGCATTCCACGATTCCCCCATTATAGATAAATAAATAGATAAATAAAGTTTCAAATACAAACGTTAAAAGCTGATTTTAATTATTTGTTTAATTTTTAAATTTAAATAACGGGTATAAGTTTTAATAAACATTGATGGTTAGTATACTTTTTATACACATAAGTTTTAATATATATTGGAAGAATATTTCTAATTGATCGTTTATACTAAGATATATTTGTATGTTAAACCAGAATATGTTTTAAAATTGTCATAGAGTTTCTAGGAAAAATGTGTGCGACATTTAAAATTAATCAATAAGTGATTTAGATTTAGTTTCCCCACTGTATCAAAAATGTATTTGCTCTAATAGATGGTATTCAATAAAATACAATTTGTAACACACAAATAACTTTTAGTTTTTAAAAGCATTAAAAATATTGTATGGATAATTTTAAAAAGGAGCGCAAGTCATAAAATAAAGTATTGAAATTGGAACATACTAATAATTAGCATAGTTATAATATTTTGAAGTATATCGACAGCAAAAATACCATTAGAAATTTAGCACTAAGAATCTTCGATGTGTTGAAGGTGAAAAGAATCAAAAGAGCTGACGTTAAACATAATATGTGTCGTGGTCAATATAATATGCAGATAGTTATAATAAAAAAAATACATATTTTGGAAGTTAATCTGAAACTATATAATATGTTAAAGTATAAAGCGTGAGTGAGATACGTTTTGCTGTAGGAGTTTGACAATGGCAATGCTATTGCATATGCCATACTTTTGTTTGTGGAAGGCGCTACGTTTGTAAGTACAAGTCATATAGAGTCCCAGAAACTCATGGAAAGAGACAAAATCAGTTGGCCAAATAAACATTTCCTTCACTTCTTCAAAGCCAAGTCAAATCACAACAAAGTTAGTTGAAACTTTCACCGTTCACCGGACAACCACCGAAACATGGCTGAAAATACTGGGTTTCACTTCAGTTGGATCATGGGATTCCTCATCAGCTTACTGCAGATAAACAGGGTTGGAGAATTGTTATACCTGTGTTTCCTGGTACAAAAGGGAACCATTATTTTAAGGAACTATTAAAAGTGAATCAAATTGGAATTTTTACAGCATATCATACTAATGCGTAAAATGACTGTGTATTAACATTCTGAAACAATTGCATTGAAGTCAGAATTAGAACTGTATGCCAAGAAATTGTCGTTGAGATTGTTACACGCTGCAAAGGAAATAATTCACTATTCCGGTTAATAACCAAATCATTTATACCAGGTCTTCTCAAACTTTCAATACTAGCGCCCCCCTTTTCAATCTCAATTTTTATCACGCCCCCCTTATACATTAATAATGCACTGAATGCTATAATAATGCACTTTGATGCTAAAGCTACAATATGAAATCTTAATTATAAACCATACAAATTAATAACATAAGTATTAAATTTTGAATACTACTTTTAAAAACAAAAAAAAATAATTAATTAAGTAATAGGATAATTATTATGTTATTTTTCTTTTCTCTAATTTTTAAATTGAACATATTGCAAAATGCGGTGACTGCTTAGAAGACAAAATATCGATATCTGCTAAATATAGAAAAATAACTCAGAGGGTCAATTTCTCATCATATGCATTCCTTATAAAAACTTTGCTTTGCAAGACAAGCCCATGGAAGTCGTTAATACTTATTAAACTTATTCTTAATTTAATATTAATTAATTAGTTATAAAATACTCTGTGCAGCACTGATACATTTAATGTATACCGGCTGAAGTGCCCACTCTTTGCATGAGTTCATTTATAAGAAAATAAAACATTATTGATATAATAGCTGAAATGTAAGGAGAGTAAATCCAAGTGCGCGACAATGTTTACAAAAATGTAATTTTATTTTAAAATGATTGCTCAAATTATAATTAGTGTTTTAAGTGAATTTTAATTTTAAGCCTCCCAGAACTAGCATTTGTAATTGATGTTAAATAATGAACAATAATATAAAATTCCGAATGAAGAATAATTGTATTATTTTTAATATTTAAAGCAAAAAGACTTCAACATGTTTTAACCTGGAGCAGGCGCGCACTCGATACGGTCGCGCGGGGCTATTGAGTCACCCCAATCTTTTTTTTACAATTAGTTTATTGTACATGATACAAATCGTTATTCCAGTGAATAATTTAATTAAGAGTAAGTTCACTTACCTACTTTCAAGGATTTTTCAATTTTTCTTTGGTAACAAATAAACAGTTTTGCCAGAATTAACAATTTCGTGATCTGTGTGTCCCGCGCGACCACTTCCGGGTAAAAAGTGTATTCATTATGATAATATGTATGTTACTGCTAAAAACAATTGTTATGCTTTATAGGTTTGAAAATGCTCATCTTGGTCTAAGTCTTGGCCAAGTAATCCATCAAAATGTGTGTGTGTGTGTGCTCTCCGTGGTTTTCCAAATATCATAAAACAGTTTTGCATAGAAAAAAGTGCAACAGAAAAATACATTACTTACAACTCCCTTAAATGAGAACTAAACACATAAGAGAGGAGCCATAACTAACTGTACCAATAACTTAGAAGGTCAAACAAATTACAGCTATAATGTGCAGTATTTCAAAAAGAATGACAGTGATGAATTTTTTACGTTTATAAATGTTTTCGATTCTGGATCTGGGATCTGTTTTTTCTCTGAAAGAGTATAATGTTAGTTTTAAAAAAGAAAACGTAATAAAAACTATATCATCATGGGATTACAGCAAATTAAATAAAATATTTTTTATTTGGTTATAGGATCAAAGGTTGCTAATTAAGTATTGAAAAAGTTTTTTTTGATGACTTAATATCGCCTATAACTTATATTAGAGTAAAAGTTTGTTTTAATTCATTCCAGTAATTTAATTATTTTTTAAACCTTTTATTTTCGATATGCTCGCGCCCCCCTCGTAAGGTTATCGCGCCCCCCAGGGGGCGCGCAACACAGTTTGAGAAACGCTGATTTATACCATCTACTGCTTTCTATAGTTAAAGATCAGTTACGAACATGAACAGTATCATCATTTGGTTATGTGTTACCTTTGAAAATAATAACTCTAGACCACAATCTGATCTAGAAGTACAAAAAATAGCTGGAAGTTTTTATCCAGACTATCTTATTTTCTAAACTAGACGCTCGCTGTCCACCATGTATGTCTTTGGTTGATAACAGCTCTAAAGCCAGCAAAATTTAACTATTTTGATTATTTGAAAATTGCCTTCAAGGATATTTTTTCACCTTTTTAGAACATGGGAATCATCCGCTACCAAAAAGATGACAGGATCTTGCCGTTATTAAGAACGGATATGCACACAGTCTTAGGTTACATGTAATTTGTGTTTTTTGCACATCATCATTACAAAAAAGTAGAATGTTTACATTTAAACATTGAAAGAACATATATATATATCACAAGTCAATATCCAAAAATTCATTTAAAATCAAAGTAGTATTTTTAAGTTCAATCTTATCGTATTGAAAGGTATGTGAAATCGTATAGATATATAAAACATAGATAAATTTATTTGACAATAACGTATATAATTTAATAAATTACAACTATTTATAGATCTTTCGTGAGATCAATATATATATACTATGTAAAGATATAGCTATATATGTATATTGATACAAAATATGATTTGTATTTAAAGAAATGAGACATTATATACAGGCTGAATAACTAATTTGTGAAATTTTGTTTAAAACAAAAATAATTCATCAAATAATTTAAATATTTTGCATATGTATCTTGTTATTTATGTTTAAATAATGAATTTATTGCAATAAATTAAATTTATTTATAATTTAATGCAATATACACTACTGTAATAATATTACAATTATTTCAAAATGTGTATGTCTGGGCGACTTAAATTTTCATATGATAATATGTTGCAAGGTCAGTTTTTTTTGTGTTTTACACCAACACTATCACTGTTCATTTGCGTATGAATTATAAACGTTTAATATTTCATTTGGAACTTCAGGGGAAAGAGAAATATAACGATTTCTCTTCAATTATATTATATTATATTATATATATATATATATATATATATATATATATATATATATATATATATATATATATATATATATAATTTTGGTAGTAATAACTATATATTCACTATCATGAAACATATTCATCAATTAAATTTTATTTTATAATGATAGATATTTTTGGATTATTTCAGATATTATTTTTAACCAAGGAAATATCATTTCATCAGAACTCATTATTAAGCGTCTTTAATAGACAATAAATTAGTTTGGTTCCACAAAGGTCAATAGCAATTGTTCCCCTGCTTAATAGCGTTCTTCATGTCGTTTTCTAGCACAGGAACATAAGTAGATCACCAAGGATTAGGCCCACACAACCCTGCTTCATTTCCCACCCCTTCAGATTCCCTTCAGAAAGAGATCAAGGATCTTGGAGAGGACAAGGTGACTGTGCAGCTTAAGATTGTCCTTAATTGAGTCGGAAACATAATACGGATATATTAAGGGAAAAATAATTGACTTCTGGAGAAGTTGGCCAATTCTTATATAATAGTACGCTAAAAGATATTGTAACAGTTAATTAATACTTGAAATAACTTTAATGTATTTTAAATTGACTTAAATTCCTCAATGATCTCAATTCATGACAGTCACATGATAAAAACAAACACATGTTCTCCATTGAATTTAAAACATACATTAAACTAATTGTACATGTTTTATTTTTCAAACTTGGGTAAAAATGTTCAAATGTAATAAAAATATAAATTTTATCACAAAAATCAAAAGTAAAAAAAAAAATCTTTTTCTATGCATGCATTTTTACATACAATGCATTTTGTCTACTTAATTGCATTATTGTGGTTGACAAATTTGTATTTGTTTCAGAGGAACTTTCTAAAAAGATCAATATTGTCAAAATACAAAGCTCATGAACTTACTAGCTGGAAACACAAGATTATTTTTATCGTGTGACTATGACGCCACATGTGATTTTTAACTGATTGGCTAAAAATATGTGGTTATCATTATCATGTGACAATGACGTCACATGAATTGAACTCATTGTGATGAGATTTCATAAAACATAAATAATGATAATCTGCATTAAAATATATATTATATCCTACATTACCAGAAACAATAAAATTGACGCAGATATTACTTCATGTCAATTATTTATTTAAGTGTGAATAAATGTCCGCAAATATAAACATTTTCGGAAGATGATTGAAATTAAAATAGTGCAAGAGGGTTAAAGACTATATAATACATTATGTTCGTGTGGGAGATAGGATTATATCATATTTATAATAGGTTATGATAAAAATTTTACATGAGTTTGTCAAGTTGAATAAAAGCACGAAATTGAGCAACCTCTACCTTTTAAGAAATGACGCTTTTTTAAATGTACTTCTTATAGACTTACTTTTTGGTTATAAAGTAAAACTATAGAAATAATATATATATATATATATATATATATATATATATATATATATATATATATATATACACTCAGGAACATTGAAAGAAGCGACCCAAAAACGAAGCTAAGTACAATCGCGAAACTTTGCAAATAAATACAGCGTAATGTGATATGCAAATGATCCAAGTTTTGTGCCAATACGCATGCTAATACACGCCGAGGTGACGCTACAATCAGGAAGAGGGTGCTATCTAAGTCAGCGCAAATTCGAAGATTCATAAACGTGACGATTAACCGCCGATTGTAGGAAGACTTTGGTAAGCGCAACATGTCAGGTAAACGTGCTAGAAGACATTTCTCACAGTTAAGCGAGTTTGAGAGAGGCGCGATCATCGGGATGAAAACTGCAGGCTGGTCGACACGCCGTGTTGCTGATCAGGTTGATCGTTCGGAGTGTTCCGTTAGAAATTGTTGGGAGAAGTGGACACGAGAAGGTACCCACGCGCGGAAAACCGGGTCTGGAGCGACCAGGAAGACCACGAGGAGAGAGGATCGAAGGATCGTGTGGCTAGCACTTGTGGAACCCACAGTGTCTCGTTCAACGATACGAGCAGACGTAGGCGTAGCAATTGTTCCTCAAATAATTTCCAGACACCTTGCAGAAGCAAATCTTAAATCCAAGCGCCCTTTTCGTGCACTCCCTTTAACACCGGAACATCGGCAACTGCGTCTACAGTGGTGCCAAGTAAGATCAATGTGGAATGTCACAGATTGGAAAAGGTTGTGTTTAGTGATGGATCTCGGTTTGTTTTGGGGACAGATGATAACCGTGTACGGGTGAGGAGGCGCCCTCGTGAGTGGTACTATTCCCGCTACACTGTTCTACGTCACACTGCCCACACAGCTAGTGTAATGTTCTAGGGGGGCATAACCTATGATAGCCGGTTCACTTTAATTGTGATGCGTGGAACCATAACGGGCCAACGTTACGTTGATGATATCCTTCGACCCCATTTGGGACCTTTCCTAAATGTCTCCCAGGGGCAATTTTCCAGCAAGATAATGCTCAACCGCATACAGCAAGAGTTGCTCAAGATTTCCTACGTCACTTTTAGACTCTTCCATGGACGGCCCGCTCCCCCGACTTGTCCTCTTTAGAGCACGTGTGGGATCAGCTAAAACAACGGATGCCATCGTGTCACTCTGTACATGATTTAGAGTTGGCTGTTCAAGATTTGTGGGCTTCAGGACAGCATAAGGTGTCTAATCAACTCAATGCCGGACCGTGTGGCGGCGTGTATTGCAGCTGGAGGTGGTCCAACGCGCTATTGAAGTTTCCCAGTATCTGCGTCGTTGCGCCCCCTGTATTCGTTTAATTGTCTTGTTTTTGAGATCAAGTGAATCTCTCATCTGTGTCATTATGTGTATTTAATTTCCTTTCAATCCGATGCTTTCTTCCTGGGTCGCTATATTCAATGTTCCTGAGTATATATATATAACGATCCATACATTTGCACATATTCAATACCCTTGGAAAATTGGAAATGCCACCCAAAAATTACATTGAGTGGGCAACTAATTTTATAAAAAAATTTAACCGCTTAAAAAAGTTAAAAAACGCATTTTTGGCTAATCTGCGTAGTTGATAAAGCCATGTATCTGCCTCTTGTAATAAGTTTGAACGAAATATTTATCGAAATTTGTGCTAATGCTACGTACGTTCTCGATACATATGCATAAGGTCCTCAAAGTACCTTAGAAGTATACTTATAAATGATTATGCGAAGTTCCATGGAGTTGCTAATCATTTTCAGCAATTATTATAGACAATCGTAACTAATTTTAAGTCTGTAGCAATTGGAATCTGTTTTACTCTTGTTTCATCTCTTTGTACTCCATATACCTAATGACATGTGTAAGTATATAGCAAAATAATAAGAACACCGATTTATAAACTAGTCGTTTTTCAACCATCCAATGAAAGGCACCCGCGTCGCAAAAGGGAGGGTATCAGTCTAGTTTTATGCAATATGAGTGCTGCATGAGATTCTTGCATGAAATTCTGTTCCTACCAAAGCGTGATTATGTCCGTCGTGGAAAGAGGCATGATAATTAGAGCTCTCCTTTCTTGAGTGTCCGTATCCAGAACAGCCAACTATGTGGATGTTTCAAGGATCAATGTGTCAAGAATTATGGCAGGTTTTTCAGCCAAACACAACAGTGGGCGAAAGTTGAAGGACTACGATAGATGAATATTGAATAAATGAGTGAATATTAACGCCGTACTGTTAAGCTGCATGAGGGCTTTTGGCGACTTATTTTGTAATCTTGAATCATAGTCAAGTTATAAGGATGGTACCTGTACTGGAACCACCTCTCAGAACTTCTCCAACCCACAAATTGGAAAATGTTTGAGTTTCTGCATATTTAACATCCATCGGAACCCTCTTCATGGAGGGTATTTAACGGTACTTATACTCGAACTCATGACACGCCAGTATATGGATATTGAAGCGGATAATCGTCCAAAAACGCAAGACTACACTGCCACAGAAAACATAAGAGCTGAATATCTTCTTGAGAAACCTTAATCCCTGTAAACTATTCAAATGGAGTTGCTCGTTGCGAACGTTTATGGCAGAGTAGCTTTTCAAAACCATTAGTTTATGAAGAAATTAGTCTAGGGAGATATCATTAGTCCATGCAGAGACTACAGTAGTGCCACCTAAACTGGACACAACTGTTATGGGAACTAGCTATCTGGTCTAATGAATCATCATTTATGTTTTTCCAGACCAGTGGACGTGTGTTCGTTTGACGAGCTCCACCAGATGCCTTTTATGTTGCCTGCCTGGTTCCAACTTGGACATATGAAGGAGGATTTGTGACGGTGTGGTGTGTATTATCTTTCCATGTATTGGGAACTCTCGTTGTTATAAAGAGGGGGATCACAGGCGATCAATAATGAAGCAATCTCGCATATAATCATCGCCGCAGTCTTCAGACTTTGTTTCTGGAAGAACGTCCCGTTTTCAAAGATGATAATGATCATGTTCACACGTCTCGCTGTGTCGAAACATGGTTACATGAGCATGATGATGAAGTGAAACATCTAAGGAGGTGTTTCCAATTACCTGATCTGGATATGTTTGAGTATGTACCCCATATCCTGAAAAGAGGAATAAATCTACATCTATCTATATAGCAAACAGAGTAGTGTGAGATACTCAATTTTATTTTCACATGAAATTTTTATACACTATGTGATACCCCCTGCCTGGGAGTCAACCACGCGGCCTAGATTTGTAGGAGGAAATGCTTGATCACCCAAGTTCACCATAATAAGTCTAATTTATTGTTATTCAAATATATTGATCAATACAAGTCTTACTATAGGAAAGCAATCATGAGTGATATAACGTATTCTTAAATTCTAAGTAAATAGCGCCTGGAATCCTAACCACTTATCTTTAAGCAAAGTTATCATATGAATATTTATCTTCCTTGATATCATTAACTCGCTAAAGCCCGTTCTATAATTACGTTTCTAAGAGTTTAATGTCTTACCATCAGATCAAGCCGTTCAGCATCTCAGCTTCCTGTCTCCTTCTTCCTCACGATTACAATACCTTCGCTATATATCTACTAACTAATCTGAATACCGCAGTTTCTTCTTGAGAGGATTGGCTGTGAATTAACTCAATGCTAGCTCCAAAGATTCTCCAACAGAATTAATGGAACAAACGCGGTAAAGCCCCGTCACAACTATTGATTTTGATTTAGAAAAAAAATAGTAATTGTATTTTTATATGACTTAATTGTATTTAACACAATCGACTTAAGGTTACTTGGTACCTTTTCAACGACTTTCTTTCTTTATGTATTTAAAATTATATTTTAACATCTTATATAATGTTTCTAATCAAGAAAGTTATAGGAGATGAAAGTTTTCACATATTATTCACACAAGTTTCAAAATTTAAACTTTTTGAAGAAATTTAGGAAAATTTTAAAATCTTACTCCTTCTGTAATTATTAATTGTTTTACCTGAATTTTTTTATAATACTCTTATGGATGTTCTAAAACAACTTTATGGATCGATTTTAAAATATTTCAATTCATTTTTGAGAAAAAAAATAAAATGTTGATATGCATGCTAAAAATCAACAAAAAAACCAACATATCTTACATTTTAATTTTTTTAAGGAAAGTATTCAGTTTAAAGCAAAATGAATCCCTAGTTTTGTTACATGCTTTATATGTAACACACAGGAAAAAAATGGAAGTGATTGGTAAATAGTTGTGGAAGGAGTAGCATTTTGAATGCACTAATGTTTCGAATAACACAAACTGAGAAAAACACTTTAAAATTTACAATTCTGAAAAAATAATTATAATAAGCTTAAATAAACTTAAAATACTACTTTAAGCTATTTTTCATACATTTCTCTTTAAATAATTGAATTTTCATATTTTTTCAACCCATACATTTTCATAAATGATCTATTTTAAGAAGGTATTAATTGCACAAGAAAATTCAAGAAAAATGAAAAAAAAATTTTCTGTCACGACAGAGAGTTTAGTTTTTTTCTTCATATAATATTGAGGTATTACATTTGTATGAAAAACATATCAGGAATAAGAACTGAAATTATGAAATTATTAATATAAAATGCCTTAATTCAAAATTTTTACATGCACACATTTCACAAAGAAGAAATATTACATTATTGTATTTACTCGGAAATATTCTGCTAAATATTTTACATTCTTTTTTTATAGTTATTATTTCTCTTCTAAAAACACATGTGTTCGAATTGCCTAATTTGTTTTAAAATGAAGTTTTATTCAACTTTTCTAATTTTCCGACTTGCACAAATGATATATCAATCAAGATATAATAATGCAGAGAATACGATTAAATAAAAATAAAAAAAACGATAGATCGGTCATTTTTTACTGTACCAAGTCGCCTTAAGTTTAGATAAGAAAATTTTGCTTTACTTTTGTGCTCATAACTAAGACATTAGAGGCGAGGAAAATAAAGATGATTCCATTAATGGGACTTCCCTTGATCTGAAGTCATTAATGTTTTCTGACAGAGAGTTATACCATACCCTAGCCAAAAACAAACACAGCGATAAATTGCTTCATTCGATCTTAAGTCTTTTGAAATGTTGGAATGACAGGAGTATAATCTTACTTTTGTTCAAGAGATAACATATTAAATTTCACCAAAACAGCACGAAGACCATAGCCAAATCATTTGTAGTTATAATGGTAAAAATGCAGCCATACGCAAATGTACGTGTTTATAAGCAAAAGATATCAACGAATAAAATTTTTACATGTAACTCATATTAATTTTCTTAATTTTCGTGTTCATGAATAAATGATTTTTTTCTTATTTTTCCTTTCAAGTTATAATTTAATTTATATTATACATGTTTAATTTTTAAGAAATACAATCTAAGATCCTAACAGGAAAATACATCTTTGTATCTTACTATTTTTGATAATTACAAAAACAGATTCGGTATTTTCTCAAAAATGTCGAATATATTTTAGCACGTTTTCTTCGAGAACGAAACTACCTTTAAAAAAAAGAATCAGGTTTGTTCTATTAACACCTTGAAAATCTTCATCATCTTTTTTTTTTAAATTTATTGATAGTGTGTGCTGTTTTAAGATAGATTGTAAAGTCCGGTGTATAATGCGCACCGGCATATAACGCACATCTTAACTTTAAAGCTGCAGTTTTCTTGAAATTTTTAGGTATATTCACCGCATAACGTGCACCCTCTTTTTTATGAAAGATTCTGAAAAGTATGTGTGCAATGCTCTTATGTTTTAAAAAGCTATTTATACAAGGTATTATCCCAGAATTTTGAAAAAATGGTATAGTTCTAGAACTACAGCATTTTATTTTCATTGAGTATGTAATTTTTTTAAAATAAAAAAGTATCTCGATCTGTGTGGATTCCTAATTTTGTTTTTATGCTCAGCTTTTCTTTTATTTTCGAAGCTATCATTTTTGTATACTCGGCTTTTAAGGCACACCCGCAAATATTTATATTATTTGCTGTGTTAAAAGTGTACGTTATACGCCTTATTTTACGGAATATGTATTTAATTATTCCTGATTAAAATATCTTACTTAAATTGGTGGATTTTGAAAAAAAATATTAAAAAATATGATGTACGCATGCGTCAAGTAAGCTTTGTCAATGATTCAAGGCCACGGACTTAAAATAATGCATCAATTTATTTCCTAATCGTCTAGAAATGATAACTTTAATTCATATGGAGGGGTGCTATTGCTCGCATATGTATGCGCTGCGACACCTAGTAACAACGCTAAATATAAGGAAAATTTTGTAGCAACAAATCGCTTGTTGCTTTGAACGAAGAAACGTGGATGCAAAAATGTATTATATTGTGTGTAGAGCATTCGTATGTGTTATCACATTAGAGAAATGTACCTTCATTTCCCTATATACAGTTTAATTGAGCAGTTTTGGGAAACTAGACGCAGCAATAAAAAAAAGAATACTTTTGCTGAAAGTTTTTCTGAAAAATAAATTCAAATACAGTCAAACCTCCATATTACGAACCTCTCTATTAAGAATTTTTCTATCTAGCAAATCTTTTCCAGGAACCAAGAACATTTCACGGTTTTCTCCTTAAAATAACCTCCCTATAGCGAAGTGCATTTTCTGTATAATGAACTTTTTCTCTTGTGATATTTATTTTTTCTCTCTCTTTTTTTAAAGTATTTCTCGACATTTCAAGTTATTCTTTATTTTAGCTCATTTTATGGTGGTCATAAACCTTGAACTAGTTTTATTAGATGCGTAACTCGCCGACGATTCCCCATTTCACTGTCAATGGAGTTGTGTCATGTCCCCGTGTCCGTTCATTTGTATTGTTGATCAGTCGTACTCGTAGCTACGTTTCACTTGTAGCTCGAAAATGTTAAAACGTAAGTGCTTGCGGATGAAAGAAAAGCATTTAATTTTTCTGGAAGTGGAGAAAGGCATCAAAAAACTTTCCGGACCGTTTTTCTTTCTTTCTGTTCTTTTCTTTTGATGGTTAAGAATTATAAAATAAGTATATGTTAATTTACAAAATAGTGTGAATAATTACTTTTTATAATATTCAGTGTTTATGAATTTAAAGTTTGTTTTATGTGGTCTATTAAAAAAATGAAAAATGAACCTCTATATAAAGAATTTTCCATATAACGAAATTTTTTTCGGGATATAGCGACTTCGTAATGTAGAGGTCCGACTGTATGTATTCTGTGGTTTTCTTGGTTTAATTTGCAATGTGTTTCTTAATTCAACGGTTTATCCTGTAATTTAACTAATGCATTTATTTTGTATATAATTGATAAAACCTATTTATTTTATTTTTCTCATTATTAAGAAAAATCCAGATATTAAAATAAATTTTTGATAATGATTTTCGATTTGATTATGGATATGAATGGCTGAAATTATGAATAATATTACATCGAAGAATTTTGATTACTTGTATTTTTATGCAAAAATATATTTATATTTCAGATATTTGATTTCAATTATTTATTTAAATATTCAAATTATTAATATATTATTTAAAAAGCATGACGTGTGAATTAAACAATCTACATTTCATCCAGTAATACTTTTTCTCACTATTTTTTTTCATTTTTCACTAAGGAAATAAATTTAAAGCCCTTCAAAAGAAATATACTAAAATAAAACTTTCATCCCGCTTCTCGAGAAGGAATACTCTTATCCACGCTAATTGAAATTGTCTCTTCAAAAAAACAACCCACAGTACGCTGTACCTGCCACCTCTTTTTACAGCAAAGCGAGTAATTGGGCTACTTATATTAATTAAGTCCTTATAAAAACACACCGTCGGATTCCATTATGGTAATTATAAGTCTAAAACCGAAACATCCGAAAAAAAGTTTCCATAATAGCCATTTATCGAGGAATTTTTGAAGAGCTCCTTTTTAAGACAAGAGCAACTATAATAAGGAAAAGTGCCTCATGGTTGCTAAGTCTTTTATACCCGTCTCAATTTAATCTCTTAATGGGTCAAATAAATTTGAGAAGGTAAAGATCAAAACTATGGGGGTAGGAAATTCTTTTGAAACTTCAAGAATGTTCTATTTGATAATTGGTGAAAAAGAACAAATAGATAGTTCTTTTTTTTTCTGCTTTGTTATTACTTGACATCTGAAGATTACTATGAAACCTAATAAAAAATTACTGCTTTCTTGGATGTAACTGTATGTTTTAATATTGTAGATGTAATAGGCAAAAAACTGTACTATATGCTGGCTTTCGAAATATTTAATTAATTATTCATTATCGCAGGTTTTGAAGTTTTGATTTCGAAAAGTTTCTTATCTTAAATGTATATAAGTAAATTAGTAATTTAAGGGTTATGGATTTCTTCGATGCAATGTAATTGAGAATTTTTTTATAATCTTTATTTTGTTTAACTTTCAACTTTTTTTACTGTATAATTTATTATAAAACATTACAAGTTATCAGTAAAATTATTATAACGTGTAAGTATCTCTGTTTTACATAATTGAAAATTTAGCAGTTTTTAAAAGACATGCAGTGATATAAACAGAAATTATACAATTAAAAATGTATTTTAATTGTTTTTTGTCTTTAAATCGATACATAAATTTTGTATTAAATTATAAAAGTATATTGAAGTAGTAAAAATAATAGTACATGAAATCAATGTGCAAAATTCAAAATTACCCATTAAATTAGTTCATTTAAAATATGTTTCCATTAAAAAATAAATTATTTACGTTAATTTATAAATTAAAAGCTTTTGCACTTTTCAACTTTTAAATGCTTAATGCATTTGCGACTGTAACAAAAAAATCAATATTTATGTATTTTGTTCTTACTTATGTAATTGAAATATCGAAAATATTTTATGCCGTAAGCTAATTAACAGTTTAAGAATATTAAATTCTAAAAAGGACTTATTTCATTAAATTTTGAGTTACGTTAAAAACAAAATATCGCAAATATTTCTATTTAAAAACGAAGATGAATATATATATTACCTTTTCGAAAATTAATGTAAAAGAGCAAATTAAATAAAAATAGGCTTTGGTAAAACAATTGTCGGTATCCAAGATAGGATAGTAACAGTTTCAGTGAATGTGAGATTGCCCAGTTATAAAACGGATCTGAAAAAAAATCATAAAATACGTAAAAATGTGCAGAACATTTCTGGAAGCTATATTACTAGAAATCAATGATTAGAATTAAATTTTAGTTTTCCTGAAATTTAAGGTTGTGTAAGTATATTAAAAAAGTATTATTTTTGGTAGCATTAGTTTTTATAAAATGATTTTACTAGTTCTGAACCATTTTTAATTTAAATTTGATACACTTAATTGAATGTTTTTGGATTATAAAACAAATCCCAATCGGGAAATCAGCGGAATAAATTGTAATCTATTAAAGCTTTATACAAAAATGAAAAATTAATGATTTTTTTTTATTTTTGTTAATAATTGAATGAGAAGCAACTTTAGTTGTAATTAGTATTTTTTCACTTTTTAATCTATTTGATGTTGAGGGAAACCGTTTAAGTATGAGGTTTGTGACAAAATGATATTTTACAATAATGCAGACGGCGCAGTTAAGTATACTATATGATGAACGTATTCGTACTCGCGTGTATAATTAAAGTTTGCAATTTTAAAAACAAAATATGTGTTCAATAGCTTTGTTTTTATTTATATTTGTATATTTTAATGTGCGGATAGATAAAGGCAATAACTATTAATATGCAATTTTTCTGTAAAGCCAGCTAAATAAGAAACTTAACTTAGTTTAGAACCCTAATACTTCTTTCGATTCCTAACTTCAGTTTATACGAAAATTGTAAACATTTATATTAAAATATTACACATGCTTTTTGAAAACAAAATATTCTCAGTAGCAACACAACAAATAAAAGTAAACCAGACAAAAAACGTGATGATACTACGCCCCGTATAAAATATATTACATAGGATAGCATTTTATATTTTTGACTGTAAAACAAAAATTCGAGTCGTACTTTTTCATTAACATACTGTTTCGAGGTTTTCTGTCAAAGAAAGGGATAATTAGATACAAAATTAATCACAGGGGAATAAATTTCCCCCAGGTATCAACTATAAAAATTCTTCGTTTCAAAAATCTTTAAAAAACACCTTTTAAGTCCCAAACATCAAGCGAACTAATACAATTGTAGTATTTTTTTTATTATTATTAAAGCTGTTTTCCCCTTCTGACAGCGTATGAGACAGAAACAGATACATAATATTAATGCACTAAAAAGATGGTACTTAAAAACCTCATTTGTTTCAGGCTCTTCCTTCAAAAGCAGATTAAGTGATTCCAAGTTATTAATTTTTAAAAATTTAGTTAGATTAAGTGATGGTAGAACACATATCTTCTTTCTAAGCCAATACGCACATATAGTGCATTTATTTGTTTTTGAATGATAGTTTTTCATAAGTTTCGAACTTCAAGAACCTAGTTCTTAAAAACCTGAGAAAAATATTGAAGTAAATAAGTTAATAAATGTATAAATTGCTATATATATATACATGTGTGTGTGTAATAAATATCAGTATTTTAATTTTGAACACGTTTTTAATTTGTAATAGTCCTGGCCATTAGAACACGCGCGTAAATATTAAGCAAACTACCCGCCTTTTGAATCTTTTGAATTACATCTATCCACCCACCACGATCATTGATTTGAGCTATCTCTAAATACCGAGATTTCTGGAAATTTCTCCTTCTTGCTATTTTCCTGTTTTCAATATGTGCAACCCAGTGCTTCTTAAACTTTCAACATTCGAGACCATATATTCAATCATAATTTTCATCGCGCCCCCTACATACAATAGCAATGTATTGAATTAAATAATAATATACTTTGACACTAAGGCTACAGTAAGGCTTTAACCTCTTAAGTGCCCCTTGCGTATATAAGCGTCTCTCTCAGCTAGTGCGTTAACTACCACGGACGTATATATACGTCTTTTCGAAGTACGACCTTTTCTGTGCACTGCTATCCATAAAATTATTTCAAAGGCATTGAGATTGAATAACATGACTATGACATTGTTTGCGAAGGATTAACTTATTTCAGAAAATTTGCTTATTTTATTCCTTTCTTCCCCTCGCCCCAATACACCACATATGTGGGCTTAAGAGGAAAATGGTGGCAGTGGAGAGCGAATCGCCGTAACTGTTAATTGGTAGTTAAGAGAATAATTATAAATCGCACAAATAAGTGGCGTAACAGAGAATATTACCCCCCACCCTACAAAATCAGGATTTGAACCTTAAGCTCAAAACGTACAGGATGTCATTCAGCATTCGGGCCCCCTAGAATCACTGCCCCCCCCCCGGAAATGAGGGGATTCCGGGGGCTTACGTCACGCTGCTGGTACAAAATATCAAGATACATGTTAAATTTTGGTATTGTTTTATATATGACATGCCCATGAAATCACTAGTAATTATTAAACTTGCTCTTAACTTTTAATTGTTAAATTAGTTATTAAATGCATTGAGCAGTACTGATACATTTATAAGTGTATTTTATTACGTCAGAATGTATTTTGTTTGTTAATTTCGTTAACAATTCTTTTAAATTATGCTTTGTTTTCGACTTTTGAATACTCTCGTACCCCCTTGTAGGGTTATCCCGCCCCCTTAGGGAGGCGTGTCCCACCGTTTGAGAAACCCTGGTGTAACCCGTTGCAGCCTGGTTTAAGTTTTGTATCCGCTTCGTGTACTTTTGAAACGCTATGGTAATAAATGTAAAAAAAAATGGAATAAGATGATGCCTCATCAATCCAACATCCTTTACATGCCACTTACTCTCGGAATATTATATTAATAAAAATTAACTATCACTCGTCCCAATTATGACATGCATATATATATGCTTATGAATTAAATTTAAGTATCAGAGTTTCTTTAGTTATGTAAATACATTACTGAAAAAAAATATTGATTTACTGTAATAAAATTATTTACTTCGTCAAATCTAAGTTTTACATTGTAAAACTCATTCATTGACCATATACAAAGAATATGTAAAACAACTATAAAATTTCATAATAGTGTAAAACTTACAGACACTTACAACTTGAACAACTATTAAAATAGAATTTCTGCCGGGCTCATTTTTCTTACAAAATTTATAATTGATTTCAGGTTGGGAAAATATGTACATGTGTGCAGTGCTTTTTATTTATAATTGCTTGAACAGAACATTTTTGCATCAGATTTACAGAAATATAAATCTTTTTACGGCATTTGTGTTTTTAGTATATCAGAAACTCTTATTTTATTTTAAAATATCAGCATTGCGGTAATTTTGCTTTGCATTTAATGGATATATTCAGAGTAATAATCTGTGGAATTACAGAGCTGTAAAATATTAATTGTAAGTTGTATTTTAAATATCTAATAGGAATTATTTTAAGGTTAAAAATTTTCTTGATTGATTAATGGTTTTAGTTATAAACATCATACCTCCATGATACAGGAAGTCTTCTGGCGACAAACCTCTAAATTTTAATTTGAGGTCAAGTGACGAAGATAACACTTGTCTCTCCAAACTGACTTTGTAAAATAATACGTCATCATCAAAACATGTAAATATACTCGATAAGATTATTAAATACAGTATAAATTTCTTTTTAAATTTTGTTTATTCATACTGAATAAATTAACCATAAATGTTTTGCTTACAAAGTATTTGCTTATATACCACACAGAAATGGTCTTTCATATAAAATGTTATAAACATACTAGTCTTGCTACATTCTATACAATGTTTCATAAAGTTATTAATCGTGTCGCGCTGTAAGTACGATGGTATTGTAATAAATTACGCAAGTTATTATCATATTTTTAAATTATGGACAATTCATACTGTTTTACATAGATTAAAAAGTATTTTACACATAAAGTTAGAACAACAAAATGATAAAATTTTTTATCTTCTTAAATTATTGAATTGGAAAGAAATACAATCTTAATTAATGTCAAAAAAGCACGGCTTTTAGGAAACGTAATTTTTAAAATCAATCACTATATAAAGGAGTAATATTTTCTTCTATTTATTTTCTTGACTTTTTTGTATCCAAATATTAATAATAACGTCTCAGGAGATGTGATAAAAACTTTTCCAAGAAATATCTAGGGAATTTTAGGATATAATAGACCTCCTTAGAGAATAATAGTTTTTTATATTTGTTTTAGCTGTTCAATAGACATGCCACAAAACACTATAATCTCTAAAGAGAGACATACATTAAATTAATAAGAACAGTATTGTATGTAATATCTACTGGGAAATAAAGGAAAAAAATTATCTCTCAAAAAAGAGCCATATGCAACTACAATAAAATTGTGATATAATATTTAAATTTTCAATGAAAATGAAGGATTTTATAAATACTATTTTTCTTAAAGATAACTTTTCTCTCAAAATCATGGATAATTTTCCATATATCAACGTATTTATTTTATATCCTCTTTTAGCTGTAGTGATAATCTTTTAAGCAACGTTTTTTTTAGAAGTAAAGCCCATTAAATGTTAAATTTTGTGCAAAATATTCATTGTTGAATTATGCAAGTAATATTAAAATGTTTATTTTGAATTATGGAAATTACATATCGAATTGCAGAAATGCACCTAAACATTTATCTCATGAATTATGGAAATAAATTAAACATGTATATCATGAATTGTAGAAATGAATTACACATGCATCTCATTAATCAGGGAAATTGATGTACATAATATTCATTAATATTCATATAATATTCATTACTGAAGCATAAAATAAATTTTAACATGTAAATTGCAAATGATATCTTATTTAACATATGTTGGTTTTTAGTTATTAATGTTACTTTTTTAGGAAGAAGCAATTTATTAAAATATCAAATACTCTCCATGCCATTTATTTCTGGCTCGATGACATGTTTTGAACGAAATAACAATTTGCTGTTTTTTATGTATCTGAGAAAAAAATGCATGTTTCAACGGTATGCCCATTGTAACATCGTAACAGGGTAGCGTCAAAGGTCGTACGGCTAATTGCCGAAAAGGCATTTTATTTATAGAATAAATAATAAATAAACGATAATTCCAATATTAAAATACCACACTTCACAGTTTTTGTGTTAGATAGTCAGTTCTATTTCGATTTCAGTTTAGGCATTCCAGCCGCGAAGCCACTGACTTTGACAATCCGTATTTCTCCACTAGGCAGAGTTCATCAGTCAGCAAGATTCATTAGTCGGCAAAGTTCATCCGCACTGCCAGCATGTTTGATCCACATTACGAAACGACATCGTGCCCACCTTCTAGAGTCTATATTTTGTCTTGTCACTCTTACACTGAGTGTGCGTCATTGTATCGCCCTGCAGACAAAACTCTGTGAGGTATTTGCACGTGGGTGATACCTTACTCCTACGTTATCTTCGTGACCTAGAGGTATGGGAGTGAATGAAGAACCAGGCGTTACCATGATCTTAAAATGTCTTTATTAAGATCCTAACTTAAACACTAACAATGATAATATTTATATTATAACTCAGTGGATCCGAGGTGAGAAAACACACAATGCGTATTACCAGTTAATCACTTCCTTCCCGCCTATTCCTAATCTCAAATTATACACAGTCCTAATAGATAACGAACTACTCTGCCTTAATCCCTTGTTTAACCGCAATCCTCTCGGATACCTAAATACCTTTTGTTTAGTTTGCGTGGAATAGTATCCACCTTGGCTTGATCGCTTTATCACGTATAGCTTCACACTCATTGACGACTTTCTTCTCTTCCTTCCGTTCACGTGCTTAAACTCAGAATAGCATAATCACTTCCCAATAGGTCATACGCTTACGTTAAACTTCTGTTATTTAAAAGGTTTCTGATTTGCATATTCACGCTTCGCTTCTGGATTTAGTTGGAAAGAATTCGCCTTTTTCGGCCCCTAAGAACCCAAGAAGAGTTTTTAGTAGAAAACGCGATAAGTCTTTCACAACACTCTATTCAAGTTGCCTGCATTTCATGTGTGTGAGAGGGACCCAACACAAAAGAGCTATTTCTCGAAGCTTCCTTCCTATAGAGTGTTTTATCTTCCAATCTTCTTTGGGTCGGTAAAAGAGAAAGGTGTGGCGACATCAAAGGCATTCTCCGACACAGGTCACACATGCTACGCCCCAGGAGTAAGGACGGAACATACAGTCCCTCTTTGGAGTCCCAATGCCCCATCTGGACAACTTGACCCTCAATACGTCAATCTTGTCACGCATAGATGGGGAGAGTTTTACTATTGAGCAGACGTTACAACGTTAATATATGTTGTGTTTAATATCGTATGCTCCATAAATATTTTAACTTAGTCGAGAATTCAGCGGTTTTTAAAGTCGTCTACTATATCACCTTTAAATCCTTATTTTTACATTGTTCTTAGCTGAGAAATGCCTAATAATAATAAAATGACTTAACATGTAGCTCCCCTGCTCCCAAAATGTCTTGAAATTTCACGACAAATCTTCTTACCTACAAAAATACTGTAGATAATATATATTATTTTTGAATAAGGTCTCAAATATTTTTCCGTCTTCACACTAAAAAAGGAAATACATTGGGAATTTAAAATATTCACGTTCAAAGCCATTATTACATTTCAATTAGTCAGACATTAGCATTGTGGCATTCTAAAACATAATGGAGAAAGTATAAAAGCTAATA
This sequence comes from Trichonephila clavipes, assembly GCA_019973935.1. Lineage (NCBI taxonomy): Eukaryota > Metazoa > Arthropoda > Arachnida > Araneae > Nephilidae > Trichonephila > Trichonephila clavipes. The sequence continues at coordinate 948,252 of BMAU01017595.1, read as the reverse complement.
AAATATAGCAAACAATATTTAGAATTTTAGGTTCCTGAGTGCATTAAACGATAAAAAAGCATATTTGCTTTATATTTAAAACATTAGGCTTCAAGCATGACAATGACTATAAAAGACACAAATAATTTTAGAATAAAATCATGACATTGAAACCCTCATAAAATATAAATATTATTATAATTGAATGAAAAACTTATCCCGAGAACTTTGAATTCGACTATACACTTATTATTTTATTTTTACCTAAGCCAAAATTTACCTTTTGATAATTATACTGTTGTTTTTCAGGTTAATATTATAAAATAGCAGTGTGTGACATATTTTGAATTATGAGTAATCGACAATTATTAAAGGAACATTGTACGATTTACACAAACTTTTTTACTTAAATGATTTTCATATTTTTCTTGATTGCCTCCTATGTGTATGTCTGATGTAAAATAGATTTTTGCAGAACATTTCATAAAAGCTAGCCATTTAATTCTTTAAGGAATAAACTTGAAACCTAGGAAGAAATTTTAAAACGCAACTCATCCTACAAAAATTAACATAAAAATATGAAACTTGACTTACAAGTACGTTAAGCCATTATAGTAAGAGTTGGTATGTGTTTTGTGATAACATGATTGGTATATTTGTACACTATTTCTTTTTATGAATACAGATTAAAAATTCCTTAAAAAATGTGTAAATCTGACTTCAATTATTTTTTTTAAAAAAAGAATTGATTTGCTTAGAAAATACATACCAACTTTTGCTCCATGTACTATTAGCAATAAGTGAAAGCATTTTTTGTACTAAGCACAATAAAAAAAGCTTTAGCATTTTAAATGAAGAAAAATAGTTTTTTTATCTCTCTGAGATAATTCAGTTAAATTTTTTTTTTGATTTGCAATTGAAATGCAAATAAAAACAAACGTAAAAGTTATCTTAACTCTACGTTTTTTAGACAAAGATCTTTCAAATTTTGATAGTTTGTAGAAAAGTACATAAAAATAATTCAGACTAAAAAAAATTAGATGCGATTTTTGACCGATTTTTGTCAATTGAATCGTACTGTGTCCCCTTAAAATGTTAATTTATCAACAGTTTATTAAAATGTTAACTTTTTAAAATGTTATGTTAACACCTACTTAAAAAATTTCTTTTGAAGATTAAAAAAAATACGGCTCACAAATTGCTTAAAGTTTTTTAAAACATTCTGCAATTAATATGAAACATGATTTTGATAACATTTCACTTTTCAAACCGTTTCACGAGCCTCAAATGCAAATTAAATCCAACTCTGATCTTCTTTTCTTTCAAAAGCAAAACTTTTAGGAACTTTTAAATTAACATTCTGTTTAATTTTCAATCGAATTTAGAAATAAAACTTATCAATAACATAAGACATAATTTATGTTATTATGAAGGCATCATCTTATTTTTTTACAAAGCAAAATTAATTAGTTTTAAAAAAAGAGAAAACATAAATCGAAACTAAACGTAATTTTGACTAAAGCTTTGAGTTAAGGCTTGTTTATGAAATAATTTTGTTTCGTATAAAGTTCCCTGTAATTATAAGTAATGTTTTGAAGAAACTTAAATTACTATGCTAAAAACACATTTCAGCCATTAATATATTATTGAGTTAATTTTATTTAAAACACACCTTGAACTAACATAAGAATGAATTACTTTACGTATTTTATTAGGTATATAAGCCACTAGGAAAGATGCTGTTTTATCTATCAATCTATCGGTCAGGTAATCCTTATTCAATTTTGTTCATGTGTGTTTTGACAATAAAACTAATTTTAAAAGTATGCTGCGCACCGATAAAAAATTCATTTATATCTTTAATTCTTTTGAAGCAATTTTATTGTTTTAGTACTTTGGTAGTTAAATTTATTCTTGAAAAATTTAGCTTGAAACAATTAAATATTTTGTTGTTCAGATACATTATGAGGGATATCTGGTCATTTAAAATTCGTTGATTTTTTTCTGTTATTTTGGGGCAAATAATTATATTTTCTCTCATTATTTTAGCTCTTTTTATATCCTGCATTTTATTGTGGTACATATGTATTTATCACTACAATTGGACGAATGGAATGAATAATAATTATCATCCTATTCACACTGGTTTTAATAAATCATTTTTTGGATGTTATTCATCAAATTTTGAGTATTATTTTGATAGAGCTTCCTTCAAAGAGCAATAGATTAATGTGCCAACAAGTCTTATTGTTTCCACAAATCACGTGAAGTGTGCTCATACAAACTTAAGCTATATGTTGTTTTTTATTACTTAATTTCAAAAGTATAAAATAAATCTACAATTATACCATAGGTATTGATTGAACAAGATCGACTCAGTCTTTCATCCTTCAGTGGGTCGATAAAACAATACCAAGCTTTCTTGGGGATTAAACACTTAAGGTTTTACTTCAGACTGACCACCGTATCGGGACATCATGCACCTCAGCTTCCAATGGCCTCGTATACTGAGACGGGCACAGTAGGCCTTGATCCTCATGAGCTGTTGCGCCACTGAGTTTAGTATAATTTTACCATAAAATACACACAAATATTAAATATACTGTCAATATGAAATTTTATTGAAAAATATATCGTATTGCTTAATCTTTAACCCTTTGCCTACCAACGTTACTTAGAAGTATACTACTCACTTTAAATTACATATAATAACCCTTTTAACGAATATTTGGACGATACTTAGCAGTAATATTCTTTGAAATCCTCTCCTCGAAGATATATGGCAGAACGGGTCCTATGATGAATATTTTAGTGGGAAGATGAATAGTTTTATAGCAGAAATAGCGTTTCCAGCTGACATTTTGATTGGATTGCGAAGATTGTCATTTTTGTTCAGAAAAGTAGTTATAGTCAAAATGTGTCTTATTTATTGATTTATTTTTGTATTTTTAATGTAGACCTTAGAAAACAATTTGACTATTTATTTTAAGTGAACAGTGTATGTAATTAATTTTACAGTTGAATATCTTTAATTCATTAATTAGCTCTGACAGATTAAATTTTCCAAAGGTGAGTATTTTGTTTATGTATATCCCTTGATTTTAAATGTAGTGATCCAAAAAAAAAGTATTGCATGAAAAAAATATGCAGTAAATCATAATGCGGTAGATAAATGGTAAATTTAATTGAACAACTTTAACTATTTGCTACAAATTATTATTACTTTTTTCTTTTTACATTCTTTATATTTTCAAATAATGTATGCCTTATTTTTTTAGCTAGTCTTTAGAGCTGTTAAATCGCAATTTCCCCACATGTGCATAAATCAATATACATTCTTGTAAGGATATTTAATAAAACTCAATAAAAGAATTATTTCAGCCTTCACTGTTATATCAACACGTGCTCTCTTTTACATCCGAGGTTATTTACATTGAAGAAGATTTGATGCATTGACTCAGGGGGGAAAGCAATCAAATTAATCATGAAATCTAATGTAAGCCCTTCTATGTTTACATCCTGTAGAAGCACTTTCTGAGCACGTTTTGTATCTCAAATGTTCAATCAAGGGAACAGTAGTATTGTGTCTGAACTGCAGAATCGATCATTAATATATAAACGGGGTAACATGCTTTCTACTTGTATTTAATTACTGAACTCTCTTTGTGGAAACAATGTGTGTGTTTCAGACTCCATCAACTTTTTAGCAGTGGAGTTCTAAAAAAGTATACTTTAAGACGCTCATATGAGTAAAGAGATTGGCGCGAAATTAATTACCTATTTCGGTCAAAAAAATCAAATCTTATTTTCTTAGCCTAAATTAGCTTCTATATACTTTTCTAAAACCTCACAAAATTTGAAAGATGTAAACTTAAAAAATGCAAAATTATGATCGTTTTTACGTTCGTTTTTATTCACATCCTACGGCAAATCAAAACTTTAATTTTACTTATATCAGAAAGATAAAATCACTAGTCTGTTTTCATTAAAATGTTAAGGCTTTTTTTTTCTATTGTGCCTAATTCTTTGATTTTTTTAACTATTGCCAATTGAACCCGTAACAAAATTTGGTATGCATTTTTAAATTAAAGCAATACTTATTTTTTTAAAAATAGTTGAACTAAGAATTTATACATTTTTAAGGCGACTTGGTACCCTAAAAATCACAAACCTATCGTTTTTTTTTATTTTCATTTAATCTTATTCTTTGCATTATTATCTTTCGATTGATATATCACTTGTGCATGTCGGAAAGTAAGAAGTTGAATAAAACTTCATTTGAAAACAAATTAGGCAAGTCAGTCACACACCCCTTTTTAGAAAAAAAAGCTAAAAAATGCGTTATGATAAAAAAAATCTATTTTATAAATAGAAATAATAACTATAAAAAAGAATGTGTAGTATTAAAAGCAGAATATTTCCGAGGCAATACAATAATGTAATTTTTCTTCCTTGTGAAATGTGTGCATGTAAATTTTTAAATTAAGGCATTTTGCATTAATAATTTTATAACATCTCAGTTCTTATTCCTGATATATTTTTCATACAAATGTAATATTTTAATATTATAAGAAGAAAAACAGTTAAAATTTCTGTCGTGACAGAAAAATAATTTTTTTACGTTTTTTTTGTGCAATTAGTACTCTCTAAAAGTTGGTCATTTATAAAAATGTGTGGGTTGAAAACATATGAAAATGAAATTATTTTAAAGAAAAACGTATAACTAATATCTTAAAGCGGTATTTTAAGTTTAATTACGCTTATAATAATTTTTTTTCAGAATTATAAACTTTAAAGTGGTTTATCTCAGTTTGTGTATTTCGAAACCTTAGTGCATTCAAAATGCTACTCCTTTTACAATTATTTACCAATCACTTCCATTTTTTTCCTGCATGTTAAAAATAAAGCATGTAATAAAATTAGGGATCCGTTTTGCTGTAAACTGAATACTTTTTTTAAAAAAAATAAAATGAAAGACATGTTGGCTTTTTCGTTGATTTTTAGCCTATATATCAACATTTTATTTTTTTTTTCTCGAAAACGAATGAAGTTATTCTAAAATCGATCCCTTAAGTTGTTAAGAACATCCATAAGAATATTATAAAAAATTTCAGGTCAAAAAACTAATTTTTACAAAAGGAGTACAATTTTAAAATTTTCCCAATTTTCTTCAAAAAATTTAAATTTTTAAAATTGTGTGAATTATATATGAAAATTTTCATCTGGTAACATTTTTTTGAATAGATACATTGTATAAAATGTTAAAATATAATTTTTAAATACGTAAATAAAGAAGTTTACTCAAAGGGTGCCAAGTCCCCTTAAGGAGTTTTCAACTAGCATTCATAAAAAAAGATATTGTACAAATACCTATCATGTTATTGCAAAACTCATGCCAACTTTTGTTCTACATAGTTTGACGTACTTGTAAATCAAATTTAATGCGCAAACATAATTTTTTGTAGGAGGAGTAGCATTTTAAATTTACTTCACAAATTTTAAGGTTTTCCCGTAAAAAATTATATCGCTAGCTTTTTATGAAATTTTGAGCACAAAATCTGTTTTACATAGTATACACACACAACAGGCAGCCAAAAAATTTTTAAAATCTTTAAATTAAAATTTTTAGCGTAAATCGAACCATGTCCCCTTAAGTGCTTATGTAACTTGATATCGTTTTATCTAATTATGCTTTTAAATAAAATTACATATTTCTATATTTTATTCAAATTGGGAAGTAATCTGCACATTCAAATACGATCGCATCATTGAAACATTTCTTGAGCGAGTTTTCATCCTTCTTTGAATAAACTTCTATGCTTGTATAAAATAACTTTTGAAATTTTATATGTATATATACGGGATTTCTAAAGTAATTTACTTTGATTCCGGACATTCTATACCTCTTCGGACTGTATATCAGTACCTAGTGTAATGCTCCTCATTCACCTTCTTTCTTATAAGGTAAGAGCTTTATAAAAAAGGAAAGAAAAAAGTTATATGGCAATTTTTAAACGACAACCAACGACATACAGATTTCGTGAAATATTTTCATGTTTTAGGATTCATGAATAACAAAGTAATCTTTTCAAAACTTGCTTTTTCTGACACCTTTTTAAAAACTTAATTCTCATCAACTCCAATTTATGGAATGTACTTAAAATTTGATTCCAAATTTATTAAATAATCAAATTAAAATTTGATGAGGAGTATTTCCAGGGAGAAAGACGAAGTCAAGATTCCGTTAAAACATCAAAGGAAGTATTCTTTCATTTGTTGTTCTAAATTATTTCCAAATAGCCCACAGTCCATTCATTATATTTACAATAAGTATTACATGTAGACATGTGTGGATGATGTTCGCAGTTTAAAATTTTTCGAAGGATGTTTACATGATCATCGATATCATCCAATTATCACAGTTCTCTATTTTTTAGAGATATATTCATATTCAAAAATCCTTTATTTCTGCTCTTAATATAAAATATTCTTTTTATCTGTGCTGTTATAATTATTTACATTTTCTTTATGAATTTCGTTGTCAGATATTTTAGAAAAAATATTGAAATAAATCTCGAAAAATACTATAAAATAATAATTTCATATTAAATTACTGTAACTTCAGTAATATACTATGAGCATAAATATTGCGAAGTTAAATATAAATTTAACAAATCATGTGTATATTAACTTGTTGATAATACCATCTTACGGGACTAGATTCTTATTAATAAAGATTTTAACTGATTTTTAAACTTAAAAATTGTTTTTTAGTTTACAAAATTTCCATTTCTATAGTCTAGACTATACCACTTACTGTACAGTAGTCTGAAAAGTTAATAGCTATGCATACGATTATACATTCCTGTTAACTTAATTTTCGGGAGATTACTTATAATTATTTACTAATTAAATTATCACAAGGTTCAGAATAAGTTAAAAATAGTATGCAAAGCACCAGCCACGTTATATTTATCGTTACATTTTATTATTTTCAATTAAGATGAAATGCTTCTGATTTAATTAGACCTAACGAATGCTTTTTTCGAAGCATTTATAACTAGTTTTGAGTTAATCTAAAAAGTCTTAATAGCTGGAATAATTAATGCATTATTTAATTATTCATTTTTATTATCCCTTATTATTATTTGAGTACAACAAAAAATCTAAATAGAAATTTCACTTGCCTTAGACCTTTTTTCATTTTATTTTGTATGCACTTCAGAAGCGTTTTGTTTATTCATTCACTATACTATTCAGATTGTTATTATTTATTCATTGACTAATGTAGTCATTTTTATTTATTTATTTCATTATTCTATCTACTTTTATTTATTAGATTAATTATGTTAAATAAATTTATTTATTTTATTCATAATGTTATCTAATTTTATTTATTTGTACTTTTGAATATGTTACCATACCTGATGCAGTAGCTCACAGGAGTTTTTAGAATGTTACGCCTAATGCATTTACTAATATCATGTGTGTTTCTTCAAAATTAATACTTTAAATCTAATGGAAATTTAATAATTAATGATGTTTATTTTTATAAACAAAGAGGTGAGTTCCACCTTGTTTCATGTTGTTGAATTTGACAAAATATAGAATTGTTATATGTGGTATAAATTCTTGAACTAAGGGTGCATACTTTTGTTTTCAAAGTTGTCAGTATTAGTGGTAAAACAATTTAAGGAGAAAACGGGATTGTAAATGCAAAAATGGCTAGTTAAATTATGACAAATAAATGCACCATTTTGATTGGTTAATTTACCGAAGCATGGATTGCGAATTTAATACATATTCAGGACTAACAAACAAGAAGAAATTTTAGTATAAATATCATTTTTTGATTTGTGAATCTAAACCAGTTATGTATTTCTATTGCTATTAAAAATCCGAGCTTATTTAAAAGAGCTTCCAGTAATTTGGAGAGTAGGAAATTTAAAAAGAATCTAAAGAAATATTAAAAATTCAAAGTCACACACACACAAAAGAATATATTTTTTTTCCTTTAAAAGGTCATCTAATCAAAAAATAGATTTTACCGTAAAAAAAAAACTATTATTCGAGTTTTGGAAAATTGTATGTATTATTCTTTTGTATCGGCTGTGAATGAATTTAGTAAAAGATTGCAGGTAACATTAAAAGTCTGAACATAATTTTGCATTTTTTTGCACTTTTTATGTGTTGTCTCTATGTTTAAAAACTGTACTTATAGAATAATTATAACTTATCATAAATCCCCTCACAACAGATGTATATAAAATTTTAACCCCAGTTTAAAATGACTTTTCTATTTACTTCAAAGCCTAATATTGTTCTAAATTGTCAAGTAAATTTTAATTTAAGTATTATTGAGTTAAATAATATATATCTTTGAGACAATCAACATACTCATGCTCTTTGTTCTTGAGATACACAGAAACACCGTTTTTGCAAAAGCATGTAAACAAGAAGTTTTAATTTGCTGAACTTAAATGTTTTATGCTCATTTTACTACTGTCATTGTGTGTTTAAAATAAAGTCCTTAAAATCGTCTATTATTGTATAAAAATGAATCCAGTAAGGAAGAAATTGTATTTTGTAATCTTTTTGAAAAGCTTATCTTGAAATAGCTGTGTATAAATTCCCTTTCACTTCAAAAAGTAGGAACAATATCATTTAGGAACAGTATGCCACAGGCGTTTCAAAAAATAAACTGTTTATTTTATTACGACGAATTGGTAGTTTTATTCAAATAAGTTAATGTTTCAGTGTTGCCACTAGCAGGCTTGATTGGAACAAAAAAGAAAGAAAACTCAGTTCCTGAGACAGTAATATAGGCGAACTGTTTGCAGATATATGGGTCATTTGATCAGTATTTGATGACAGTAGGATGATTGCTATATTTGTGAAATGGCTAAAGAATAGCGGTAGTGAGAACGGATCACAATTTGAAGTTTGGTCAGAACACAGTTTTTTAAATGAGTAAATTGTGGTCATTAGCGAGTAAGGAATGATCGGTGGAACACATTTCTGAAATACTCCCGAAATGCGAAAGAAAAGAGAATGGAACAATTTGTGACGTGTCTATCCGCGTTTTCTTAATGTACTAATCATCTTAAAAAAAACCAGTAAAACGTCGTTTATCCGAATCAATTGAGATCAAACACCGTTCGGATCCGCGATTGTTCGGCTAACTGAAAACTGAATGCGATCCATGCAGTATATGAAACCGGACACTATACGAATATTGAAAATCATCATATGCGGGAAACGTGCTTGAAGGAAAAGCAAAATAGGTGCAAAATATCGCAATTTTACCTTAAATGTGGAAAATAATCACTTTTTTTCTCTGTACCACAGTGTTTCTCAAACTTTCAATACTGGCGACCCAATTTTCAATCATAATTTTTGTCGCGCCCCCACCCCCTGTACAACAATAATGTATTTACTGCAATAAAAATGCACTTTGAGAGAGAGACGCTAAAGTTACAATACGTTCTTAATTATAAACCGTACAAATTAATACGATAAGTATATTAAGTTTTGTATATGTAACTTTTAAGTAATATATATTTTAAGAAAATTACTTAAAATATATATTACTTACTTATTATTATGTTATTTTTCTTTCTCTAATTTTTAAATTGGAGCAAATCGCAAAATTATATATTTAATTAAAGATTTATTTCCTTCAGTATTCATTTCTCGAAGTACAAATGCCATTCGAAAAATAGTCTAGTCTATGTTACTCTCTATCATATCCATCACATCTGGCATTATGGGGTACGTTTGCGTAAGTCTGGGCAACCTATCGGACGTCTATGCAAAACATGTAAAAATGCTTTTCCTCGTACAATTCCAGTCAGTTTTGGTCGACTCGATACTTCTATAACTACCGAATCTAGCATGTGAATATACATTTTTTAATTTGCACTTTAATTGTAAATCACGGTAATTAAATATTTACGGCAGTAGATTAAAACAAAATTATACAAACAGTTTTAAGACGTAAGCAAACATTCGACGATAATAAAAGGATTAACAAGTACACAGACGAACATAGTACCGAAAATTAAATCAAATAAATATTCTCAAAATTACTTAAATTTTGGATTTACTACTACTGAAGTAAATGCTAGGAAAAAAAGCCTCAGCTCGTTATGTGTTAAAATTTACAAATCTGAAGAGCAACATGTTAAAGTTGTTTTTAAAACCATGTAAAATCATTTAACAATGTTGGCAAAGAATTTTAAAAAGTATTTTCTGGATGAGGACAACTTAGTAGCAAGTTACGAGTGAATTAGGAATCTATTTCAAGATATTCCAGAAGGGCCCTCAACTTCCGAAGAAGAAATCTTCATAGATTTCACATCCAGTGAAAAATTAAAAGGCAGTTTTGTAATAAATCGCTCTATGAATTTTGGGTAGAGGTGGATGATGAATTATCTGTACCGAAAACAAAAGCACTTTGTATACTATTACCATTTTCAACAGCCTACCTTTGTTAAACCGGATTTTCTGCGGTGGCGGCTTTGAAGACAAAATATAGATCTCAGCTAAATATGGAAAAATAACTCAGAGTGTAAATTTCTGATATTAAACCTTCCTTTGAAAAAACTTTTCTCTGCAAGACAAACTCATGGAAGTCCCTTATAATTATTAAACTTATTCTTAATTTTGTATTAGAAATTATTTATAAAATACCATCTTCAGTACTGATACATTAAAAGTATACTGGCTAAAACACCGGCTCTCTTCAGACGAGGTCATTTTTTAAAAAAATAAAACATTATTCTTGATATAATAGCTGAACATTAAGGAGATTAAAATTGCGTGCACGACAATGTATACAAAAATGTAAAAGGAAATGTGAATAACTGTTTAAAAGAACTGTGATTTTAAACCTCACAGAATTAGCAATTAGAATTAATGTTACATAATGAAAAAGAATATAAAATTCCGATGAAGAATAATTGTGTTTTTTTTTTATATTTAAAGCGAGAAGACTTCAAAATGTTTTAACCTGGAGCCGATACTAACGCTAATAGTAGTGCCGGGAGTCACCCCCAATCATTTGTTTATAATTATTTTTACTGTACACGATACAAATCGGAAAATTCCAGTGAATAGTTCAATTAAGAGAAAGTATACTTACCGGCTTTCAAGGACTATTCAATTTTTTTTTGATGATTTGAGAAAAAATCCAATAAAACTGAAATAAAATGATTCAAAAGTGCAAGACCTTAATAAAGGACGCAAATCAGAGATATATTTCACTAATATTACAGAAATGATATTTGCTGGCAAATCTGTCATATTTTGTTCCAAGTTATTGTAGTTTTAATGAGCTTTCATGATCGAGTGAGTGAATATTAACGTCGCACTGTTCAGCTACACAAGGGCTTTTGGAGACGGACCTCGTAATTTTAACCATGGTCAAGTGACGAGGACGATACTTGAGCTGGCCCCTTTTAACTACCACACCACCACAACCATTTTGAGCTCTCGATAGATTTAACGTACATTTCCGTTCCCTACACGGCGGGTCTTTAGTGGTACTGGGCTCGAAATCGTGACACCTTTGGAGATGAAAAAATAGCAAGTTGAACTTTTTCTTTCTTGTGTCTCTATGACAAGGCGAACTGAACCTTGTGGTATACTTATGGCTTCATATTTTAAATTGATAGAGTTCTTTAGGAAGCATTTGAAAATTTTCCTTTCGTTTAATGTTCATGGCGTTTCTCAGTCATGAATAATATGCATTCTTTTGCTTGATAAGTTTCAACTTCCTTCAGTAGAGATCACAGATGCTCCTCGGCACCGGATCTAATAATCCTTTAAATCAATCAATTATTTTCCAAATATCGTAAAACTTTTTATTATTTACAATTTCGCTAAGCGAAAAACAAACACATAAAAGATGGTACGGAACAATTTAGAAGTAACCATACCTGAAAGTGTGAAGGTCAATCAAATGATTAGAAGTGAATCATGTCTTCCTTTTCTTTTTCAACAAATAATGTACAGTATTTCTGTAATAATTACTGTGATGAATTGTTTATCTTCTTTGAATTTTTCTCAGGGTCTGGGCTTCGTTTTATCTTTTAAAGAGTAATATTTTATGTTAAAACGTAATAAAAAAATCTCTCATTGAGGAAATACAGCAAATTAAACAAAATGTTTTTTTTTTTTTTAATTTGGTTTTGGTTTCAAAGATAGCTATTTGCTGACGGAAAAACGCCTGATGATAAACATAAATTATATCAGTGTTGTTGTGTATTTTTTTTTATTATGGAAGAAGGTATTTTGTTTTACTTCTCTTTCCGGTTTTTTTTTTTAAATCTTTAAATTTTTTATATGCTCGCGCGCCCTTTGTAGGGTCATCGTGCCCCCCAGGGGTCACGCCCCACACTTTGAGAAACACTGCTGTACCATTGTACACCTTCGTTTTTTCGCTGCAATGTCTCTGATTCTCTTGAGAAACAATAGTTAAGTAGGACAGCTCTCTGATTGTTGATGGTACCACTCCATAGCTGTCTCTAACGCAGAAAACGTGACATTATTTGATGGAATCTTGCTACTTAATTTTTGTCCGCGCCTTCATCCGTTTCATCGTCAACAGGGTCGTTGGATTCTGCTTGCACGGAAGTCACAATCCCATCATCATTTAGCATTTGAAATCCACTGAGTCTTCTTTATCGATTGCCAGCCAGTTTTCTATATCTTCATCGCATTCTTGAAATCCTGGGATCGATTGAACAAAGTCAGTAGTCTCATTCCTGTGGTCATCAATTGTGGTCTTTTTCACCTTCTAAATTAACAAAAGATGGCAAAAAACTGGTTCGGATATTTGACGCTCCGAATAATTGACCTTAAGATAAACGACTGTATTAGGTTTTTAAAAATTAATATATTATAAAGCATTCTCCCGAGGAGGAAGACGTAGCCATACAAATTAAGACTTGTATATAAAGTTGCCACTTCCAGGTTAGAGAGAAGAGATAGGGTAGACTGCTAACGGGAGCAGTGATTAATTTAACTTAAAGTGAGACATATATATTTAGTAAGTGATAGGTGTAATATCTAAGTTGACGATCTGTCACTTAAGAGTGAAGCTAGATTAGGAACTAATAGGTAAACGCTATTGGATAAACGTAAGTGTTTTAATTTTTTAAAGTCTTCACATATCTCGCGAACCTCGTTAATTGCTCTGCATGCTTGATAAATGTTTGCATCTCTTAACTTTGATTAGTTCAATTCGTGTTTTCGTTGGTAATGTGAATAAATTGTGTTCTTTCAATATGGCTAGTCTTCCTTCCATTTATCCCACATCTTTAGATGCATAGGCCAGACCTTTCGCAAGTTCGGAAAATAACATTAGATACTAAGCCAGGTTTGCTTTTCCGTTTATCTTGGAGAGTTGCATTTACCATACAATGCATTTTAAGGCCTAATGCGAAAACGGAAACTGTGGCTATTTACAGCAAACATTATAAAACGTCCCAAATTCTATCAGAAACATAGGGATTACAAAATTGACAGTTTAACAAAAATAATGTGGTCTGATCAATTCTGATTTCAATTGCATCATGCAGATAAAGCACAAGTTAAAGTTCGGCAAAAAAGCATGAAATAATTGAACCTAAATGCTTTATGACACTCCAGGCATATGGAGGAAATATTATATTTTGAAGAGTGTATTGGGTATTCGGTGACAAGCTGTTGATCTTGACTGGGGTATTTATATGATCCACCAACCCACCAGTCCACAGCTGCACCGGGCATGCCTTAGACCAGAAGTCTCCAAACCCCGGTACGTAGACCAGTACCGATCTATGGATCAAATACTCCCGGTTCTCACAAGAAACATTAAATTATTTCCCTTTTATTTTCTGTGGTATATTTTTCTTGGGATTCGGTTACTTTTTTATGAGAATCAATTTATATTCTTTGATAAATCACTTTATATTCATTTTTGGTGTAGCTATATTTTATTCTGAAGTCACGATAAAATACAATTAAATTAAAATTATTAAATCAAATCAGTCTAAAATATAAACAATCAATGTCCTCCCTCTCAGCGGGCCGCGGTAAAAATAACGAACGTTGACCTTTCGTTGGCGACAAAATGATTGGTAAAATGCCTGAGACGACTGAGAGGAAAGTAATCCCTACTTGGGCCAGTCGTTGAGGGCGTTTTATTTCTGTACTTTGTTGTTTGTGACTTGCAGAAGAGGGCGCCGCTGCCATGGTATGAATTTCACATTAATAAGCTGATGATACTGTAGGTATGGTATAAATGTGGCTCAAGGAACCTCCTGTAGATATAAGTTTGTTGAATTAACTCAAACGTCTCCAGATCTCAATAGTATGAAAAATTCGTGGAAAGAAGCTAAAAAAGTCGCACGACAAATAGATAGACTACCATCAATTATCATACTATTGAAGCGTGTTATTCATGTTCTCATATTTTTCATTAGATATATTAATATATCTAATAGTACATTCCCTGTATAATCAAGGCTGCATTACAAGCAAAAGGTCATCGAATGTGTAGTTGCAAGATTGTATTACAGGCATAAGGGGTAATTGGTGGTGTAGCAAGCATACTTTTGCTAATCAGCTACCTATTTACGATCCCTCGCTTAGAAATTCATATAACTTTAAAATGATATTAGCTTTCATTTTTTCACGTTAATAAATATTTCAATTCACCAATGAAATTTCGCAAACAAAACAGATTTATGTTGAAACTCTTTGTGAAATGAAATTTTTCCAAGTAAATATTCGACAAGATTACATTTACCACTTACAACTGGACTTTTCCCCCTAAAAATCTAATATACAATTCATGAAAAATTATCTTCTATATTATTTCCAGCTTTAGTTAAATTATTTTTAGATAATCCATTACGCCTTTTATTCAAAATACTAATACTACTATTATTTATTGCAGTTTACATCATTCTTTGCGATGTGAAGTCAGTAAGAAAAATTACGACACTACGTTAAAAAAAAGATTAAAAGAGTGATTTATGAACAAGATGCTTACAAGAAAATTGGAAGTAATGTATTTTATTTAACCTAGCTATTTTTGAGGTTGAAATATGCTTTTCCTAATTGACTAATAAATATTTTTTCTTCAAAATGTTTTGGAATTTTCATTGAATTGATCCACTTCTTGATGGAATTTTACCATCTGACTATTCCGATGGGGAAAAAAATAAGTCCGTAGAAAAAAACAGAGAAAAAAATTCACCGAAAACAAAAAGTTCGGATATCACATCAGAGACTCTTCATAAAACATCTTAATCCGTTACTGTCAGTTGTATCCTGCAGTAAGTGAACTTTATATCCTGCCATTTATTAGACTCATTATTATTTTTTGTCTCTTTCAATCTTGTTCGTTATCACGAAAAAGAAATCCTTGTCAAAAAATACTGTAATTATCCTCATTATCTTGGCGTTTGGGGTTTAAGAAGTGATAAGAACAAGATTTTACACTGCAATTCTCTCCAGAAGGCTATTTCTAAAAGTTACAAAAACACTTTTTTTTAACCAAGAGTTGTTTTGTTTCTTTTCATTTTGGCACTAAAAAAGAATAACATTTTTTATTTCAACAAATGTTGCTGTTTAATTTTGTCGTTTAACGTTATCTTTCGGTATAAGGAGGACTTGATACGCTTCCTGGCAGCAGATTTCTTATCAAGAAAGTCTTAATCATTTATCATCCATGGCAGTTTTTTTTCTTTTGTTATTTTGCTAAAAAAACTAATTTTACACAATGTTATTTTTTCAAGCATTACTTAACTTTCTAAAAAGGAATGGAATAATGTTTTTTTTAATTCAAAAGTTCTAAGTACTACAACTTAATGAGAATACAACTGTTCAAAAGCATTTAGTTTAACACAAAAACCAATGGAATTAAAAGTTTAAATCATTAATGAATTCTACTCAAATGTGCGGTTGATCAAATTATTAATAATAGTGAAATTTTAGAAGAAATAGTTAAGTTTGCTGGATGATGAAATACACTGCTGGCCACACAAAATGTAACACATAGAAGGACCAGAGATAACACAGCAAAATTTATTTGGTAGATAACATGTTGCACAAATATCAAACGATTAATTGTAAGTCCTCTTGTGACATGTCAATAATGACAAAAACATTAGTTAGTTTATCATCTATCATTCGATATAACTGCTACCACTCACCTTACCTCAGAATCAAAAGGCTTTGGATGTAACCTTCGGGTACAGCAGTCCATGCGCCATCCACATATTGTCAAACTTGATCTCATGTTGCCAGTCGTTGTGAAAGGATGAACCACATGTTTTCGATTGGTGATAGATCGGGAGAACACGCAGTCCAAGCAATTTACTCTAATGGGAAAAGAAGAACTCTTGAACATTGCGTACTCCATGCGATTACGCATTTTCCTGTTGGAATATGGCGGATGGCTAGAGCTGAATGTATGGGTGGAACAAGGTCTCGTACACCTCAGATATATAGTGTTGGTCGTTCAGTGTACCGACAATGCGTACTAGAAAGGTGTGGTAGTGAAATCCAATATCACCCCAAAGTATGCTACCTTGTCCAATGTGGCGATGCATAATGTAACAATTCAGTAGCCTCCCACCACAGTGTGAAAATTCGAATTGTATCATCGTGATGTTGTAGGCAGAAGTAGGATTCATCCGTAAATAAAATGTTGTTCCATTCCGTTGTCCATGCACGCAGTTCATTGTACCATTGGTTGCACAAACACCTGCGGTTTCCAGTCAAGATTACGAAGCAATGCTTGCTTAGTTCCCTCCAACACCTATTTCTCTGAGGGATAATCCGCAATGCCTATAGCAAGGGAGGCAAACCTTTGTGGATCAACGTGCCATTTTTTCAAAGAAATGCTAAATGAGGTATACACGTGCCGTCAAATAATTTTGAATTGTGGGGAAAATAATAAAACTAAATACGAATAAAACACAACTCTTTATTTACTACAGAAAAATATATTTAGTATTTTATGGTAGTAAAATGCTTTGGTTTTATGAGTGTAATTCAAATTATATAAAGAAACAAAGGTGTGATTTCCGCTGTTACAGATTACATGACAAAAAAATTATATAAGGATTGCGTAAGATGTTACTTTAACAGAATGCATGCTGAATTGGAGTCATCTGCGAGTTTCGAAGCGATTCTTTAATGTTATTCATCTAAGAAAAAAATGTGACTCCTAGGCATAAGTTCTTGAAAATATGATTAAAATAGCATGAACCTGCTTCTTCGAGCAGTTAAACGTATCTGGAATCGAATTTAATGTTTCAAAAATTTCGATACTGGCATTTTTACTTATATTGCTTTTTAATCTTTTTGTTTCAATCAATTCCAAAGTATTCCTTGTTTCAATAAATTTTTGAATCTTTATTGAACTAGACTAGACATTAATAAGTTTCATTTCAAATTCTTAATTTTCCAACAAGGATTGGGGCAAGTTCAGTTTATCAAATGTCTCATCAGGGTACATAATAAACTTGAACGTTTCTGATAATTCCTTGAACTGAGAAAATCTCACTGAAAATTCCTTGATTGAAGAATCAATCGCGGTTGATTGTTTCGATCTGTGGCGTGCCCAAAATATTACCCTGCGTGCCATCAATGACACGCGTGCCAATGGTTCGCCATCCCTGGCCTATAGGCTGCTATTCTTCATCGGTCGAATTCAGAAACGTGGTCAAAAAACGCTTGTTGTATCTTTAACGAGACATAGTAAGCAGCTTACGCAAAAAAAGAAAATAACGCACAAAACAATAGCCGTAATTCAAATTTCTAATCTGTTATCCCTTTATGTAGCGTTTGCCTTAAATCCTACGGTTAGCCGACCCGTGATGTGCGCATGCACTTTAATGCTAATGATTTGTCTACATTTCACCACCGCCAACGGACAATGTAAAGGGGTCGCTTCACGAAAATGAATGAAAAGATCAATTTTTCAATTTTGATTGAAACATAAAATACCATTCTTTTTTTATTCTAATGCAATTAAAATTTTTAGTCCAGCTGAATTAGAAGTATTTTTAATATATTTTTTTAAAAAGTTGTTTACATCTGTCAAACTCCAAAACCGCTGATCGCCACGCCCCTTTCAAACCAAAACAAAAGACACATACTACTTTTCAGCCTTATCAAATATTTTAAATTGATTAAAATAATTTATTTTGATCAGCAACTTATTCAGGAAAGAAGTGGAGTGGACAGATGTAGATGTTTGTCAGTTACAGGCTATTTTTTACCTCGTTAAATGTAACGAATTTCTGCTATCCTGTGCAATAATGTTTTCCATCAAAAACATTAATAACAAAACGTTTAAAAAACAATTTTTAAACTCGGTTAATTAATAAAATGTTTAAAAAACGAAAGTGTTTGGAAAAAAATGTACAAAAATCTAAACTTTCAATGAATTAAATGTTGATAACAGTCAGACAATTTCTACATAAATAAATCAGCTTTAAAATCTAAGTTAGGTAAGTTTAATAAAGAGTATGTTTCTTTTTTTTGATTCATTTGAATGTTTCTGTGAAATAACTGACATTGTACTGTTTTCTTGTGCTTTGAAACAATATTAATTACATAAAATTAATGTATAAACCAAGGTATTCACATAAATTTTAGTCACCAAATCTAGGGTTTGGCTACAAAATTGTTAAAGTGTTGTAACTTGTGTGGTCTTATTCAAACATTTCTTAATACCAGGTTTACTAAAACTGTAGTTAATAAAAAATATACAAAATTATATGAAGTGAACAATAGACTGTCATATGCTATGAGGTCCATGAAAAAAGAAGCTGTTGCGAAAATATTTTGCGGAGTTATGAACTTGTCACCTTCACCAAAGTGGTTTTACGAATCCATGCATACATTAAATAACGCGACAGAAAAAGTAACCAAACTGTCTATGGCATTAGCTGCTGCCAAAATAATATAATTTAATATTGGATAGCCAAATGTACCAGTGGCTAACGATAGTACCTGGCTTAAAAGGGGCTATACTACTCTAAATGGGGTTATTACGGCATTCAGTTTGGACACTGGGAAGGTTGTTGATACTAAAATATTATCGCAGAAATGCTCATGTAATTTTAACATCTATGTACATAGCGATGAGTGTTCGGCAAGTTACATTGTAAATAGTAGGGGGATAGAAGTGTTGAAGAGGCTCTCTTTTTTTTTGTATCTCCCATCGCTCACAGACCTTACACAAAATTTACGATATACACAATATTTAGACTACATGGAGACTCTAAAGCATACAAAGAAGTTTTAGAATCTAAAAATTAAAGATATATCAATATTTAAAAATTAGAATATGTTGGTCATGTTTAGAAAATGATGGGGACGTGACTTAGGGTGTTAAAATCAAAATTAAAAGACAAAAAAACTTATAGACAAAAAATCTCTAGGATGCCGTAATGGCTTGAGTGATGCAGAAAAAGACAAATTGCAAAGATACTGTGTTTTGACTATTCAAAAGAACTCGGAAAAATTTGTCAGCCATTAGGCAAGCTATTTGGGCTATATTTTTTGATAAAATGTTCACAGATTTGGATCTACGACACGGTTTATGCCCCATGGGAAGTGACTTGTGGTGTAGATAAAATATATCCATACTGAAAGGTTACACATATAAGCATAAACGCGACTTATATATTGCAATTAGGAATTGCATAAAAAAAGTATTTAGAGGTCTCTACTCTTTAACTTTTACCTAGATGCTTGCTTGGTAAAACTCAAAATATTAGTGAAAGCGGAAATAGTATTTGGTGTATAATTCCAAAAACTGTATTTGTGCAATTGGGAACTTTAAAAACTATAGTACATGAAGCTATATACTTATATAATCAAGGCTTCATTACCAAATTAAAAGTTTTAGAAGTATTAAACATTCAACTCCTGGATTTTACATATATCGAGCGTTTCAATAAGTAGATTATGCGTGTATTAGGAAAGCAGAATAGGTAGTTTTACAATGAATCAAATAAGCTAGAATTAAAAACAAACAAATAAAATGTAGACATGAAGATTATCTTGCAGATGGCATTACCTTAAATCACTATTTCTTAAGAGTATAAATTTCAACACAAAATGAACATCTTTGAAAAAACTACTTATTTTACAGCATTGAAACTTCGCACATTTGTTAACACTATACAAATAAATATTTTAATGAGAGATTATGTCAAAAATAATTCAAAAAATATTTATGGATTAAAATGTACAAGAATTTTCATCGTTTTAAAAATATTGACGTGTTACTCCACATATGATTTTTTTAAAAAAAAATCAAAATTTTAAAAAGTGCTATCATTTAAATAATACAAACAATGCAATGAATACACAAAAAATCATGACTGTACAACCAATCAATTTCTTAAAAATTTTCCTTAAACTTGGTCATTTTTAATATTACGTAGATAGGGAAAATGCTGCATGAAGTGACCCCCGTAAATTTCACATGGTTTGCATGCTTCCTTCAGAATATTGCATTTTGTTTGCCACGAAACATGAGAAAAATTTCATTTTAAGTATTTGAGCTTTAAAAGAGAATAAATATTTCTGAAAATCATAATCTTTTTTATATATTTTTTTTTGTAAAACAGTGTTATTTTTACATTAAAAAACTTGCAATAATGCAGATGAAGGAATATTCATAATTTATTTTCGTTTTATCCACTTAAGTTGTTTCACGTTAATTTTGAATATTTCTTCTTTGGTTTTAATTTCGGAGGAGTAAAAATCATTTATTTTATAAAGGAAAATAATTTATAAGCAAATGGCAGACTGATATAAGAAGTATACATTTTTGTTTTCATATATTAATAAAAGAGTATCGATATATATCAAACCTAGTTTTATTGACGGTTACATTTTTAAAGAGACAAAAAGTAAAATAAAGATAGAAAAACGTACATGCTGAGATTTAAACATAACGCTGTCGCCCATCTGGTATTGTGGTTAACGACGCTGACTACTGTCCCGTAAGCATTGGATTCGAATCCCGGAGAAGACATGAATGTTTGCAAATGTATAGTGCCTTCGCGGCATGGGGATACTCTAAATAGCCGTCGAGCCGCAAGTCCTCTCTCGAGTTTGGGGGAAGGAGAAGAGAAGTGGGAGACCTCTGACCACCCCCAGAGTGTTCCCCAACTAAATTGGGGTGGAACTGAGCCAAATCGTGCTGTCACCTGTATTGTACTCAACGGTACTAACGAAAGGTGTCACTTAGCCTTATGCCATGACGTACTTCGTGGGCCTCGATCTGGCCTTTACCGATTGAGGTGGCTTTAGTAACAAAAACAACAACAACAAAAATATCTCTCAAAATGCAGTGGTGACGAAAGTTGTGGACACTTTTTTCAATTGTTATGTTTTTTTATGTTTGTATGCTTATAGAACCTTTTAAGCTGCACAAAATGCAAAGTATGCTCTATCATTTTAAGACTATTTAATACTGAATTCAATACAAAAAAGACAATTCAAATATTTGCAGCGCAAAACAAGTTATGCTGCGATAACTGTCGATATACATTGGATAATGATGACAGCAGTGAGTTATCAGAGCTTAGTTAGGTTGCGTTTATTCTTTATTACAGCTTCAAATCGATGTTTTACTGAGCTGAAATTAGTTTTAAGGTCTTCTTTTGTTACTACATGATGCCAGGAATCAATTATATCCTCAATTAGCTCATTTTTATTTCAAGGGTACCTCATTCAAACAGGAGTTTTCAAACGGTGCCTCAAGTTTTCGATAGGATCGAGGTGAGGACTGTTTCTTTACCAGTACAACAATGCAATGATCTTAGAACGGTACCAGTCTTTCAATTACTTTAATATAAAGCAAGGAGCAGAATCTTGCTGAAAAATAAATGAATCATTGTCGGTAAATTGGTCCCTGTTGGAAGGCAGAAGTTTGGGTTTTAGAATGGTATCAATACATTTTATGACATTAAGGTTTCCATCGATGCTATGAAGGCGACCAATACCATCTGCTGATATGCATGGCTAAATAATAAAACTATGAGGCGTACTTCACAGTTGCCTAGATACATGCAGGATGTAGCGTTTCTGGTTTCTACGTCTTACATATTTTAGGTTATCACTACTGAAAAATGATATTTTAGTTTCCTGTCACTATATAACTTGTAAAAATAATTATTTGTCCAATTAATGTGTTTCATTGCCCACTGTAGTCTCTTTTAGTGCTGCTGTAAATTGAGATAAGTCTTTTTTCGTGGAATTCTACCTTTTGGTCTTACATCTGCAAATCTACCATTGGTTGTTTTTGAACTGACAGAAGCACCTGTGTGTGCATCACTCAGATCACTTCCGATGGATGTCCATGAAGTTCTTTTATTTCTGAAACAAAGTATTTTTATTCTTCTGTCACCATCATATATGGTGCACCTTTTTCGGTATTTCCCTGCTTTTTTTATTGAATTTGTCTCTTGACGTATTTAACAAAACGTTCAGTTTGCAAATGTAGTCACTGAATTACCCACCTATTATGTAATTTTAATAAGTGACAGTGGCGCACACAAAGGGGGGTCCTGAGGGTCCAACCCCCCCTCCTCAAAGCCCTTGATTTTTTTCAGATTGATTATAATTTTAAGTATATAGTACGTAAAATTTAATTAATTACTTGTTATTAATGATTAATTTTATTAATTAATTAGGGGATCGTAGCTAATTGTCATTACATTGCTTGTTATTTCGACGTAATTTAAAAGCAATAAAAAACACAGAAATGGGTGTTTCAGCTACAAGATGACACCATAGTATTGAGACAAAACTATAACAGCTTAGGTGCTGCGTGATGGATATGCATAGAAATTAAAGAAAGATGATCAAAAATTGTCTACATAAAGGAAGTGTGATGGTAAAAAAAATTTTTCTTTGAATAAAAAGGGAAACACTTATAAAAAAAATGCACTGTCTTTAAAGTCCGTGCCCAGTTTTGAAACGGCAAAAACTTATTATGGGCCTTTTTGGCCCCAGACAGTAGGCTAAGTTAACTTCTGCTGAAAAAGTTTTTCGTATGTGCAAGTTAGCTTGTTAAAATATTTGATTTTGATTTTATTTCATGTCACACTCAGAAAGAACGCGTGAGCAATTGGTGATGGGCATCGTAATTCTGAATCATGGTTAACTGACAAAACCGGAGCTAGCACCATTCTTTCTAAACTTCTATAAAGGGTCGACTTTGAGTTCCGACAGATTTAGCATGCGTCAGTCCCTCTACCCTAAGGGGGAAATTTGTTGAAAGCGCCTCATGTATAATGATATGTGCATTACTAACGACTTCGATCATTGAAGAGGATTTCATGCACCCTAGCATTCAAAGATCTAGGCTATAGGAAGGATATGTTGTCTCAACAGGCACATTAAGGTATCCGACTACGTTCGGAACCGTGGTTTAAAAAAAACGCATAAATGGTAAATTGTCAATATATTTTGTGTCGCTTAGATTAGAATACATGTATAAAATTGTTTTAAGGACATTTTGACCAAAAAATTATTTAAATACAATATTTTGGCAAAAAGTTAACTTAGAATAAAATTTTTCCAAAATGCTCATCTTTTATAAAATGTACTTCTAAAACTTTTGTATTTTGTTTATATAAAACAAAGACTTCTCCAGAGAGTCTGAAGTATTTTTTTTGGAAAAATTCACATTACTTTCAGAGTAACAACCAACTGAAATAATTATCGGCGTTTCTTTCTTAAAATCTCTCTCCTCTGTTGTCGTAAACCATGGATAAACCCACTTCTAAGTTATACATTTAAAAAATTCTTGTTGAGCCTCTGTACAGTGGTCTGAGCGCTATACAAGAAAAAAATGATTATATTAGAAGCATTTTTCACAAAAGGGGAACATTTTGAAAATTGGTCATTCTAAGCTTATGTTTTGTCAAAATATTGTACTTAAATAGTTTTTTTTTATTGGAATAATATTCTTAAAACAATTTTATATACATTTTCTAATGTAAGTGACACTAAATATCATACACATTATCAATTTATAGGCTTTTGCAAAAGCACGGTTCCGAAGGTAGTTGGATTCCTTAACATCATCACAACGAGTAGAAAGACTTTCACTGGGAAATGTGTCTGATACCATACCAGACAAATAATAGACTATTTGTAGAGTGTTGTGTGGCTCTGGATGAAATTTCTAACCAATAGGGATTGCAATATCTGAACAAAAGTTCAATACTGGAATTCGGTATTTTTTTAGATCTGAATACCGGTATACCGATTTTAATACCGGTAGTAGAAATTTTAGAAAAAGAAAGTACAGTTGTTTCTTTGTTTTACTTGCAAGTTTTATTAAAGAGTGTAATTATCTCACAAAAAATAATTTGTAATTTATAAATTATGACAGTATATTTAGAATCACAAAAAAGTATAAAGGAACATCTTACTTATTTAAATCACAAGAAGGTGTATGTAACCATGTATTTACCTCTAAATCCCTCATCTTCAAATGAATCGGTTTTTCGATTTATTGAATTCGTTTTTGGCCATAGCTTATTTCTGTATTGTATTTTGGTTTGTTTCATTTTTTTGGTTATCGGTAATTCTAATTTTTGATCAAGACACAATTCATTTTCATTATCCACATTGGTGTCATCATCATTCCCGATAACTGAAACCGAATTCTTCAGAATGTGGATAGGTTTGTGGGTAAAACATTTTAAGAAAATTTATTATAAACTTGATCAAATTTGAATTAGTTAGTCTATTTTCTTATTTTTCATTCTTCGGAGTGATTAGTTATTCTTTTCCATTATGATGGGTTATTATTTAGGAATATATATATATATATATATATATATATATATATATATATATATATATATATATAGGTTTAATGAAACTGAAAAAAAACTATTATGTACCCTTAAGTATTAATGCCAATGGAATGTGGATAAAGAACTCACAAATAAAAAAAACCCTAAATATTACACACTTTCTTCACAACTACAATTTTTTTTCCTGATACAAATATTAAACTACCAATCCTGCGTGAGTATAATATCGTTCTGAAACATAATAGGATAGATTTGGCCAACCCCCTTGAATTATTCTCATATTTAATCACTTTTCTTAATTGTACGATGCAACTCTATTCTCTCATGATCTAATTAATTTCTCCCGTTAGAGAGAAATGAAATTAAAAGGTGTACTATTTTGCTATATTGCCGGTGCCTGGATGTATAGTTGAGACAATTTTAAAAGTTCTAGTAAGTACCGAAAAAACAGTATTTAAACTTGTAAATACCGGTATAACAAAATTGTACAAATGGCTCAAAATACCGGTATTTGGTATCCCGTTATACCTGTATTGCAATCCCAACTAACAAATGACTAGAAAAAATATGAATTCCATCACCCTGAAGAAAAAACCAATTATATATATTTTTTTGTGTCTGTTCTTAGATATCCAGGAATTAAACAGCTCCAAACAGAGTTTTGATTCGTCGACACCTTGTTATTTTTCATTGGCAGGGAGCAAAAGTGGCACGCACTTTGAATCAGCTATCTCATTGACAAATGATCATGCATAAGGGAGAATGCACTATCTTCTAATAGCTTTAAATCCTCTCTGTGCTATCTCTCGACTCTTCAATTTAACATCGGTTAAAACCATTTTAGTGTTGTTTTTTTTTTTTATGTTTTCTGGAACCATTACAGCAGCGTTTCTCAAACTGTGGGGCACGACCCCCTTGGGGGCGTGATAATACTATTAAGGGGGCGCAAGCATATGGAAAAGTCGTAAGCAAAATATTGTTTAAGAAAATTATTAATTTACTGAAAATAAACCAGCAAAATACATTCTGACGTAATAAAAAGTAAAATACACATTTCCACATACCCATAAGATTTTCATATATAAAATGATATACAGAAATTAACACTCATCTGGATGTTTTGTACGGTTTATAAATAATCCCTTAACTGCCGATTAAAAGTTACGCGGTTCGTTTCCCAATGTCAACCGTATTCCACGTAGGTGCGTGTATGTGTTGTATTGAGGGGGGGGGGAATAGAGAAGTAAATAATCTGAAATAAGTAATTCCTTTGCAAACATCGTCAATTCTTTACCATTGTCAGGTCATTTTATTGCATTCCAAAGACTTCGGAACAGTTTTATGGATAGCAGTGCACATAAAAGATCGTACTTCGGAAATGTGCATATATACGTCCGGGGAAATTAACGCTTTAGTTGAGCGAAACGTTTATATTCACCTGTGGCATTTCAGAAGCTAAAGTCGAATGATAGTTTTAGCATGAAAGTATAGTGTTATTTAATTCATTACATTGTTTTTGTATGAGGGGTGGGGCGTGATGAAAATTATGATTAAATATAGAGTCGCGAATATTGAAACTTTGAGAAGCGCTGCATTACAGAATTTGGGTTAAGAGGACAGAGTACGATTCAATTAACCAAAATCGGTCAAAAAATCAAATTTCAATTTTTTAGCCTAAATTTTTCTTTATATACTTTTCTATAACCTCACAAAATTTGAATGCTCTAAATTAAAAAAATTCAGAATTATGATAGCTTTTACGTTCGTTTTTATTCACATCCCTATGGCAAATCAAAACTTTAAACTGACGTATCTCAGAAAGATAAAATAACTAGTTTGTCTTCATTTAAAATACTAAGGCTTTTTTTCTATTGCGCCTAACGCTTTGAATTTTTTTTACCTATTGGCAATAGTACATGTAACAAAAGTTGGTGTGCATTTTTGAATCAAAGCAATATTTATTTTTTTAAAAAATAATTAAACTCAGAATTTATACATTTCTTAAGGAATTTTCAATAAACATTCATAAAAAGAAGTTTTGTATGAATATCAATCACGTTAACGCAAAATCCATACCAAATTTTTTATACATAGTTTGATGTACTTGTAAATCAAATTTCATTCATGTACGTCAATTTTTGTAGGAGGAGTAGCACTTTAAAATCACTTAAAAAATTTCAAGTTTTTTCCTTAAACAATTACATGGCTACCTTTTTATGAAATTTTGAGTGGAAAATCTGTGTAACATAGTATGCATACATAGGAGGCAACCAAAAAAATTTTAAAAATCCTTAAATTAAAATTTTTTGCGTAAATCGTACCATGTCCCCTTAACTGAGCATTCAGCCTCGTTTGCGACTGTAAGTCCACGTTTTAAGTCTGCATACAAGATCTTAACCTATGTAGACAATAGAGTGGAGTCTGGCAATATTTAACTATTACAAGAAATTATTTTTCCGCCATGGTTTCTAAACAAACAAAATATGCTTCTCTGTAACTTTTAAGACTAGACAATACCCTTTTTCTAAAAGTGTTTGTAGACAGTATAACAGTAAAAATAATTTATCTTTTATATTCGGGTTGTATTTTTAAGTTGATTCTAAACATTAAAAGTCAGTTTGCCAATCCATTGTTTTACAATTTTTAAAAATTAAGACTTTTTGAAGTTTTTTTCAATTTTTTTTATAAAATGATCACTTTTTAAAACTTTTTAGTCATTTTATGTTATTTATGTTTCTTAGATTATGCCAAAAATGTCAGTATAGATTTTTTAAAAAAATCTATTCCCAAGTTGATTTTTACTAATTATTTTTCTAGATAAACCATGGAAAAAATTTGAAAATTTTTAAAAATGTAACTTAAGAATTTTTTTTCAAAAAATATCTAGAGATCTCAACCCTAAATCCTTACGAAATGTTTTAGAAAATACGTTTAGGAGTATATACAATAAAAGTTCAAGGTTCTGTGATGAACAGGAAAAAAGAAGACCCTTAGACCTTAGAAAACACTTATACCTTCAAAACTGAAAGTCTGAGAAAAATGCATTTAAAGGGGGAAACCTATATACTGACAATGTTAAACGGCTGTTTTCGATGAACCTTTTCTCAAAATCTGATACATGTACATGCTAGAAATTTTTCATACAACTAAAGTACACCTTTCTCATTATACTGAAATGAGTTTTTAGCTTCATATAATTTTGAATTTTTTAATAATTTATAAAATATTTTATCAAATTATAGTGAAATATTTTTGACCGATTTTTCACATAAAAAATTTATGAAAAATAATTTTTTGAGTTTTTTACAAATAGCTCATTTCAGTATCTATTAGGCATCATTATAAATATGTCATAAAACGCTTACATACCTGTGAGCATGATTTCCCAGAAAAGGTGCATGTAACTTCAAAAATTTATATTTCGAGGTAAATGAACTTTAATGTATAAATACTTCTTCATTAAAACATTCCTCCCGATACTTCAATGATCTACATTTTTGAACCTCATCATTCTCTCTTCTCTTTAAGTTTTTTTTTTTCATTTCTAAGTTTCTTTCTTTTTTGTAAACATGAGTATTTAACCTTTAACAGCCTCTGTTTATCGAGGCATTTCATTGCCTGGGCCGTGTAATCAGAAGACTCAATATTTGATTTTCTCAAAATTTCTGGTCTTGATATATTTCCCATATTAAATGATGAATTTGCATCATATGTATATAATGATAATACTTCTATGTGTAAAAATAATTTCTTGAAAGTTACCAAAACGTAAACAACATCTACAACTATTCACTTCACTTTTTTTTTCTGAATAAGTGGTTGATCAAAATAAATTCTTTTAATCACTTTAAACTATTTGATAAGGCTGAAAAGTACATGTGTCTTTTGCTTTGCTTTGAGAGGGGTGTGGCGATCAGCGGTTTGGGGGTTTGACACAAACAACTTTTTGAAAAAAAATATTAAAAATACTTCTAATTGAATAGGCGTTTTCCTTTGGGCGTCCGGACTGTAAAAAAGTCCTCAATCCCATATCGTGAAAGTCTATGATGCTGGGCATGACAAAAGTGGTGTTTTCCATTCTGCTGAGTGGCATGATGACGATTGGTCGAACGATGGAGTCCGGGAGGAGTGGCTATGGTGCTTCATCTGGGTGGAACGTTTTTCAAGTTTGTTTGTTTTTTTTTGACTTGGCTGAGAGCTTAGAGCTTGCTCTCTGATTGGATGCTGGATACAGTGAACATTGACTCCAATTGGCTGCCCTGGGGGCTGGGTTTTAGAAAATAGGGAGGCGCAAGTCCAGTGGGGAGAACAAGAGAAAAATATTGATAAAAATAAAAGAAAGTAAAATTTTAGCTATTAAGGTGTGCAATAAATATTATTGCACGAATAAAAAGAATTACGGGTGGTTGTAGGAATCAAGAAGAATTCTTTTTGGTCTTTTTGTATTGTCATTAGAAAAATACTTCGAATTCAGGTAGGTCAAAAATTTTAATTAAATTAGAAAGAAAAAAGAGTGGTATTTTATTTTTCAATCAAAATTGAAAAATCGAGTTTTTCATGGATTTTCGGGAGGTGACCCTCTTAATTTAATATGACTGAAATATATTTTTTTTTAAATTCAAAATGTATTTTTGCATAATATTGATAGCATTTGTTATGACGTCAGTTTATTCAGCTTCATCTTAACCTAATATTTTCACAAAAGTTTTGAAACACAAATCAGTGATGTACAAAATAATAATGGTATTAACTTATGCTCATAATAGGCAGGTTTATTCATTATTTTTAATTTTTTTTCAGTTTTAAATAGGGAAGTTTAGAATTTTTTAGATCTTGTTGTGTTATTTAAGATTCTAAAATATTGTACTATAATATTTTTGTTATAATATAGCTTGGTACTTCTCAGGGAAATGTTCGCTTTTATCTACAATAATTGAATTCAGAATACTTGCATTCGGAAGTCTAATTGCAGTATCAGCTGTGAACTGATTTTTAGATACATCATCTACAGTTGTATTCCATCTCTTCGAAATATTGCTTCTCATAGCAATCTATGAATAATGTAGACATGGCGCTTTCTTAACTTTTAAAAATTATTGATTAAGCTCCTGAGTTATATGAACTATTTTCAAAGCAAAAATTGGTATTGAAATAAACTTTAATTAATTATTTATAAGAAATCAAAAACCTGAAAAGCAGAAATGATTTTAATAATGAAAATTGGAATTAATAAACTTTTCACACTAAAAGAGTTGATAGTGCACAGAAATATGTTTAATCCATTCTATTTAAAAGAGGAAAAACGCCTTAAAATAAAACCGAAACCCAAATTATAGCTAAGAAAATTCAAATACCTTAAAAAACTAATTTGCTAGCATACCTGAAATTTGGTGGCCTGCTTCTTACTGATAAAGCCACAAGAAACAGCAAAAAGCAATTTTTTGTTAAGTTTAAAATTTGTAATGGTCACTGGTTAGCCTTAAACTAAACAAGATATTATCACGAAACTTTAACATATGTCATTCGAAGGTTAGTACTACTAGTTCAGACGTAGGAAAGTTCAATGGAAGCGTCATCTGTATGATAGGCACAAGTCTTATCGAGGGATGCGTTGTTAAAGCGATAAACGAAAGGTTGCATCACCAGCCTTTGACTTTCTGCACGCAGTGAATAAGTGTGTGTTTATTTATGTCATATTATATAGCAATTCGAATGTATTGGTGACAAACTTCGTAATTTTTTGAACTGCAGTTAAGTGACGAGGACGAGCCTGCGCTGGCAAACTTCCTCTAAACTTCTAAACTAATTAAACGGGGGAACATAGAACCATGGCAGGGTGGCAGAGTTAACATGCACCAGCTTCACTAAACTCAGGGTATTAACACTAGAAAGACTTAAAACTAGTACACACCTAAAGGGTGTTTTTTTAGAGGTATAGAACTTTAAATTGCAATAAACAACGATGTATTATTCGATTGACATGAATTTTTTTTATTCGAAAGATAATCTTGTGGCATTACATTTTAAATATGATTTCTGGCATAGGACTGCCACGGCTGGCTCGGATGTAGTCCAATCTGGACGTCCAATTTTCGATGACTTTTTCCAACATTTGTGGCCGTATATTGGCAATACCACGGCGAATATTGTCTTCCAAATGGTCAAGCGTTTGTGGCTTATCCGCATAGACCAATGACTTTACATAGCCCCACAGAAAATAGTCTAGCGGTGTTAAATTACAAGATCTTGGAGGCCAATTCAAAGGTCCAAAACGTAAAATTAGGCGGTCACCAAACGTGTCTTTCAATAAATCGATTGTGGCACGAGCTGTGTGACATGTTGCGCCGTCTTGTTGGAACCACAGCTCCTGGACATCATGATTGTTCAATTCAGGAATGTAAAAGTTAGTAATCATGGCTCTATACCGATCACCATTGACTGTAATCATCGTTTTTGAAGAAGTACGGACCAATGATTCCACCAGACCATAAAGCGCACCAAACAGTCAGTTTTTCTGTATGTAACGGTGTTTCGACATACACTTGTGGATTAGCTTCACTCCAAATGCGGCAGTTTTGTTTGTTGACGTAGCCATTCATCGTGCGCTTCATCGCTAAACAAAATTCGCTTATGAAAATCGGGAACAACGGCAATCTCGTTTCGGGCACATTTGACGAATCTACGCCTTGCTTGATGATCGTTTTGATGAATTGCCAAACCAAACTGAGAATAAATCACTTGACAGCTGTTAAATCGGTCGCCATCTTGGAACGTAATGCCAACTTAAACTTCTATACCTGAAAAAAATACTCTTTGTATTGCCCCAAAACAGCCAAAATGACTGCATTGTGGAAAAAAACTAATGTAGAAGTAAATAAATTAAAAAAATATTATTTTTAATATTTTTTTTATTATTTAAGGTCATATAACGTGTCACTAGTAAATATTAAAATTAAAAGAAATTAACTTCACTCGGAAAACAAATGTACTTTAAACAAATAATATAAAAAAGAAACCTAAGTCAATTCCTACTTAGATCAACAGAGAACAATTTTATTTTAGCTATTTTTATTAAATAGTTACAATGAATATAAATATGTAACTATACATATGACAGAATCACAACATTAAGTGATAATTAATTTTTATTAATTATCTTTAAAATATCGTATTGTCATCCAAAACAACCGTATATATAAAATTTCAGTTCAAATGAATGCTTTAAAACGTGAGAAAAAAACCTTTTCCAAGTTTTGACACAAGTCGCCAATAAGGGTCGCTAAGTCGCCAAAAAAGATGCCAACGTGGCTGTATTTGTAATTCTTTAACTAACTAGTTTTACTCAATTAAATTGTATTACTTATAATTAAATTATTGAATCGTCATCCAAAATAATCATGTATATAAAATTTCAGCTCAATGGAGGGCTTTAAAATGCCTTTTATTAACGATTGAAAATTCTACCAAAATAAATAAGTAAATGAATATATATATAGAAAGTGTGAGCACAAAAGTAGGAAATAGAAACGTTTAAGAAAATGTGTCATTGTGTACACCATTGTTTTTCTAATGGAATTTAAAAAGCAGTCAAAAGGACTTCCTGCGGCAATCTAGTTCTAATTATCAATAGGGCTTTAACTCATGACAAACCAACCACAAGCTCATGACAGTAACCACTAGGATACGTTTTCTTAATTAAGAACATATAAAGCTTTATATTGCATTAGGGTAGTTGCTTCGACAAGTAAACTGATTTTATAAGTAGACTAGCCGTTACCCACCCGCTTCACTGGGTATTTCACGATGTTGCATATATGTATACTGTTTGCATATATATATATTAATTATTGATATCTAGTATTAAGAATTCAATTGTATTGAAAAATACATTTATAGCTGTTACACTCTCACCCCTTGATATAAAAAGAACATAAATTATAAAATCTAATTTCTATTTATGTATAAAATCGAAGTAGAAAGATTTTTTTCGCTCACTTAACCTAATAATTAAGTGGATTTCCACCAAAGCAACATTCAGTGGATCTCTGCTCCATAAAATAAACATGCGTGCTGAATTTCAAGTCTAAGTCTAACAGAGCAAAAACGGAATATTTATCATCAATACCTCATTGACAGCATTCTTAGCGGATTCCAATTCAACAAAAGAGACATGCAAACCAAATTTTATTATTATAGTCTTACCAGTTCAAAAACGCGAATTTTGTCTATCAATACGCCCCAATAACTATCCCTATTTCCCCTTGGAGTTGATTTCCGTAAAATTCATTCTTAGTGGAACTCTATTTAACTAAAGAAAAAAGTGCTCAACAAATTTCAAGTAAGTGAGTTAAATTCAAAAACAGGAATTTTTCTATAACATGCCTTAATCCCTCGCAAACTCACTCCTTTCGGGATCCGTTTCGCAAAAATCTTTGTAAAAGGAACTTTATTCCATGAACGGAACATACCTTCTAATTTTCAAGCAGGTGGTTCTATTAGTTGAAACGCGGAAATATTTATCTATTACGCCCCTTAATCCCCCTCAGTGACCCTTGGGGATCAATTTCCCCCAAAACTATTTTGTAGCGGATCTCTACACCATGAAAGGAATTAGCTTACCAAATTTTAAGACTGTACGTCTAATAGTTTAAAAATGGAAATAATTATCTATAACGCCCCTTAAGTCCCCGCAGCCACTTAGGAAACGATTTACACAAAACCCATCTTATGACAGATCACTACTCAGTGAATGGAATATGCTAACTCAATTTCAAGATTTTACGTCTAATAGTTTAAAAAAGGAGTTAATTGCCTATAACACGCTCCTTAATTCTCCACAACGCCACTTGGGGTCGATTTTTACAACACCCATTCTGTAGGGGATCTGTACTTTATGAAAGGGATCCACTTATCAAGTTGCAGGACTGTACGCCTAATAGTTTAGAAATGGAAATAATTATGTATAACGCCCCTTAAGCCCCCGCAACGCCACTTAGGAAATGATTTTCCCAAAACCCATTTTATAGCGGATCTCTACTTAATGAATGGAATCAGCTTACTAAATTTCGAGATTTTACGTCTAATAGTTTAAAAAAGGAGTTAATTGCCTATAACGCCACCTAATACTCTACAACGCCACTTGGGCCACTTGGGAGTCGATTTTGACAAAACCCATTTTCAGTGGATCTGTACTCTATTAAAGGAATCCGCTTTACCAAATTTCAAGACTGTGCGTCTAATAGTTTAAAAATGGAAATAATTATCTATAACGCCACTTAAGCTCCCGCAACGCCACTAAGGAAACGATTTTCACAAAGCCCATCTTATGACAGATCTCTACTCAGTGAATGGAATCTGCGTACTCAATTTCAAGATTTTACGTCTAATAGTTTAAAAAAGGAGTTAATTGCCTATAAGCCCCTTAATCCTCCACAACGCCATTGGGGTCGATTTTCACAAAACCCATTTTGCAGCTGATCTGTACTCTATGAAAGGAATCAGCTTACCAAATTTCAAGACTGTACGTCTAATAGTTTAAAAATGGAAATAATTATGTATAACGACCCTTAAGCGCCCTCAACGCCCCTTGGAGGTCGATTTTTGTAAAAATCATTATGTAGGGAATCTCTACTTTATGAAAGAAAAAAAAATCTGTGTACCAAGTTTCACGACTTTACATCTAATAGTTTAGTAAAGGAAATAATTATCTATAACGCCCCTTAAACCCTCCTAACGCCCGTTGGGGTTCGAACTTCGCAAAATCCGTTCTTAGCTGTCGTCTACACCATGAAGGGAACCTACCTACGAAATTTCAAGTTTGTAGGTTTAATAGTTCCGGAGATATCGTGATTAGTCAGTTAGTGAGTGAGTCAGTCAGTGAGTGAGTGAGTCGCTTTTCTCCTTTATATATAGATTATCTTGAAAATCCTCTCTCATTGCTATGATTCTCGCTTATCATAATGTTTATTTCCTTATTAAGTATATGCACCTTTCCAGGCTCCAAATGAATATTTCGCTTGAATGATTCTTTAAAAATGTTTCTTTTAATTTAGGCTTTTTTCTACACAAGCAAATTTTTTTGCGTAGAGAGAGAACTTCTAGATATTTTCATTGAAGACAGCAAGAAAAAATATTCTGCCGCAAATGTTCAACAGCACTATAAAAATGGCTTTTGTATTGATTTAGTTTTCCACTTTTTCTCTTTGGCCATAAAAAATTATAGAGTTTATATTTTTCTAGAAATTGTATATTCATAATTTTCACTCAAAAAATAGTTTATGTATTTGAATAATATTTAGGTGATAAATTATTTTTTGAATCTTTTGAATTCCTATTAAAATTATTTTATGAAAATTTATCTTTCAATATTTGCTTAGCGGATTCTTTTTTTTATTTATTTATTCTCAGGTTCTTTTCAAATCTAAAGAAATATTTTTTTTTCAAAAATAATGCATTTTTTCTTGTAGACACTATTAACTATTACTGGAAGAAATTAATTTTTCTCGTTCACAAATATTTAACCTGATAGTTATGAATAGTTGGAGAAAGCACGATAAGGTACAGATGTTATTAATTTACACATTATCATTATAATGAGGCTTATAAAAGCGATTATATTGTAAAAAACTTTAAAAAACTGTTTTAAATTTTCAATACTATATATATTTTTTTCCCGTTACCTATAAAAGCAACCCCGCATTTTTCATCGGTAGCAATAGATTTTATACATCTTTATAATTCATCACATAAACTTTGAGAATTTTAGTTATTTTCGTTGTAAAGAAATATAAAACAAGAAGTATTTAAACATGAGAAAAAAATTGTTTACTAGATAATTACCTAAAAAAGGTCTATAAAATAAAACCACAGGTAGAGATTTTTTTTCTCTCTGAAAACTACTTTTATTTGACAAAGCTTCACATGACAAATACCAATTAATAACTAATGAAGTAATGATTAAAATAGCTTTTATGACAGAATTAAAAGCTGTATAATAAACATGAATAATTTTCCGCCTTTTACCAATATAAAAGAAAATTAATGACTATTCCTAGACAAAGTTAATGTTATTTTTTATGAATAATATATGTCGATCTAATTGCCTTTTTTCTTCAACTAATAACGTAATTTATTTTAATGATATTAGATATATTAGTGATTTATTCTTGTTTACAAAAAATTTGAAATTAGCTTGTCAATAGAGATATTAATGAAATAAGTTTACTTAAAATTAAAAAAAAAAAACTTTTTTGAAAAAAAAAACTATGACTGCATGGAAAATTTTTCTTCGAACTTCACAAATTATAATGGAAAGCAAATAAATAAATAAACATTTAAATTTAGAATATTTAAATGTAAGATGCTCTAAAAGTATAAATTTACTGTTTTTTAAAAGAAAGTATAAGGATGAACATGTAATTTATTCTATTGCCAACATTCCTCTGTATATTAAAAAGTTCTAATAACATTTTACAAAATAAAAGAAAACGTTTCATAAACAGTTTTAATTTCCTTCGTATTTTTTGGGGCTCCTTACTCAGTCTGAGCAATTCAACCTTACACGCAATGTGCTTAGAGCACTCAAAATAAAACCAGAATCTAAAATGAATAACCTTTCATTTTTTCTTTAGCTCCTTAACTGGTCAATTTTTTTACCCAAAATGTTCCAAAAATACCCTTTTTTATTGCATATAACTAAGCATATTACTTAACGAAATGCAAAAAGGGGAAGGATTTTATTTTAATTTTCAATTTCAATGTCTCCACGCTGTCTTTTATTTTTGCCCTAGCGACCTTTTTCTTTTCCCAAGGGGTTACCGTCTTTGGTAAAAACGGGTTTCACGAATCCGGGGTACTTTAGTGATCCTTCTCTATTTTCAACCCTCTTATTTGTCATCTTGTTTTCTCTTTCTTTTCTTTTCCAGTACAGACCACAGTTGATTATATAAATGTTTGCGTGATATAGCCAAAATCTGGTGTCTTGCGTCAAATAAACCCCACAATCACTCACTCATGATGTATCCTGCTGTATGTCACCTTGTGCGACAGCGGATTTCTGGATTGTCTAGTCGTAAGCGACATGCTGCAAAGAATGACAAGTAATTTTCTTACTAAGAAATAGGACTCCATGCTACAAGTAATTGACTAAAATTGATGTCCATATGCCAATTTCACAAAAACACATGTAGTTGTTGCCATTTGTGCTCTATTAAAGCACATGAGAAGAGAACAAGATACGTTTGCAGATCTTGCAATGTCCTTTGTGTTAATCTCTTTTTCTGAAATTTCATGAAAATAAAATGTGTATACACTATTAAAAATATTTGAATACCAAATATGCTTAATGCTTAATACCTTGTGTAGATTGGATATCATATTTTAAAAATATCATCTAATACAGTACTTCTCAAACTTTCAATACTGGCGCCCCCCTTTTCAATCACAATTTTTATCGCGCCCCCCTTATACATTAATAATGCACTAAATGCAATAATAATGCACTTTGACGCTAAACCTACAATACGAGATATTAATTATAAACCATACACATTAATAACATAAGTATTAAATTTTGAATACTACTTTTAAGCAAAAAAATAAATTAACTAAGTAATAGGACAATTATTACGTTATTTTTCCTTTCTCTAATTTTTAAATTGAACATATTGCAAAATGCGGTGACTGCTTAGAAAACAAAATATGAATATCTGCTAAATATAGAAAAATAACTCAGAGGGTCAATTTCTAATCATAAGCATTCCTTATAAAAACTTTGCTTTGCAGGACAAGCCCATGGAAGTCGTTAATACTTATTAAACTTGTTCTTAATTTAGTATTAATTAATTTATAAAATACTCTGTGCAGCACTGATACATTAAAAGTATACCGGCCGAAGTGCGCGCTCTTTGCAGGAGTTCGTTTAAAAGAAAATAAAACATTCTTGATATAATAGCTGTATTGTAAGGAGAGTAAGGCCAAGTGCGCGACAATGTTTACAAAAATGTAAAATGTTTTTTTTTAAATGCTTGCTCAAATTATAATTAGTTTTAAGTAAATTATAATTTTAAGCCTCACAGAATTAGCATTTATAGTTGATGTTAAATAATGAACAACAATATAAAATTCGGATGAAGAATAATTGTATTATTTTTAATATTTAAAGCAAAAAGACTTCAAGATGTTTTAACCTGGGAGCAGGCACGCACTCGATACGATCTAGCGGGGTTATTGAGTCACCCCAATCCTTTTTTTTTATAATTATTTTATTGTACACGATACAAATCGTTATTCCAGTGAATAATTTAACTAAGAAAAAGTTACTTACCTACTTTCAAGGACTGTTCAGTTTTTCTTTGGTGACAAATAAACAGTTTTGCCAGAATTAACAATTTCGTGATCTGTGTGTCCCGCGCGACCACTTCCGGGTAAAAAGTGTATTCATTATGATAATATGTATGTTACTGCTAAAAACAATTGTTATGCTTTATGTTTGAAAATACTCCTCTTGGTCTCAGTCTTCGCATAGTAATCCATCAAAGTGTGTGTGTGCTTTCCGTGGTTTTCCAAATATCATAAAACTGTTTTACATGGAAAAAAGCTCAATAGAGAAATACATTACTTACAACTTCCTTAAATGAGAAATAAACACATAAGAGATGGGTTATAACTAACTCTACCAATAACTTAGAAGGTCAAACAAATTACAGCTATAATGTGCAGTATTTCAAAAATAATGACAGTGATGAATTTTTTATGTTCCTGAATTTTTTCGATTCTGGATCTGGGATCTGTTTTTTCTCTGAAAGAGTAGAATGTTATTTTTAAAAAAGAAAACGTAATAAAAACTCTCTCATCATGGGATTACATTATACATTACATGGGATTTATTATACATTAAATAAAATATTTTTTATTTGGTTATAGGATCATAGATAGCTAATTAAGTATTGAAGAAGTTTTTTTTTTGATGACTTGATATCGCCTATAACTTACATCAGAGTAAAAGTGCATTTTTTATGTCTGAAAATATTTTGTTTTATTTCATTCCAGTAAATTAATTATTTTTTAAATTTTTTATTTTCGATATGCTCGCGCCCCCCTCGTAAGGTTATCGCGCCCCCCCAGAGGGGCGCGCCCCACAGTTTGAGAAACACTGATCTAATACGATATTATGAGCAATGCAAATTATAAGATGTACGGCCTTTGGATAACTCCCAGTGGGCAAAAGAAAATATATACCCCCAAAAAACCAGTCTTAAATATCCAATTAATTTTAGATATTTGAATAATTTTATATTAATTAATTTATTTTAAAAATTCAATTTCACAATACCAATATTACTTGAGCTTAACATTATTAGAAAAAAATGGCATTGTAAAGTGTTAATATTATGAATTAATATATTAATACAGCAAGCAATATTTTATGTTTAATATTACTTTTTTTTATAAAATAATTTAATAATTTAACACGGAAATAAAAAATGTCAGCAACTCTTGCCACATACAACTCTAGCCTTTATTTTCAAACTGAATATTCCATCTCCTTATCTATTGCCATCGAAAATTCCAGAACTTTCCATAATTAAAATTACAGTTAGTTTTTATAAATAAAAGCACGCGCGAGCATTAATATAAAGCATTAATAAAAGCATTAATATAAATCACGAGAGAGATAAAGAATTACCATTTGTTACATCCTCCCCTTCTGGTTTGGACGGCGTCCCGACGAGGAACCAGGAGTCTGTGGGACCTTTGGTGGACGACCACGTTTACGAAGAGGAATAAGGGGTTTTACTTTGTCAATATTACAAGGAGTTAAAGCAGAGGTGTGGTAAACACCAAGAGGTACCCCCGGATTATCAAGACAAGCAATCTCGTAAGATGATGGTGAGCTTTGTGTTAAAATCAAGTAGGGACCGTCTCTGCGTGGCATTAGTTTTGCACTTCTTACTTGCGCAGAGTTGCTCAGCGGATGTGATGCTACAAAGACATGATCTCCAGGTTGATATGTTGGAGCAGATTTTCTCTTTTTATCAAAGTAAAACTTCCTACTATCATGTTGCTCTTCAACCACCTCTCTAATTTGAGTAGAAAACTTTGCGAATTTCTTGAGATAAGGAGTTATCTCTGGCACAAAATTATCATTCTGGATGATGACTCGGATATCATTAACAACTTCACTTGGAGTGCGTACCTCTCTACCAAAATTCAGAAAGCATGCCGTCTGTCCTGTCGTTTCGCATTTGGCAGTGTTGAGAGCAAAGCGGATGAAGAGTAGCTTCTCTGTCCAACAGTCATGCTTGTCTTGGACGAGAATTGCCAGCCGTGGTTTCAGATCCCTTTTCTTTCGTTCAACTGGGTTAGCTTGTGGATGGTATACAGGGATCAGTGATTGATGGAAGTTTAATAGGTAGCATATTTGTTGCATCACTGCTGACACAAACTGGGTTCCATTATCACTGATAAGGCGGCGAGGAATACCATACCTCAGTAGAACATATTCAATCAAGGTAATGGCACATTCTTAAGCTGTGGCATTGGGTAGTACAAACAGTTCGACCCACTTGGTGGTACAATCCTCAATGATTAGGATCCATCTTTTACCATATTTACTCTCAGGTAGAAGCCCGAAGAGGTCAATGGCCAAGGTTTCAAAACGTTGGGCTGGCGCAGGTGTCTGTAATAGCCCGGAAGGCTTCTGATTTGAAGCTTTGTATTTAATGCAGTCAGGACAGTTCTTTACAGGAGACATTCTGTATGGGTTTACAGAGATATGATGACTATCCCCCGTGTTAATGTGGTGCTCCAAGATATTTGTTGCTTCTTCCCTTGGTTCGAAGACATTTTGGAAGGATTCCTACAGGAGGTTAAGTTTCTCCTTCTGTGCAGAGATCAAACTTTCACCTTCCCCTTCTCTTAATTGGCAGGTGTTGCTGGACATCTTCTCACCCATGGACGGGGTGTCCAATTCTTCACCAAATGGATACTTGTGGGTAGGATTGTCCCAGAAGTACCAACAAGTATTCTTCACATCTAGAACCAAACCAGCAGAACTAATGAAATCTGTTCCTAGAAGTGTTCTATTTCCCTTTGCCTTTGGGAGAATTATGAATTTGGTCAAGACTGATCTCCCCTCAATTTCTACCATTAATTGGGTTGTGAGGGCCTCACCTGTGGTCTGTTGACCATCTGCTAAGTTCATTGCTAATGAGGTTTCCTGGAAAAGGAGTCCCTTATCCTTAAATATCTGGAACATCCTTTCCCCAGCAATTGAATGTGAAGATCCTGTGTCTGCACATACACGTCCCTTTTTTCCCCAGAAAGTTATGTCGATTAGGGTCAATCGAGGGCTTCTGGTCTGAGCTGTGTAAGCATTGATGTGCTTGGTTGCTACGTCTGTTCTTTGTGAGGCGTTGAGGTTGCAGGTGGGGCACCTAGATTTTATCACTCCTTGTTTCCCACAGCCATAGAATCTGAGAGGGGATCTCTCATTTGGTACCTGATGGGAATATTCTCTTTTGGGAGGGCGTTCAGGTTTCCTGAATGATACCTGTCTTCTATCATTTACGATTTCACTTGCCTTCACGTATCTCCTAGGTACACTGGCTAGGGAACGTCGGATGTTGTCAAAAGCTTCCAGCTTATCTGCTAACATTTCTGGGGAGATAAGTTCTTCCCAAATATCCAGGTAATGTTCCTTACACTCTGGAGAGTATCTCTTTTTCATTTGATCAGCAATCCTCAAATTCTTCAATCCGTCAAATAAATCAATTTTAAGCTCATTGAGCCAACCTTAAATATATGCTCGGATTTCAAAATAATAATCCTTCCACGTCCCATTTGGGCTTTTTCTGTGACGTGAAAACAGCTCCCGGAATTTTTCTGCGGTTAATTTGAACCGATGCAGAAGCATTCCTCGAATGTGGGAGTAATCCCTGCATTTCTCCTCAGGCTAACGGGCAATGAGGGAGGTTACATCACTAGGTAGGGCACCAATGAGATAGGGTACCCACAGAACTTCACTGAGATCTACTAGCTTCATTTGCCGTTCGATTAAGGTGAGGAACAGGTCCATGTTATAAACTTCAGGATTGAATGTTGGTAGCAATTTTTTTAATTCAGTTTTTGTTTGGGGTAGGGTTTGTGGACCTACAACTCTTTGAGTCTCACTTTGCAGTCGTATTTTCTGCAGCTCAAATTCACGCAGTGTTTGCTATTTTTGTTTGTTTTCCTCGTCTATCCTATTTGATACAATTCCCTCAAAGATACATTTCAAAAATTTAGGGTCTTCCTTATAAGCATCATTTGTTAACATTTTGTCCTTAATTCAATTATTTTAGCTCTTCCCCATTCGACTCACAATCACCTAACTCAACAGCAAGCTTAATGAGATCAAATTTTTTCCCTTTTCCCATAAATGACATGACTGAGAAATTTAAGAGTTGCAAATAAATAAAATAAATAACTAAGGTCCAGGCCTTATTGTCCACCAAAGCTCTTACAGATATGGGAATACACTTTAAAATATGGCTAGCTTTAAAATCTTATAAATTATTATCTTATAATTATTACTTCAAAATACAATAAAAATAGGTAAATAAATTAATAACATATTCAAAATACCAACAAGGAACATTAATTCAAATAATAAAATATTATAAAGAAAATTTAGGAATCATCAGTTGTAATAATACAAAAATTCAATGCAATAAAAATACTAACAAAACTAAAATAATCAGGCATGTAATGCTACCTAAATTCAATAGGAAATCAGTAAAATATCATGCAAAATAGTAATAATTAATGTGCAATTCACAAAATACTAATCAGGAAACGTTATCTTACAAGAAATAAATTAATATACAGCAAAATTAAGAATTATCATTGCAAAAGAATACCAAAAAA
Source organism: Trichonephila clavipes (assembly GCA_019973935.1). Lineage (NCBI taxonomy): Eukaryota > Metazoa > Arthropoda > Arachnida > Araneae > Nephilidae > Trichonephila > Trichonephila clavipes. The sequence continues at coordinate 905,509 of BMAU01017595.1, read as the reverse complement.
TCAATGAAATAAAATAATAAAATTATCCCTAGCACTAACACACTGTTGCAGGATTGCTATCACTTTTATATGAAAAATGCACAAAACACTATTGCAAAATCTTTTAACAGGAAATATATGTTCTTTTTTATCTTTTCTTCAGACAATTGATGTCAGGATGATTCACTTTGTCTCTCGATTTCCAGGGATTTTCTCTTGCTTTTTAGAAGGATTGCGGCGCAATACCAGTAATTTTTTTTCGGGACAGTAAGGTTTACAGAGCCGGTTAAATTTTCATCTTTCTGCGGCGTTTCGTCACATCGGCGGTTTCTGTTTCTACGGGGTCGTAGTTCTTTGGCCACGGGTGTGGGCGCCAGTTTTAACACGGAAATAAAATAAATGTCAGCAACTCTTGCCACATACAACTCAAGACTTTATTTTCAAACTGAATATTCTATCTCCTTATCTGTTGCCATCGAAAGTACCATAACTTTCCATAATTAAAATTACAGTTAGTTTTTATAAATAAAAGCACGCGCGAGCATTAATATAAAGCATTAATAAAAGCATTAATATAAAGCACGAGAGAGATAAAGAATTACCATTTGTTACAATAATTTTTTTCGCATCATGCCAAACATAAATACATTTAAAGCATTAAATTAGCGAAATGAACTAATGCCTACGGAAAACTGGGATTATTTTGAAATTCTATGCAGGACTATTCAATAAAACAATTAATTTATAAATTCACTTTATTAATATATTTACGGATTTTGTGTAAAATATTAAAACAGTTTAAATAATTTACATTTGGTGGTGTAATAGGTTTATATTACTCTATGTTACATTTCTTTTGTGTTAAAATTAAGGTACGCAGCGTTATACTTTACGTTATAATAGTGATTCAATGGGAACATGACAAAATCTTGGCGATAGAGTCAAGTTGGTATAATTTTTTACGACCAAGTTGGCGAATTCATGACCCTACGGATTTTTTCTGAGTGAGTGAGTGAATATTAATGTCACGCTGTTCAGCTACACGAGGGGTTTTGGCAATGGACCACATAATTTTGTACCATGATCAATAAACGTGAAACGACATCTGAGCAGGTACCCACCTCTCCTAACTACTACTCCACACAAACGGGGATGGATTCTATCGCAAAATAGTCCAGCAATATACTATTATCAAGATCTATGACGTAAATGGATTTTCTCGAATGATTCATGATAATTATAAACAGGGAGACACGTGCCAAAACTGAGTTTGTATTGTTGTGACTAGCTATTAGTAGTTTTGTGCCTAGATCGTCGTGGAGTCGATAAACTATTAGTGATTACTTCAGCAGTTGAACAAGCGAGTACTTGTGAGTAATGTTTTACATACTTGTAATTTAGACACTGAAAGTTGCGTTTGAGTGTTGTTGAGGGTTTTGAGACCTTTTGATATTTATTCTGTAAATCTTGCTATTGAATCCTGTACTTGAAAGATTGTTTTGTGACAATAAATTTCCATCGTTTGGGAAGAACTATTTTGTTCTTTGCGACTGATTGCATAAAATCAATTCAACCCCAATATCTACGAAACAATATTTTCAACTTATTGCACATATTACCTTAACAACTCCTTAATATTCGTAAAGAGCGAAATTATTGAGTATCAATGAAAAAGAATCACTATTTATACCCTTAAATTTCTTAAAGCGTTTTTACAATAGCGAGTGAGTGGAGTTACATTAACTTCGCACTATGAAAAAAGAAATATGAGGATTATTTTACTGTACCGAATACTGAGATAACGTTTTTTGCAGAAACATTTTGAATTTTAAACACTTTTCTCTCTCATGTTTAGAGACACTGTGGTTTCACTCATCTGTACAGAACAGGGATGGTCAACCCTAATGACCTCGCGAGCCACTTCGGAAAAACTTTACAATCCCGCGGGTAGTATATAAAAATATATATATTTTATTAGATTTGGATCCATTACAAATATTTGTTGGAATAAAAATTTAAGACAGATTGATATATTTGTATTATTTTCATTGTTTTTAATGTATATAAACATAGATAATATAATAATAGTAATACAATGATGAAATAATGTTTAAATTATTCAATTAGTAAGATATCTGTTTCTCAGCTCATCCCGTTAGTTTTTGCAAGTCGATCTCAATGCATTTGTATTTGCGTATCGTAAATGATGTTGCAGATTTTCGTGCGTTAAGTTTGAGCACGATTTATGCTTGATAAATTCCAATTTAGAAAAAAAAAAAAGATATTCGCAGTAACAGAAGCAACGTGATAAAATTATAACAGTTATGATATTTATTTTTTAAGAAAAAACTCTTTAAACAAAAATATTGTACAAAATAGTCAAATTTCGTAAAGTTGTAAAGAATCTGGTGGGCCGCGGGATGGACACCTTTGGTAGGGAACATAGTTCTTAAACTACGATTAATAGTGGGCAACAAGTACCACTGTCCTTTGGGATCGAACAATAGTGATCGTTCACCTAACCAAAATTCGAAGCTATTTTCCTTTTAATTACACCAGAGCTTCCCAAACTTTCAATACTGGCGCCCCCTTTTTCGATCACAATTTTTTTCGCCCCCCTTATACATTAATAATGTACTGAATGCAATAATAATGCACTTTGACGCTAAAGCTACAATATGCCATCTTAATTATTAACCATACAAATTAGTAACATGAGTATTAAATTTTGTATACTACTTTTAAGCAAAATAAATAAATAAATAAAATAATAGGATAATTATTATGTTATTTTTTCTTTCTCTAATTTTTAAATTGAACATATTGCAAAATGCGGTAGCTGCTTAGAACGCAATAGATATCTGCTAAATATAGAAAAAGAACTCAAAGGGTCAATTTCTAATCATAAGCATTCCTTATAAAAACTTTGCAAGACGTCATTAATACTTGTTAAACTTGTTCTTAATTTAGTATTAATTAATTAGTTATAAAATATTCTGTGTGCAGCACTGATAAATTAAAAATCTACCGGCTGAAGTGCCCGCTCTTTGCACGAGTTCATTTATAAGAAAATAAAACATTACTGATATAATAGCTGAATTGTAAGGGAAGCAAAGCCAAGTGCTCGACAATGTTTACAAAAACGTAAAATGATTTTTTTAAAATGATTGCTCAAATTATAATTAGTTTTAAGCGAATTGTAATTTTAACCCTCAGAGAATTACCATTTATAATTGATGTTAAACAGTAGCGTTCACAGGAATTTTTCAATGGGGTCTGGGGTTGAAAGTTCACCAATCTTGTATCAGGTTCCTTTTGATTTTGTTGATTTTCGGGAACAAAACACAGTAAAAAATTAATTCTTGAATAAATAATTAGCATTAATTAAAAAATTAATCATTAATAACAAATACTTAATTAAAATTTGCGTACTATAAACTTAGAATTATAATCAATCGGAAAAAAATCAAGGTCTTTTTTTTTGGGGGGGCGTACGGACCCCCTCCCCTTGTGTGCGCCACTGATGTTAAATAATGAACAATAATATAAAATTCCGATGAAGAATAATTGTATTATTTTTAATATTTAAAGCGAAAACACTTCAACATGTTTTAACCCGTGAACAGGCGCGCACTCGATACGGTCGAGTGGGGTTATTGAGTCACCTCAATCCTTTTTTTTTTATAATTATTTTATTGTACACGATACAAATCGTGATTCCAGTGAATAATTTAAATTGTGATTCTAGTAAATAATTTAATTAAGAGAAAGTTTACTTACTTCTTTCAAGGACTTTTAGATTTTTCTTTGGTAATAAATAAACAGTTTTGCCAGAATTAACGATTTCATAATCTGTGTCCCCCGCGACCACTTCCGGGTAAAAAAGTATATTCATTATGATAATATGTATGTTACTGCTAAAAAATTGTGTGAAACGTTTTTCGTTATGCTTTATATGTTGAGAATATTTATAAAAATATGTATTGGCCAAGTAATCCTTCATGTGCTTGTGTGTGTGCTCTCCGTGGTTTTCCAAATATCATAAAACTCTTTTGCATGAAAAAAAGCGCAACAGAGAACACATAAGAGAGGGGTCATAACTAACTGTACCAATCACTTAGAAGGTCAAACAGATTACAGCTATAATGTGCAGTATTTCAAAAATAATGACAGTGATGAATTTTTTATGTTCCTAATTTTTTTCGATTATTGGTCTAGGATCTGTTTTATCTCTGAAAGAGTAATATGTTAGGTTAAAAAAAGTGTAATAAAAAAATCTGTCATCATGGGATTACAACAAATCAAATAAAAGTTTTTTTATTTTGTTATGGAATCAAAAATAGCTAATTAGGTATTGAAGAAGTTTTTACTTTTGCTGACTTAATATCGCGCGCGCGCCTATAAATTATATCAGAGTTAAAAGTTCATTTTTTATTATGTCTGAAAGTATTTTGTTTTAATTCATTCCAGAAAAAGTAATTATTTTATAAATACTTTTATTTTCGATATGCTCGTACCCCCCTCGTAATGTCATCGCGCCTTCCCTCTGAGGGGAGCGCTTTTTAGTTTGAGAAACATTGAATTACACTAATGTCCATAAATTAAGGATAATTCAGAATCACACAGAAATTGAAATCTAAAATAAAAATTTCACCTGTAGAATTATAACACACATCTTAAAAAATAATATGCGCATTACAGGAAACCACCAGATAGCGTGGATAGTACGTCACAATGACGAGAGTGTAAGAGAGGTGTATATAAGGACTTGTGGCAATGAAGTAAAATTGTTCACAATCGCTTTAAAAGACTTTAAGAGCGATAATCGTATAGTTATGGTACAAAGGAAGAATTTGTATGATTTTTTACGTAGTAGAATTATTGGACGACCGGAATGCAGAGGAAGTACCAGTACCAGCTGGAAGTATCCGAGGAACTTGGAATCGCCCAGAGTGTCATCTCCAGACTTTGGCAACGATTCCAAGATAAAGGTAATGTGAGTAGATGTTACATCACAGGTCGCCCCGAGATACAACGCCGAATGAGGACCGGTATTTGACAGTTAGTGCCAAAAGAAACAGACAGAGCACAGAATCAGGCCTGTCTCATCAGCTCTCTTCAGCTACGCGTACGACAGTTTCAAGGCAGACCGAGTACAGACGCTTAGGTCTGCATATAGACGCTTGGTCTATATGCTCGTAGGCCTTTTAGATGTGTTCCACTTACCGCAACTCATTGTCGCCTGCGATTAACCTGGAGTAAAGAGCATGCATTGTGGACATTACAATAATGGTTTTGTGTGATGTTTTCCGAAGACTTCAGTTTTAGTTTGTAGTCTGATTCTCGCCGGACTTTAATATGGAGAGCGCATGGTACCCGTTACCACCAAGAGAACGCCATTGAACGATACCGTTACGGTGGTGCAGGATGGCTCGTTTGGGGAGGAATTATTCTTGGTTCCAGAACTGACAATCATGATCAGAGTGTAACGATGGCAGGCCACATATATCGGGATGTAATTCTGGAACAACATGTACGTTTGTTTTGGGGCACCATATGAGCTGAATTTCTATTTATGTATGACAACGCCCGTACTCACCGTGCAAATATTGTAGACGAATGCCTTTAATCGGAGGATATCACCCGTATGGATTGACCAGCATACTGACCGGACCTGAATCCAATAGAGCATGTTTGGGATATGCTGGGCCAACGAATTGCAGCCCGTGAACCCTCTCCCACCTGTCTACCGGAACTTCGGAGGGCATTGCTTGATGAGTGGTGTAGATCAAGATCAGATTGATCATTTTATACTCAGCATGCCTAGGCGTTGTAAGGCCTGTATTGCATCGTCCGGGAGACATACTCCGTATTAAGCATCATACTAACCATGTTATACTGTTTTTTTGTAAATAGGTTTTTTTTTAAATTTGCTCCAGGGAGTAAAAATCGCACTTTTTATTAATTATGTGAAACATATAGCATCTTTTTTGCTCTTTACCTTTTGTTCACTAAATGCAATTAACAAATAAGTCACATTTGTTTTGCTTCAGTCTCTTTCTATGCCTGAACTTCATTATTCTTAATTAATGGACTTGAGTGTAGTTTTACCTCCTCTTTCTGCTTCTCTACTTTTATCTAATAATCAAAATGCCCAAAAGTGAACGCGTTCTGAAGCAGTGTGCGTATACACGGAAAACATGGGAAAATAGTATTGGAAGAGATGTTTGTTAAATGTTTACACTATTATTCTGTTTAATCAGGATACTTATTTATTATAAATAAATATAATGGAAATGTTATTGTCACGATACATTTTATGTACAAGTACTTGTTAGCATTAGATGTTTTGAAATCTCTTACACTATAAACATTGATCAATATACAAATATTCTCTATCGTAGAAATACATCTAGCGAAAGTAAGACAACGTTATTGCATTAACTACTTAACACATTTAAACACGATTAATTGAAGTAAAACTGTACAAATTTTCAAAACTACATAAATTAAAAACGTGAGACGAATCGCGCTTAACATAGGGTTGTATAATAAAAGATATATTCAATTTTCAAAACTCAACACTTATTTTCAATTTTTTAGTAATAAAACTATATAAATATGTCACCAAAACACGCTTAAATTAAAACATAAAAATGTTGGTTCAGAAATTGTTTTAAAATTAAGAAACACGCAAATATTTCCTGAGGGAGAAAATTAAAACTTAAAAAGAATGAGCCTAACATTACGAATTTAAGAGATAATTACCTTCTTCAAAATGAAGGAAATGAGTAACTATATAATCACATATATTAAATAAATTTTTAAATTGGTTTTCTTTCAGGAAAATATTGTATTATCATACAAAAGCAAACACCTAGTGAAGGTCATTAATTAATGAACATTTATTTTCAAGATAAACGTACTTACTATCTTGGTAATTCTGTAGGTTACAAAACATAAGCAAAAAAGTATCTTTCTTTGAACAAATTTTAGAAATTATAATAATTGTAAATTATCTGAATAGTGTTTAAATTTTAAATAGATTTGAGCTGTCAAGTCCCTATCTCTTTGTTGACAATTCTATGTAGATTTTCCTATTGCGAGAACCATACGCGAAATGCATAAAATAGTCGTTTTATAGTGGATTCCTTCCCAATGTGACATTCTCGGTAATGAAAAGACAGATGAGTTGGATAAAAAGTGATGTCATATTTCCCAAGTTCCAAATGACAGGTTGATTATAAGTCTTCAATGACCACACTTAACATGACATTTAAAGCCAAGCGCGACTATCTCATCTTAAAGAAAGAAATCATAAATTAAAAGTAAAAAAAAAAACTTTTTTAAAAACAAGCTTTTTTTATTTAAATGCTCTAAAAAGAATAAACAGAAAAATTAGATCGCTGTTTTAAAAACGTCTAGCATTTCCCTCATTGTTCTTCATTTTGAATCGCCAAACACGGGCGGAATAAACAGCCCACAGGGGTAAAACAATTATGCGTTGAAAGGTTTTGAATTAATATCGTTTTAACTAATTGCAACATCCGAACATAAATGGATAAAACTTGCATTGACATCCAATCTAAACGAGTATACAAAATTTCAGCTCAATCCGTTGAAGACATCAGCTTCAAAAAGAGTTGCAAGATTCCTTCCGAGCAAATTACATTGAAAGATAAATAAAAGCTTGTAAAAAAGATAAACTATGGAAAAGTGCTAGCTTTGATCACCCAGACTACTCCAGAAGCCTTGCTGAAGCAGCTGTCCGTCCAGCTGTGACACATGACTACCTATACGTAAACATTCATGGACTTCAAATTGTCAGTCGTCCTGCCTACCCACTTTGTTCCATCGGTTCGGTGATGAATGCTGAGCAACTCCCCGTTTGTTCAGATCTCTCTCAGAACTATGTCTTTGCAAGAAACTAGGAAGATATAGACTTTCTAAGCAACTCGCAGTCTTAATATGGCTTTAACATATTTGTATAATGCGTGTGAGAGTTATTTTTCATCTTTGGTTTTTCCATTTTCCTTTTCCTTCTTATGTAATCTTTCTTTGTATAGAATTTTCAATGTTCGCTTTAGCTATGCGTGCACTACATAGTCACTACTACTCTATTTAATATTCTAGATCCGTATGGGATAAAAATACATATCTCTGTATTAAGAACTGCAATATAAATTTAAAAAAACGTTTTATTGTTACTAATTTGTTTATGAAGTATACAGATATGTTTAAAACTGTTAAAGCATGCACGTAATCTGAAAGTAGGTTTAAAAGCTAACATATATGACACAAACTTTCCATTTCTTAATGAATTTTAATTATTTTGATACATTTTTCAATCCATTTTTCACCAGTTACAAAGGATAATTATAGGGGGAGTGACAAAAATCATTATTTTCTTCAAACAATGAGCAAACAGGGAATTTTCAACGTTCTTGTCTCCAAGGGTTTAATCCTTTTCATCTTGCATTCATCCAATCCATTAAAAGATTAAATTGCGGGAAATACATGAGTATTAACATATGACGCCATTTTTCATTTGTCCTCCCTTTGCTCGTATACGGCTTAAAAAGTACTTTGCAAATTCACAGATAAGTGACTGTTCTTAAAAAAATGCAGAATAAATTGATCTTGTTAATTCAAAATTGCCAAAATTGAGTTCAGAAGTAAGCTTTCAAATGTGGAATCAATTAATTTGTCTGATTAATCGTATTTTTGATAACATTTAAAGAATACGATTTTCTGGGAGGTATTTGAAATATTTTTTCAATAGCAATATATATATATATACATTCTGCATTCATACTTTACAAACAGTATAGAAAGACATTTCAGACACTTGTATCTTTTACTAAGCAAAAATTCAAAGATACATATAATTATTTTTTAATTCAGTGACTAAATGTCAGATGCTGCATTTTTTAAAGTAATAGAAATCTTCACAAGATGTATTTATGAAACATTTTGCAAAAGAAGGAATTGATGTTTTAAAAAAAAAATAAATGCCCGGAAATATTAAGTATTCATAGAACAAAAAACTAAATTGATATGTCTGTTAAAATGCTTGATGTGGGAATGTTTTTAATGTTAAACAAAATCACTCCAAAAAAGTCAGTTAAGCTCTTGCATACTACCATACAAATAACTTTTCGTGTACCAAAACAAACAGTATACTATTTTAATATTGCTAAAGCAATTGCCACATCAATTCAAAAGTTTTGGGAATCAAGAATGCCAGTTATTGTACGCACTCCCCAATACACTAATTAATGTGTGGCTGTACTGCGGAAACAGATTCCTTGGCTGCTGTATTAAACATAGCCAGAGTCAACTTTTCCCTACAGAGGTTAATGTCAATGCGGTGTCATTAGTGATTACTTTCACATGCCCACTCGTCTCCAAAGCATGCATAACTTTTGAAAATTATGTTTTATTCTCTTTCCTTAATTTCAAGACTTATCAATTCCCAGGTTTTAACTGGTTAGTCAAAGACTACATGTGGTATACAATGTTCAAATCCTCCTTATGGCTTACTACAGGAATGTCCAACACGCGGCGCGTCAGTACGTAAGTTGTGACCCACCGACTATTTTTTAAAAAAAAATTAAATATCAGATTTCTAAAAAAATTTCATTTTGAAATTTATTTGAGGGGATATATATATATATATATATATATATATATATATAGTATATCTACATTGCATTTGCCTCTTACACGCTCTTGTTTTAAAATAAATCCTTTTTGATAATAGAAAAGTCCTTTAGATTAAAATCGATTTGTATTTTATCAAACACAGTTACATTTGATTTTACTATTAGTGCAGCTCGGATTTCAGTTACAGTGAATGAAATTAAAAAATTCAAAATGGAATGTTCATCTAATGATACATAGAAAAAAGTTTACCTATTAAAAAATTGTGATCTTAATTTTTTTTTTTCAAATTTGAATTTTTTTAATAACAATAAAATAGGTAAAAAATAAAATATTTGTTTATTTAAACAATGTACCTTTTTATATATAAATCATATCTTCTTCGACTTCATTTATTTGAACAATAGGTGGTGTACTGGAACAACTATTTTCGCTACACTGTAGACGTGCTACACTACAGTATAAACCACTCTTTCGACAACCACAAGCAGCCACACATCCCTTTTTGCAACTACATGATAATATTTGCAATAGATGATCCGGAGCTGGCAATCGATTCATTGTTATTGGGATGAGCATGTTATTGAAATGCTTCCATCCCCAATTATCAATATATACGCCATTTCCTAGCCATATCTGGATTTGCATGTACACTCTTTTTAGATGTTCAAATGCTGCATCAGGTGTAGGAGGTAACGATGATAAAAGAACACTTGTAATTTTGCCGTTGCTTTTATGAAAGAATTGCATCTCAATGTATTCAAATCTTTAATTTTTGCCGATGCTCCGTATAAACCCAAAATACATGTTACACCCGCTTGAAATATATTATTCGCGCGAGTCTTCGTTGACATTTTTGAATACTTCTGCTGATTTGTGAAGATCATGACATTTCTCAAAATTTTTGGCAAACTTAATTTTGCCTTTATTGAAAAACGCAGATGTAGTATCACAACCTGTGAAAGCATGTAAAAAAGAATATGTTCTTTACATTTTGGGAGTGTTTCTTTTAAATTTCTCGAAGAAAATATTTTTTGTTGGACTTTGCCTTTGGATGGTTTCAAAAAGATATATTTCACGATCCTCATTCACTAATGCCGTTAATATAACCAAGACGTCAATGTCTTCTGAAACTATATCAACATTGTTTGCTTCTAAATTAATTGTTGTATCAAGAATTAATTTGCCTGCATCGCTCTCCGCTTGACATGTAAAATTATTGTTATCAGCTAATTTAATTCTCATTATTTCTATCAAGTGGTTTTTATTTTAATTATTCGACAAAAATTTATCTTGAGCTATTTTTAAAGGCATATTTTCATCGAATTCAATGTCTTCACATTTATTTTTCAATGCAACTTGATTCCTTTCGGCTGCTTTAATACCGCCTTTCTTATACCCATCAAATACCACGTACGTGTTATTATTATAATTATTTTCAAATATCTTACATAAAGCTCACATATCATTTTAAAGGTTTCATTCAATTGCCATCTACAACGATGTAATAACATGTCTTCATCAATAACATAATGAACATTTTCTACAGTCTTTAAATTAATTGAAATTTCTAGGAATAACTCGTAAAAAGAAAACTTTTTTGGTCTTCCGCAGTTCACCATCTTCAAATAGACAAATCGGATATGGTGCCAATTTATAATTCGTATGATTTTGAAGCTCTTCATCAATCTTTTTTAAAACACAAATACGTTGAAACAGCAGCAATGGCTCAACAGTAATCACATCCTTACGAATTTTAATCTTGCTATTTTTCGCCAAAAGAGGATTTATTTTATCTTTCCTTGATAATTTCAATTCGCGTAAATTTTGTCCTGTTTTTTTCATTACCGTCAAAACTTGTTCAAAAGCACAGTAACACACAATTAATATCTTTATCTCCAGTAATTCCAGTAGCAATAGATATTATACCATCTGTATCAGGAAAAGAGCTGTGTTGTATAAAGAATTCCACCAATAATTTGACATCGATATCATCCCTATCTATTCTTGCATCTGTCGAATCACTATGTTGATGACTTATATTGAAAGATGTATTACAAAAATTTTCTATGTTTGCAATAATATCTTGGCTATAAATAACACCTCTAATCCACTTATATACTACACTTTCAGTGGCATCATGTTTGAAAGGACCTCATTCGACGCTCATTCCTTTCATCAAGGTTTGCTCAATAGTTTGATCACTCGCAATGCCGGAGAATAAAACATCTGAACGCCTAGATTCCTTCTGAATTTTTTTTTTAATTCCGAGGGGTCCATTTTATCATGTAATTATTTCATATCTTGTAGATAAATTAGTCAAGCCTTAGCGTAGGTAAAATGTCCTGACGCATGGAATAATGGAATCATTATCTCAATGCTATGTAAATGTAAGTTCCAATCTCCCATGCGGTCGGCAGGAATGAAGTTCTTCAATATTGTGACCATTTGAAAATAAGTAATGCTACTTTGGAGCTTCTTTTTTGGAGGAGAAATTGGAGTTTCAAATGGCTTCTTTTTATACGTTTCAATATATTTTTTTATTTATATATTTTTGCTGACAACTTTTATGGGTGTAAACAACATCAGACTGTAAGTGAAGTAACAATCCATCCTGTCGTTCGCTTGAAGCAGTTCTCAACGTGGTTACTCCTCCACTTATTTTTATAAAATCACCCAAATCCGAATTGTTTTCAGAAGATGAACCCAATTTTTCACATATTATGCAGCTATGTTCATCAGACATGCTACTGGTCATTGGTTTATCCATTGCTCGAAAACTGTAATAGAAAATAATTAAATACTTCATTAATTAATTTATTGCATTTTATTCATTATTTTTTCACTTGAATTGACCTTTAATCATCAATTCAACTATTATATAATTGATCTTCTAATAATTAACTGCACATTTTCAATCCACTTACTTTAACGAAGAAATCAAAATTCTTATGTAGAAGTTTGATAGGAAAAAAATCGTTTTCAATATAACTTCCGTCAGAAAAATACAAAAATTTTCGTAAAATCACCAAATTTCTACTTTTAAATATACGCAACGTACACAAGACGCGTGTCATTTATAACTGAACTAACTCGAAAAATTCCGTTCAGGTGAATCCTGCCGTTCTCTCCTCCACGTTTTACTACGTTGTTAAGGTCCCTACATCCCTTCACACACTCAGGTATGTTTGAAAGATGTTCATTTATGTAATATATGTCTACTTAGGTGAAATCAAACGTATATATTTAAAAAAAAATATTATCTTAAGTAGAATTATATATGCTCGAATATTAATTGTTTATATTTTTGGTTTAAAATATTAAAAAAATTAAAAGCACAACAAAATTTAGGGTAAACTTTATAGTTTATAGCATAAAAAACAAAATCCTACATCAACCATATAAATTTATTCACTGCAACGAATGTCCGAGGCCAAACCCCCCGGGTCCTACACTATATAGTAAATTACTTTTTTTAATAAATTTCGAATTGCATTTTTTGCATTTCCTTTACTATGGATGGTACATAGTTCTCTGTGTGTGCGACCTTCGTTTCTCCTTCTCTTCTGTTTGAAGTGCCCCAAAACAAGAGGCAATCAGAGATGTTTTTGAAATTAAAAAAAAAAGTTTAGGACGATTAAGATAAAGGACAATGTATGCTTAACCGAATGCAAATGACATTACTATCAAATTTCAACAATGACTAACGAAAAATCAATTCAATAGGAACACCGTAATTTTCAAGAAAATGGCAACACACACACACTGTAATACTTTAAACATTATTTGATCATTGCATTATTATATTACATAAACATTATTATGTTATCTATGTTTGTATACATGAAAAATATTAAAAACAATAATAATAATTCATTCTGTTTTAAATTTTCACTCCAATAAATGTTTTTTGTTTCCAAATCTGATATTAAGGTACATATTTAATGTGCGGTCCGCGAGATTATAATGTTTTTCTGAAGTGGCCCGCAAGGTCATTTGGGTTGGACACCCCTAGCTTACCACATTGCTCATAAAACACATATAGTTGATGACTTACAAACAACTGGTCAATATATAAAACTACTGCTACGTCAGACGACCTTTGGCAACACGCGAGGAAGTAAGATTGGTTCATATACCACCTCCCTCGAGTCACTTTCTTGGAAAATAGAAACGTTCCACAGTAATTATTGTCACTCTTGGCAATTATAGATTATACTGTTTTCTTTGTACTTAGTAAGTCAAACTGGTGTTTTTCATTAAATTGACCTTTATAATTTATCCTTTTGGTTAAAAGAACTTGAGTTCGATATCCTTTATCCTTCATGTCGACTCATTTTGGATGGCCAGCAAGGAATTTGAGAAGACCAGTTTATAAAAGAATCATAGTTTGAAATAAAATACCAGAGAGTACTACGAAACTTTTAAGTGACCTTGATAAACATGATCCAGGTCACGAATTCATGGCTAAGGTTATTTTTATCAAATCATGGTTTGAGGCCCTGGTGCCTCTAAAGACACGTAAATTGAAGGTGTTGCATATTGCATGTCAAGTTGCCATGTGGTGTAAGTTCCGAGTGTAGATTTCAGCTCCAGTATAATTCTCATCACTTGATAGAAAATTCATAAGGGTGAGGTTAGTCACCAACTGTCGCATTATTGCTCCAATCAAATAAGACGTTATTAATCATCTAAATCAACTTATGGATCTTTTAGTGCAAAAGAGATTTTTAGTTTATTTCTTGTAAACAACTTAAATATCAGTGCAAAAGACGTCCCTTATTTACTGAATGAAAATGTTTACTGACTTGAATCACAATTAAATATTGTACCAAGAAATGTGAGATTTTTCATTTCAAATTTCTGAAATGAATTATTTTATTGCATAATATTTTGGGTGATCCATGTATACACGTTACTAGGTTAATACAATCAAAAATCAATATATGTTATATTTTGAAGATTTATATAGTCTTCACACCCACCCATATTATACATATTATATATGTATATATACACTGGTGTGCAAAAATTAAGGACGAGACGGTTTTTTCAATATAACTTTGTACAAAAGCTTTCCAAATCAACACATTTAATACCGTAAGATCCCCAATACGTAAGGACACGTGTAATGTAAGCAACACTTACTAAAAGAGAAATCAGAGGGATAAAAAGAAGCTTGATTGAAAAAGTAGCATGGAGCGTAATGCGACTGAAGGCGAAACATCCCTGTGATGGGTGTCCAGCAAGAAACATCCGGACTTTAGTAGGGGATATGATCTCCCCTGACTGCTAGACAGGTTTCACACCGTCTGTCCATGCTGAGAATGAGGGAGTCAATGAGATGTTGAGGCATTGCTGCCCATTTGTCTTGCAGCGCCAATCGAAGCTCCCGAATCGTTACTGGTGGTA
This sequence comes from Trichonephila clavipes, assembly GCA_019973935.1. NCBI lineage: Eukaryota > Metazoa > Arthropoda > Arachnida > Araneae > Nephilidae > Trichonephila > Trichonephila clavipes. The sequence continues at coordinate 890,455 of BMAU01017595.1, read as the reverse complement.
AGGAACGAGCTGCCAAGTGTCTGCCTCGAAAATCCCATACATGCTCGATGTGATTGAGATCCGGAGATTGTGGCGGCCAATCCATACGTTCAATATCCTCACTCTCTAAGAGCTGTTTGGCAGCTACTGTGCGATGACATGGTGCATTGTCGTCCATGAAATGGAACTGCAGACCAATAGCGCCACTAAAAAGACGCACATATGGAAGAAGAATCTCGTTACAATAACGGATCCCGTTGACTGAACCTACGTCGAAGATGTGTATGTCTGTACGACTACCAAGCATGATGCCTCCCCAAACGAGAACACCGCGACCTCCATACCTGGCCCTTTCAATGATGTTCGAGGGATGATTGCGGCATCCCCGCTCTCTCCAGATGAGTATGCGATGAGAATCGCTACTCAAACTTAATCAGCTCTCATCTGTAAAGAGTACTCCTCCCCATTCATTGTCTCTCCAATTCCAGTGTTCCGGGTATCATTGAGAACGCTTTCTCCGATGGGTAGGCGTTAAAGGTACACACCGTACAGGGCGTCGTGCAAACAGACCACCACCGTGCAGTCTTCTGGCCACGGTAAAACGCGATATCGGTCGTCCAGTCGCCTGTGTCATGTGTCTAGCGATTTCTCCCGCTCTCTGCCGCTTGTTTCTTCTGGCCTGTAAGACAATGTACCGGTCATCTGCGGGTGTGGTTCCTCGTGGACGACCACTACTGAGCCCCCGGATAGCTGTTCCTGTAGTTTGAAATTGTCTCCAACGTCGTGAAAAGATGCTGAGAGCAATTCCGAACTCTGCAGCCACACTTGTCACACTGCGGCCTTCCTCCAACTTCCCAATGATTCGACCTCGGATAAAAGCATCCAGATGTCGTCTAACAGATTGATTATTCTCCATTTCTCGCTGAGGCAGAAACTCGGTGTGATTTTAACTGCTATACGGCGTGCAATCTCTTTCACAGACATACTGATCTTACACCGACAACATGCCTTATACTACTCAGACACTCCCCCATTACGTCTACAAGCATATCTGATCATGTGCTACCGTACATCACCTTACTTAATCTCCTGATTGGTCTTTCTGTCCGCTCTGCCTCTTCGTTCAGCTGATATGTTAATTTTTTGACTTCGTCCTTAATTTTTGCACACCAGTATATATATATATATATATATATATATATATATATATATATATATATATATATATATATATATATAGATAGATAGATATATATTATATATATACATATATATATTATATATATACATATATATATTATATATATGCATATATATATTATATATACATATATATATGTATTATATATATATAGTAGAGTTTGGCTTGTGCATGATTATAACTCTAAACCAGTATTTGGATCTTCAATCAGGAAATAGCTTGCTTGTTGTTTATTCATTCATTGCGATCTACAGGGTGGCCGCGGTAGCCGAGTGGTATAGGTATCGGACCGTGGCTTGCTTTGTCACGGGTTCGAGCCCAGTACCACTAAAGACCCGCCGTGTAGCTCAGCGATGCACGTTAAATCTGTCGAGAGCTGAAACGTCCTCCCGTTGGTGTGGTGTGGTAGTTAGGAGAGGGGGGTGCCAGCTCAGGTGTCGTCCACGTCACTTGACCATGGTTCAAAATTACGTGGTCCGTCGCCAAAAGCCCTCGTGTAGCTGAACATTGCGACGATAATATTCAATCAATCAATCAAGCAATCAATCAGCGATCTACAGGTTTTCGAAAGCATTTTTTGAAGATTTGTCTTTTTCTTTGTACTAGACTTAGAACTTCTATCCATTATATTCGATGGGATTTTACTCAGTATTATAAACAGAAAGGGGGAAGGTAGTGGTTAGCCACATAAGATTGATTAAACACAAAATTTATATGAAATTAAAACTCTACTCAGTCAGAGTTGTTTTAATACCGCATTAGTCATTGTTTTAAGTTTTTAATATGTCTGAATGATTATTTTTCCTTTAATGTTCAAGTCATTTCAGTCTCTTGAGTAGGCATTAATCAAATGCATATAGTTATGGTTCATGCATGTCACTAGATGGCACTATTTAAATTATTAGTTATGTATTATGTTTACACGAATAGAACGCAACAACAAAGAAAAAGAGACTGTTCGGGGCATTTGCTTCTGTTAGCAATATTTTTCTCTTTATTATGTGAATAAAACCAATAGAAAAGAGGTCAGCATCATATACTGCTGGACAATTGCTAAGGACGGATAACACTATTATCCATAGCAACCACAAATTGAAAGGAAGCAAAATGCGGAAAATTAGAATAAGTGCGGAATATTAGTAAGAAGTATGAGTATGCAAATTTTTTCCACGTCTGTTCATCACGTGATAGCGTTCATAAGAGCTTTAAAGATTTTGACGCGTCTGGACAGTTGTTGTTTCAAGTCAAAGTTTTACAGGAAAGATTTAATAGACGAACTTAAAATTTTTGGCATGTCTTCCCGACATCACATAGATGATTTTATGCGTGGCCGAATTATTGGAAAGATCGAAGAAGGGCAAAAAATAACAGATGTTGCCAGGGAGTTCGACATCGCTCACAGCTTTGTTTCACGGCAGTGGAAGTCATTTAAAACTACTGGAATGTGTAGTAGACGGCACGGGGGAGTTCGTGTTAGAAGTACGAAGCCTGCAGAAGACAGATATATCGTCCTATCAGCAAAAAGGAACAGGCGCACCAGAGCTCAGCAGGTGGCAAATCAGTTTCTTGCTGCCTCAGGAAAGCAGATCTCCCGAAAAACTGTTGCCAGACGTTTGAGGGGAGGAGGACTATACGGACGCAGACCTGTTGAGTGTGTCCCATTGACCAGACAGCACCGTACTGCCCGTTTGCAATGGTGTCATGAGCATCACAATTGGACTGAACACGACTGGGCATGCGTACTATTCTCAGATGAGAGTAGGTTCAGTCTGTCATCGGATTTTAGACGCCAACTGATCTGGCGCGAGAGTGGTATTGCTTATCGTCCAGAAAATATTCAGGAAAAGGACCGATATCCGACATGCAGTATCATGGTGTGGGCCGTTATCATGATCAATGGCCGCACGCGCCTACATGTGATTGCGAATGGGCCAACGATACATTGATGAAGTTCTACTTCCTCATGTTCGTCTTTTCCGTGGTGCTGTCGGTGATAAATTTGTTTTTATGGACGACAACGCAACATGTCATCGAACACTCGCTGTTCAGGATTGTCTAGACAGCGATGGTATTCAACGTCTCGTATGGCCAGCGCGTTCTCCAGATCTAAACCCCATTGAAAATGTGTGCGATGCTTTGGGGAGGCAAGTTGCTGGTCGAAACTATCCTCCGACAAACAAGAACACCCTCATCCGTGCACTCACAGAGGAATGGGATAAATTGCCTCAAAAGCTGCTGGATAATGTTGTGCAAAGTATGGTACGACGTGTGGAATGTTGCATCACACTCCACGGTGGACATTTCCCGTACTGATACCTTTCTTTAAGGTGCCTGCTGACTTTTAGATGCCTTGTTCCATTTCTCCGTACGCAGAACAAAGGAACATTTTTTTTCTTTCAGATGTTTCACAGCTTTTGTACTTTCCAGAACAATAAATATTCTTTATTCTAATATCTGAACAGTGTGGCAACTATATTTTATCTTACTAGGCCTCATGTCTCGCTTAATGTTATGCTACATAGCAATTTGTGATCCGTCCTTAGCAACTGTCCAGCAGTGTATATACATTATTATATATATAGAGAGAGGGAGATTTCAGAGCCTTTCTCTTAAAGTAAACTAAGGAATTGATGAAATGAGAAGCAGAGAAGTTAAAAAAGACTAATCTCTTTGATCTGCTTGTGATTCAGTATCAAGACAATAAAGGAAAGTCATGATCATTAGGAAGATTGTTGTTGAAATTAGAAAACACTTTAGGACATTTCGTAGGAAGCCTTTCAAAACGATAAAATCTTTTTTTACAGTAACTAATGAACTGTAAATGTTATTGATATAAATATTATTTTTGACAGTAGTATTGACTTTAATTTCCATATTTTTATTTTTTCAACGTATTTTGGCTATGAATAAAGTATTATATATTATACAATCCGACATTAACTGAAAGTCTTAAGCGATCTAATATAGTTTAATGAAAAAACCTACCCAGTTTAAATAAATTATCTAAATTAACCTGTCTAGTGTAACCTTTCCTTTCGAATTGCCTGCAATGTCATCATTAAAATCTTCATAAATTCGCAAAGTCTTTTTTTGAATAATATGGACACGAATAGTGTAGTATAAAACATTCCTTACGGTACATTTTTTGTAAAAATATAACTTTATTTAGTATTGAATTTAATGTTTTTAAATTATTTTCCCTGTTCAGGAATACGTAGTGAATAAATTAACTTAAATAATCTTATACCACACACAAAATTTTTCTTTCAAAATATTTATTTAATTATTAACTAAGTACACAGGGTACAAAACAGGAAATGTTTGAATATTTGACTTAATTAAATTTATTTTCTCGTCACACATATAAATCTATGTAAATCACTAAATACAATTTTAATTAAGTATTCTTAACAGAAAACAAATAATCGAAACGAGTTTCAAAAAGACAAACTTTGAATGCTGAATACATACCATTCAAAACTGAAAAGATTCAATTAAAATAAGAAATATCACTTGAACACGCGATTTTACCAAATCCCCTTCTAAATGGGTGATTTCAAAAGTATTCTTTCTTTTCTTTTTGTTCTTTATAACATGAGAAAGCATTAAATTTGCCATTATTCTTTAGAAAGCATAAAACTGTGCATTTAAGTTAAAAGTTATTCCATTTGTTTCGCTATAATCAAGGAAAACTATGGCTTTTGAAATATATAAGAGAAAATTTGAAATTAGCAAAATAACTACTTACTTTTATGAAGGAATATTACTTCTCACATTTCTTCACGATTACTTTTTCACTTTACGAATGGTTATTCGAGAAGAAATTAATTACTTTTCTTGGAGATTTTAGAATGTTTAAAGGTAATTTCGTATCATGTGCTTATAATTTGTATTTCAATTACGCCCACGAGAAAAAAATATTCTATGAAGTGATATTATGTGATAAATAATATTTATTTAAACTAAATTTGTTTATATTTAAAACAAACATTAATTTTTTTCAGTAAATACTTATGATATTTCCCTTGAAAAAACCATCGAAATTTAGCCCACATTTTCCCTAAATTGATTCAAACTGTTCGAATTATAATTAAAATAATTACTTTTATGTTATAAAAATACAAATAAATTCATAATAAAATAAAATGTATTACATTGCTTAGATACATTTCCTCTCTTTAGGCATTTAATTCATTTAAATTATCGTAAATATTGTAAGTTATTAATTATTTTCTCTTTGAAACAATTCTTACAAATTTCAGTAATCATCAGCATTATAAAATCAAATTAACTTACGTTCAACCAATCACTTGAGCAACTACTTCAGAGAATTACAATTCTATTCTCACGAAAAGACATTATTGTTAGAAACTTTATTAATTTCTCTAAGCTAATATTAGTTCGATTAGTTTGCAGAATCTAACTAAAATCATTATACGTAACAACTTGTGGTCGAATAGTTTGAAATGTTAATGACTTCATGCATGGTAGTGCATGACGAAGATTTAAAACTAATTATTACTGGAAACTTTGCGGTTTGAAATTAGTTTCAATATAGTAAGTCATAAAAAGTAACAAATGTTACATAAAACTCTGTTGTTCAAATATTGATTTGTTACATGTAGGTCTCTTCTATTCCCTTTATATGTCTGTACATGATGCTACCTTAAGTTTTGTATTTCCTATAATATGTCTGTTTCTAAGAAATTTTAAGAAATGCATTGTTCTAGAGAGAAATCCATAATATCATGAAAAGTCCATATAAATTTTCAAAAAGTATGCAATGGATGTTTATTTTTACGCCAAATAAAATGCTCTTTTTCAAAATTGACTTCTGTTTACTATATATGTATATATAACTGGTGTTCGTAATTAAACTTAAAATTTGCGAGACGTCTGTAGTAAAAATTATGCAGCGGAATTGCATGAAAATTGAGTAATATCAGATTGAAATGATGGGAATTTCGTCCAGGAAATAAAACAACGAATTTCAATTTATATATATATATATATATATATATATATATATATATATATATATATATATATATATATATATATATATATATAAAAGAATATAAAAAGAATTTTTTTCAATATATAATCATATACATATACATACACATATAAATAAATTTATACATATATATACATATACACAAATACATTAACAAAAATATAGAAATAGACATATAGTTATATTCCTAAGATAACTAAAAGTAGGATATATATATATATATATATATATATATATATATATATATATATATATATATATATATATATATATATATATAGAGTACATTATATATATAAGATAAATCAAGAGAAGTTGTCACATTTAAGGATTCTTTGATTAGTAGATTGAAAATTGAAATAACAAAAACATGAAATAAAACACTTTATTGTTCAATATTTAATTTGATTACGTATTCAAGTTAATTCTCTTCTTAGTATTGAAATAAATAAGAAGTTTAATGTGAAAAAAATTCCTTTAATTGTGGCATGTTCCCCCATATATAGGGGGGAGATGCCACCAGTCATGAAGTAATATGCAACAACATCACAGTAAACAAAAAAAAAGAAAGACATTACCAAATTAAATGTGAAGTAACAATAACTACAGAAAAATAAAAAGAGTTAAACTTTTTTCATAATTAGTTTGTTAAAAATAATAAAAGTACAGGTTCGAATGATAGCCTACATAACATTTCACTCATTGCAAATGATTATCATTGCAATCTTCTTGCAAATATTTAGTATTCCGTTACTCTTGGGACCCTTTTTAGCATAAAAGTACCTTTATACACACAACACAAAAAAAGTCATTATTATCAATATCAAAAATGACACCACTGATATCTAAAGGAATTTCTTCACCTGAGATTGACAAGCTTACACGTCCATGTTTCTTCCACTTTTTCGAAGATTTCTTGTTATTAATAACAATTATTATTTTAATTTTTTTCATTAATTTTAATTATTAAATTTACTAATAAACTTAAGTTAATTTTAATTATTACTGATTTTAATTATGATTTTAATTCTTATCATTATTTGCATTTGGTTATCATTAATTATAATAATATGTACTAAGTGCATTTTTATTTCATACTATAATACACAGTGTTATAAAAAGAAAAAAAATCAAGTTCAATCCATTTATTGCTGAACCATGTGGCGTCTTCCCCCAAGTATAGGGGCAGATGCCACACACGCTTATTTCCTTATTGAGGCAGTGTTATGACCCTTTCTATATGCATCGTATGTGCAACATTTTGCGTAACTCATTTATATTGCTAATATCTTTTTTAAAATACAAGTACGCTTATGAACTTTAAATATAAGGAACGGAATGTTATAAAGTTATACTCATCTCTTTAAATGCTAACAAGATCAAAAAATAAAACGGCGATTAATTCAGATAAATTCACAAGCCACACTCAATATGTCGGACGATACTCTTCACACAAGTCGCTCAAAAAAATTGCCATCTTTCGATGCATAAAAGTGATATTAACAAACTGGCATCTTCCCCCCGAATTACCTTATATATAGTAACAAAAGAGCATTGTATATATATATATATATAATGCAAAATATATAAATACACATATAGCTATAGAACCTAAGATAACTATACTAAAAAGGAAGAGATAGAGACACACAGTAGTACAATAACAAAAACTCCTGGCCTTATTAAACAGTATTGAAGGTTTAAACAAGTTTTAGGGCTAGACAACCTACACCTGCAGTTTGTCATACTACGTACCAAGAGGAAAGGAAAGTATAACATTAGGAGAAATTTAAATATTATAAATAAAATCACTAAACTAATAAAATATAATTATAAAATTATAACCTACTATTATTCACAGTATAGATTTATATTCGATGCAAGATGTAGATAGTAAAATTTACTTCGCGAGTGTAACAACTGGTTATGTTTCCCGCCAAATACAAGAGAGGGAAAACAGTTCCGCATAAAGTTATAATTATGATAGAATAGTATAAAGTTATATATATATAAATACTTTAAAAACATAAATATATATTGATATAAATATTAGTGGAAAATAAATGAATCCTAGAAGTATTTAAATAATATTATTAATTCGTTAAACATGTGGCGCCATATATTTAATAATTGTATAATTAGTTAAAATTATCAGTAATAAAACATAATGTCAATAATTTATTAATACAAATTGTACATCATTGAGAACTATTATAAATATAATTGTAAAGAAAGTTAGTAGGTTAACCATGTTCAATACATTGTTTAATAAAGTTATTAATCCTTAAATGAATATTAGCTTTATCATTAACTAAAACATTATTACGATAAATATAGTTAAAAATAATATTTACTTATAGAGATATTGATAAATATTGATAAAAATAATTTAAATATTATATACTAAATTCAATTATTGAAATCAGTATTTCTAGAATTTGAATAATACCAGAAAACACTTGCAATTACTATAACATGTTTACATAAATGTTCGAAAAGTTTTCAATTAAGCTCTTAAAATAACACACACATGCTACAGTTTTTATTTCTATAAAATTTCAAATTCCTTTTTTTTCTAAATGATATTTCAGATGAAAAAAAATATATATGTGTGGAAAAATTTGTGTTATATTAATTGAACTAAAATATTCATACATAACTCCTAATTTAAAAAAATCCTAATTTGAACTTTTTATTTGAAAAAAATAATATACATACAATCAATCCATTACTGTTGAAATATTTTATTTATTTAGATTCCTAATAAGTTTTTGTGTTAAAAACTCCACTAATATTTTGTACTTGGATAATTATTAGTATTAATTGAGAGTTTCTATATATTAACTCATCTCAGTCATTGTTGTCTATATTTTTAAATATAAAAAAATATATATTAGTTTAATTATGATTCATGTTAAATGTCTTGGTTTGTAGCTTATTTGCATAAAGAGTATATACCCAGACATTTTTAGCTGGAAGGGTTTTAAATAGAATTGAGAAATTTAGCTCGTTTATTTCCGTTGTTCTGTTATTTGTCTTATTAAGGTCCAAAAGTACAGAAGATTATTCGTATGTGTTTATTATTCAGAACATAGGGATTTTTCGTAAGCCCTGAAGCTCTTATTTGTAACGAAATTAGCAGTCTGCGCTTCATGTATTTTGAAACATCAATATTATATCTTATAGACGGAGAAAAGTGTAAAAAAAAAAGCTAGCTCCAAGAAGTTATGCCTTGAGGGTACTATAAATTGCTTACATTTAAGGTCTTTGGAAAATTATTTCTCTTTTGAGTTGAAATACATAAAAATTCTTTATCTTTTTATTCAGGGAATATTACTGGAAAATATTAGTCAATAAAAAAGCTCTAAGTAATTTTTCACGGATTATATACAGTTCATCATAATTTTTAACCAGATTTCATACAGACTAAGGATAACTATTAGTTATTTTGCCCAAATATTACTGTACTTAATAATTTTTTAACTTATTAATACTTTAAGGTTTATAAAAATAACACTCGCCTACTTGATCAATTTACATACTTGATACATATTAGTTTGATCTTTATAACTGTTTGAGTCTATACAAATATTTACAAAGAAATTTAATTATTTAGTTTTTGCGCATGAAACTGCTCATAAATTTATCGATAAATTACTACAATTTAAAATAATGTAAAACAACTCATCCTGATTTAAGGTATGTTGAACAAAAGTATCTATGTCGTAAGTAAATGATGAAATTAGGGATTTCAACAAATCCTAAGGGAAATGATCAATTCATGGAAGATGTTAAAATACCGTCTGTGTGAGGTCACTTCCCTGATGTAAGTAAGTGATTTGGTCAAATCTCTGAACTGTTTTAGAGAAATGATGAAAGGAACAGGTCAGTAATTTTAGAGCTTTGTTTTCGCTTGTGTTTTGTATCACTCTCTTCCCATCTCTCCTCCTTCTTACCAGCCAACAACGGGATTTCAACTTGACATACCAAAACATAATGACCTAAAGATCGGGGTTTTTTAAAAAAAAATATTTAGAGTTTTATTCCTTGCATTTTTATCTTTTGATTCATATATCACTTTTGTGCGCCTAACAATTAGAAATTGGAAGAAATCTTCAATTGAAAATGTAATCAAATTAGGGAATTCAGCCACGCCTCCTTCTTAGATATAAAAAAAAGCTTAAAAAGCGTTTTGATAAAAAAAAAAGGTTATTTTAAAAAGTGAAATATTAACTACGAAAAAAAATATATTACAAATATAAAGCAGGATATTCCTGAAGTACTACTATAATGTAATTTTATTTCTCTAGAAATGTAGGCATGTAAATTTTTTTAATAAAGCATTTTGTATAGATAACTTTATAATTTCAGTTCTCTTATTCATCAAATGTTTCCTATATAAATATATTTCATTATTATGTGAAGTAAAAAAACAAAAATTCTTCTATGACAGAAAACAATTTTGTTTAACGTTTTCCGTGAGTTACCTTATACAATTAATAATCTCCAAAAAGGGATCGTTTATAAAATATATGGGGTGAAGTAATATAAAAAAGATATTATTCTTAAGAAAATATGTAGCTAATATTTTAAAGTGGTACTTTATGTTTATATTAACTTATAATGATTATTTTTTTAGAATTATAAATTTAACAATGGTTTTTCTCAGTTTGTGTTTTTTCGTATTCAAAATGCTTCTCCTTCCACAATTGTTTACCAATCACCTCCAGTTTTTTCCTGTATTTTATATATAATGCATGTAAAGAAATTAGGGATCCATTTTGTTGTAAACTTAATACTTTTTTTTAAACAAAATAAAATGTAGGAGATTTTGGTTTTTTTGTAGAATTTTAGCATACGAATCAACATGTTATTTTTTTTTCTCTAAAACTAATTAAGTTATTGTGAACATAACAACAAACATAACAAAGAACGTGACAAAATGGTAATAATAAGGGGTCGTATATTAACAAGAACAAGTCTCTAATGATTCGAAAGAAAAGAACATAATGCAAAATAATTTTAAAATAATGTTACTGGCAAACAAACTTCGCAAAATTACACTAAATTACTACCGATTTCAGCATTACAAATGATATAGTTACATCTAGATTGGATGCATTTTTCAATAAAAACAATCAAGAAAAATATTGAATCATACAAGGTCTGTTCAAAAAGTATATAACCTTGAATTTTTCCGCGCATAGTAAAGACTCAAAAGGACGCCACTGTGCACAGTGGGAGGAGATGCCTTAATGCACATGCCTTAATTTGTCCTTTTATCCCAGCATACCAGTCGTTTACTACAGGCAGTCGAGAGAGGTGATGTTACATGCGTTCAATGGAATTTTATTTATCTTAAGATGACTGAACGCGACTTGCGCTATGTTCCTGCGTCAAATTTTCTGTCAACCTTTGGGGATTTTTTAAGTGAAACATTTCGTAAAATTTAACAAGTATTTGTAACCGTTGCTACAATAGTCATAGAAATTAAAGATAGGTTTAATCCACTCAAAAGTGTCCGCACGTTGGTAGAGTGACCTGTGTCCTAAGAAGCCACAAACTCCTCCAAATGCAGCTGTTGCTGAAAAGGTGGAGAATCTAGTAATGAAAGATAGTCGTTAAACCATACGAGAGGCTGCTGTACAAGTAGAGAGCAGTGCAGGTTCTCCAAATGCAATTTTGTACAATCAAGAGCAGAGTAGCTGTGAAATTTGTACAAAAACTTCTGTCGGTGGAACACAAAAACTCCGCCTTATTCCTGCACAGGTCCTACTGGATACTATCAACGCTGATCATAGCTTCTTGTGACGCCTTGTTGTTCCCGAAACTGAAAATGTTATTGAAAGGATCCCATTTTCAGAGAATAAACGAGATAAAGCAAAAAGCGACCGTGGAGTTGAACACCATTTCAAAAGAATGATTTCGGCAATGTAAGGAATGTTGGCTAAGTGTGTTAAAGAACAAAGATCCTACATTGTATTTGATTAAAATCCAGGTCACATAAAGTAATTAAAATACTTTTTCTGACCAAAGGTTGGATACAGACTTTGTACATTCCTTTATGTTAATGACTTAAAAATATGTGCTTAAATATGTTTTTAAGACGCCGAAGCTAACATATGAGTAAGAGTTACATCTTCTCTTTCTAATAAGCTTTAAAAATAAACTAAAATAGGGTTAAAATATAAATTAAACATTTTTCTTATATTTCTTTCTGTGTATTATAAGCGAGCATTCAAAAGAATTATAAATTTAAAAGCACTACATTAAATTTGACTATTGAGTTCCCCCGTTTAGTAAGTGTATAAGTTCTACTCGAGCAGGATGGGTTTAAACTGATACCACATTAATTTATTCCCCAATTTATTTGTTTATTAGTTTTTATAATGTAGAATTGAATTTCAAATAAAAAAAAATATTATCGCTTGCTGTATTTACCGTAAAATCCGGCGTATAACGCGCATTTTTAACACTAAAAATAACATCGAAATTTATGGGTGCGCGTTATACGCCGGGTATAAAAATGAGAGCTTTAACAATAAACACACCATAACGGGTCAAATGATTCATTTTGAACGTGTGCATTGAAAATGCACGTATCATGTTATTGCTTTGCACATTTGACTTCATGACTTTTTCTAAGTAATTAATCTACAGTTATTATACTATTTTTTATTTATTTTAAGTAATACTTGTATACCATTATCTACCACAACAGGTCATTTGACCCGGTGATCATTTTTTGTTTTATAAGCTTATATATATATATATATATATATATATCGAGTCATATTGCTTATCGTATTGTAGTCGGTAAGTTGCACGTTTCTGCAAAGGCTGTTGCGTAAAGTAGTTCACATTCAAAACAGCTGAGAATAATGTTAAGTCTTGTGCACAGATGGTATCTCCAATTTTTTTTTCAATATCCTTCATTTAGCTGGCATAAATGTCCGGATTTTGTACAAGCAAACGTCAGGAGAAAACATTTCAAGACAAGATTTTTTTACTCGAGCTAGCAGTAGAACTTAGTGCCGATTTTCGAGAAGCCCGTGAACAACCCAAACAAAAAAATACGATAGGATCGTTGCCTAAGTCTACATAAGATTCTTATCAACGCAAGGTATATCAAATGGGATACTGTAAAGAAAATAAAACCAACACACAATTTGACTAAATGTAAAAAATATGTTAGTGGAAAATTTACAATGGACACACTTATATGTTAAAAATGTGATGAGCAATGAATTAAAAATTCTAATTTTAACTTTTGTAATAGAAATGGTCAATTTACTATTTTGTTTTATTATAATAAATTCAATTTTTATTTTTATTTCCTTCCTAACAGCCATATTTTATACATTCAAGCATAAAACATAAAGTCGGGTCATTTGACCCACTGTGGTAGAAATAGGTGTCTATTAAGTGTTGGTATGATTAGTGTTAAAAAAAAGATGTGCAAAGAAAAAAAATTAGACTTCTACATACATCAAAATACCATTGATTTAAAAGAAATCACATTCCTTATGAACTTAAGGGGTTATAATTCTAGAATTATAATATTTTTTTTTCTAAAACTTGGAATAATACCTCAAATAAAGGACTTCAAAACATCAGAGCATTGAGTACGCACATAGTAGGTTTCTTCGTAAAAAAGGGTGTGCGCATTATACAGGGAATATATCTAAAAATTGAAAATAGCAGCTTAAAAGTATAGGTGCACGTTATACGCCGGATTTCATGCTACTTATTTTAATGCAGACTGAAAAGTTATAGTGAAGCTGATAGTATTAGTCACAAGTACAATGCCCATCGACAGTTGAAGCAATGTTTGTAGTATTGCTACTGATCATGTCTTTTCACGTGAAAGACTGTAAAATTTGTCTTTCCATATTCGATGTTTCCATTGACCACAACTCTCTGAAAACAATAGTACGCAATATTTTCAGTTGATCGATTATATATGTTGAAACATAAGGCCTTCTGCTATTAATCCCCAGATATCTTGATTAGAAACGGAAATATCTTATTCAGTCAAAAAGGAACTCTGTTTCGGATTTCTTTAAGGTATCTATAGCTCCGACTTTTCTAAGGACGTCCACTAATTTTATGTGACACGTCATCTGGTCTTTCTCTTATGAACCGATTGCGTGTACTCCAGTCCCTTTATCGGAATGTGTAAGGCGTCGTGCAGGAAAGTATTTGATTAATCTGGTTAACCACAAGCTAGAAATAACATTTTCTACATTCAGATGTAGTACTTAAGTGTAACGTGTTACTTATAATGTATAATTTTAGTACGTTAATTTAATTTATGAAGCATGTTGCTAATATCTAGTTTACATATCTCACGTTCGCACATAATGTTGCATTTGAAACATAGGTTTGCTTCCAATTGCTTTCACATGCTAGAGTGTTGTAAAAATTTGTCGTAAGAAAAAAATGTTTTAAAAAGCTTAGCAATCAATACGCATAATCATCTTTTATTACTACTTTTCAATCACACTTGTAATAAACCTAAGTCAGTTTTTGAAGATATTTTATTCTTTGTTGCGTTAAAACTGTTTACGTAATCTTACAAGACCAACAGTCAATGCGTTAATAAAATCTTCAGTTTTGTACACAGTTTGTACCACAATTTTAAAATTTTAAATAAGAACACAATAAATGAAATAATTGCTCCTAATATTCATCTATGATTTCAGTTTTCAGATGTATATAATTTGTAATGAATATAAAATTATATCAATAAAGCTTCAATTTTATATGTGTCATCAATTTTCCGACAAATCTTAACATCAAATTTAACTGCACAAAATTGGCTCGAACACAGCAAGTATATCTCATACAAATTCATTGCACTTTCAAATTGTCTTGTAGAAAATCGAGGCTTTTTAGGTAGAGTACCTTAGGGCTGTTTTCATGTAATGTTGAATATTATATATAACCCCAATATATTCCCAAAGCTTTTTAAAATATATAAATGCTTCCGCATGTTAATAACATATTTTGATTGCGCTATCCTTTAGAGAGTTCCAAGTTTTATTATACCATTTCATCTATTTGATTTAATCTGTTTTCTTATAGTGTAAAGTATGCTTCAAAAATTTCATATCTATTCTATAATAATAAATGCATGTTTCATTTTACATGTTAAAGGACAAACATGCTTACATATGAAAAATTTCTAAGCTATTAAAATACATGAATAGTGTGCTGCGATATCCATGTATTTTCCATATAACTGCCTCTGATTAATTACTCTTAAAGGTTCCAAATACCTCGGTTTATTTCCCTTGAAGATAATTTTGTTTATTGTGCCACTTATAGCTTCACGTATAAATTAACTTTGTTGTTTTCTGTAAATTAAATAAGAGAAGATGAATGAAAAGTTAAAAAAAGAAGCAAAAATATGGAACAATAGAGTTTGCAAAACGTTTACAAAATAAAATTTTTTATAATTCGTAAATATTTTATTTAACATATTCCATTCAACACTATTTTTTGCAACAGTAACGAAAAGGAAAGGGAATATATAATATTAAGTAAAAACATACAGTTTTCATTGAAGAAAAGAACCTAATATTGTAATCATAGTGATTTGTTGGGAAAGTCAGGCCTCCAATGTTCTAATGTTTCTATCTTCAAATTCCTTTATTCAATTAAGAGATTAAGTTTTAATGAGGGCGATGGAGTTTTATTATTTTTTTGAAATTTTTTCTATGACTTAAAATTGTCTCTTAAAATGTATCAAGTAAGAAGCTATTTTATAGAGAATTCTTTATATTCTTAATTATCCAATGAGATATTTTCATGAACACTAAACCATAATGTTTATTTATTAACTAAATTAATATGTACATGTTAGGTCTGGAAAATTTAACCTCAAAATTAAGTGAATAATTAATAAAAATAGAGCAAACTACTTACTACCGCGTAAGAAGTGTAAGGTGATTAGGACTATTTAATGGTAGAGCGAGAACGCGGCGCTGACCGAGAAACACCACTATCGTCGATTCCCCATCATGGACTGCCAGATAGGGGATGAAGGGCTGCTTGCAGCCCATATGCCCCCAATTACACCATAAAACTGACGTAGTTAAAGTATACTCGAGAAAAGACTGATTGGTGACTCCTCGCTGTGATGTAGTCTTGTTCCACCGGATTGCGTGCCAAATGGCCACCATGCTGGAGTAAACTATGCTTGAAGAGTAATAAAGAACAGCTATTTTAAAGATGATGTCTTCCTTCAGTTACCAGCAGGCCTAGGGCCATGGGTAGCCTAGAGGTTAGAGCATCGGTCTCCAGATCGGAAGGCCTGGGTTCGATGCCACCAAATACCCTCTGAGTACACACGCAGTAGGTGCTCTTTAAACCAGTGGGTCCAAAGTCTTGTGGGCTGAGTCACGAGCACAGGGACTGTAGAATATTTCCCTCGCCTCCAGTTCCATGCAGAAATTGCAGAGGTGGAGATAGCTGGTGTCGCCATCTATCGTTTCTTCGGGAAATTTCGCTCAACTAAATCATACTGTCACCTGTATGATGTTCAAGGCCAACGACAGGTGTACTTATAGCCGCTTGCCACGATGAATTTCGTGGGCCTCGATCTGACTACGCCAGACAGGTGGCACTAGAAACATCAACAACCAGTAGGCCTGGGGTCTGTCATAAATATATAATTTTACGTACATTTTTTTTCTTAAATGAAACTGTATGTTTAGTCGTTACATTAAGCATTATGCCTTTTTGTTTAATAATGACTCATTTATTAATGACTGCGTTATAATTTTGAGCTCTTATAAGAAGAATAAGGGAGAGAAAAATGTTTTTTCAAATTTGATCCCAAAGGAGGAAATAACTTGCTTAACTTTGAAATGAACTTTAAGTCTGAATATAAATCTAGAATTTTCATTATTGAAATAATGAATAATTTTGATCTACCTTTTAAAATAAATATGTGTTTTTTTTAAATATCACCCTTGGTGCAAAGAAATTGTTAAGTATATCGCATTTATATATGCCTTTAAATATTTCATATATTTTAGAGATACATTATAATTTTCAATCTTAAGCAGAAAAGTGATTAACATTCTATTTAATTTTCGAATTAATTTTCTCTTAGCTCCTAAATACAGGTTTTGTGTCGGTATTTATGATCAAACTTATAGTAAACGTTAAAATAAAAAAAAAAAAAAGGTTTTATTTAGGTTTTTTAAAAGCTTTTATATGTGGATAGAGGCTCTATCCAATGCCCTCATAGAACAGAAAAATGAACTATTTCATGTACTCGAGAGAGAGCACTTAGAATCATGTGAGAATGTTGGGGGTCGGAAATATAAACAAACTTTGTTTACAATATGGGGCACAAGATTCTCGGGTTCAAAAATCTTTCATTTCAGCTTTTCTGATAGGAGAAAACGCTTGCAAATAATATATTTCCACAGTAAATAGGTCATCAAATTTGAGAAATAACTAATTTAAATTCTCAAAAATATTACTTTATTTCTAACTTTTTATACTAAAATTAAATAAAATATAAAATGTGGATATATACAAATTTCAACGTATATTCTAAGTATTCTATATGTATTCTAAGTAAGTATATATATTGCATGTTGTAAAATTATTTTACTATTATTTAATTACACTTATATTTTGTATTTAATTCTTATTGAAATAGTTATCAGCATAA
This sequence comes from Trichonephila clavipes, assembly GCA_019973935.1. NCBI lineage: Eukaryota > Metazoa > Arthropoda > Arachnida > Araneae > Nephilidae > Trichonephila > Trichonephila clavipes. Next base: position 872,566 of record BMAU01017595.1, on the reverse strand, counting down.
ATGTGAATTTTTTATAAAAAGTTTATAGTGATATGATTCATTATTTCTGTCCTGAAAAGTAAGTTAAATGTCTAAGTGGCAGTGGCTATAGCATCTAGCCACCACCCAGGAAAAAAATCAGATATTTTTTGTGACTAAATAACATTTATAGAGGATGAGGACACTACATTTATCAAGTACTTTATCACAGAAAAATGTATTTTAGCTGTGTGCCCGTTAAAGGGTTAAATTGCTTTTTTTCGTTCCTATTCTTATTCTAAGAATACTACGTAGGTTGATATCGTATAAAAGTTCAAACGTTATGTGCCCTAAGACTTTCACTGTGATTAAGAAGTTTATGACTCATTATTAACTTAACTATTTAATTTTATCTTCAGCGAGCAAATGAATCCCGAGTATCATCGGAAATGGTTTTATAAAAGTATGCCAGTTGGGCTTTACGAATATGATGTTTATGAAGTTAGAAAATGTCTGTAAATTCGAGAATACAGGTTTAACATTAGAAAGACTAAAACTTAGTATTGCTTTAAACTATTGTAGAAACGATATTGCCCAAAAGCAATCAAAATGGCTGCATTGTGTAAGAGTAATTAATCTGTAAAAATTTTATTTATAAAAAATTAACTTTTACAATTTTTTATATTATTTATAGTCATATAACAAGTTATTAGTAAATTTAACAGTCAAAAATTTATTTTACTTGGAAAAAAAATATATTCTAAAAAAATCTAGGAAATTGTACATCACATACATATTTTTTTTCTAATCGAAATTAAAAAGAAGTCAAAATGACTTCCTTGGACAATCTAGTGTAATTTGCATTAACCTTCAAATAGTGCCTTGAATGATTGGTCATAATAAGCAATTAATTTGTTTATTCTTAGTACAAAATATTTGTTAAGGATACATGGAATGTAACTGAAATCCCCAAAGTAAATTTTATCAAACTATGAGGATGGGTTGCTAAAATTATGTTCACAATTTTTAAGGTTTTTTTTTAATATATTGCTTTATTCTCTAATGTTTTATTCTTTCCCTTTAATTTCTTCATAAAAAGATTCCACGTTCTTTTTCCAATGTTGATTTGTGCAGAATCAGCAGTTGAAGTCAGCTAGAACTCCTAACACCATACATCATCCTTTTTTTAAATTGTAAGGTGCGTCTTCTAGGAGGGGGGGTCGTGATAACCCAAAGGGGGACGTGAACATATAGCCAAGTTGAAAATAAGATATTTAAAATAGCTATCAATTAACTGAAAGGAAGCAAAGAAAAATACATTATGACATAATAAAAAATAAAATACACATTCACACTGTTTATAAATGTATCAATACTGCACGAAGTATATTTGATAATTAATTTATCAATACTAAATTAAAACAAGTTTGGGAATTATTTGTGACTGACTCTCTTGGGATTGCTATTAAAAAATCTACATACAATTTTAATACTTACCTTGAAAATTTGTATGCAAAAAATTGCCTCAGTAGAATCGGTCAAGTTTCTAATAAATTAATAAAGATTTCTAGACAAATTTTGATGATAATTCTTAGTGGTTTATTATTTTTCCAGTATTATTCCTTATGAAGACATATAAAGATATTTATGAGCTAAAATTGCTAATACATGTTGTTAGTGTTATATATAAATACAGTTTCAAATTTTATTACTACTAAATAATTTTGTTAGCACCATACATGGAAAAAATATTTAATTTTTTTAAATGCCAATACATTGAGATTGAAGAATTAATGGCATTTATTGAGTATTCCAATGCTCATAGTAATGTTATCTCTAATTTTATTTTCTCAAGGAGTATTATTAACATTAACTATTTAATGTATGAATTAATATCAACTGCCTTTTCACATGAATTAACACAATAGTGTATTTTTCCAAACAATTGCTATTTCAGAACGCATACCAGTAAATTAATGGTAACAGTGTGTGGTATTATCATCCATAAAGTTCAAGTAGCGTGAATGTTTTAAATCATCTGAGCATCAAAGAATGAGTTTGCATCTAATTAGAAGAGTACTTTCCCTTTTTGAAGACAAATAATAAATCACTTCAAAGGTACTTCAAAAGAACAAGCGCTATAATAAAAAATAAATATACCTCAATGAAATTAAAGATATCTCATTAAAACTGATTTTTTAAATAACCCTTTTAATTAATTTTGTAATCGCCCATTCACAAGTTGAAAGCACTTTTACTTGATTCGCTCTAAACTTATTTTTATTTTGTAACTCTATTATTCTCTCTAACATATAATATGCTAACACTCGAACAAATATCATTGTTCAAGTTGATGTGCATGTAATTTTTTCCTCAACAAATAGCAAGGGTTGAACTGTGTCATTTCTTTTAACTTGAAATAACTTATGTAATTTTTAAACATTATCAAGATGTATATTCTTGCTTAGTGCGTCCAAAGTTGAAGAAAATTAGCGGCAACAATACTATGGAAATGTTATACATTTTTCTTATTTTCAAAAATATATTATTAAAAGCAATTGTTTTACAACTACCATAAGTTTCGTTTGAATACAAACATATTCAAGTATAAAATCTAGTGCATTGTACCAGAAAAATTAGTATTTTTGTTCTCATACAATATTGTAAAAATAAAATTTGAAATGCTTTCTGCAACTTTCATGGAGCACATATAAAGACAATGATATTCATTCTTTGACCCATAAAAGTGTATTACATCATCATCATTATTATGTTTACTTCTACTATTATAAACGAAAAAATTCTTTAAACATATAAGAATTGGAAAGTCCTTAAAATATCTGTTAAATACTTTTTGTATAGTGAAGAGCACATTTTTGTATAATCATATTTAATTAATCTGAAATCTATGTGTAAGTATTGTTCACTGGATCTCATTGGATATCTCTGGGTAATTTCGATTGATTTCTCTAATAAAATGTATACTGAAAGATAGCTCCCGGGATGCCTTGAAGTAAGGAAATGACTTCGGTCTGAGCACTTCACGGACATACCTGTTGCTATTGAGATTATCCTCATTTCGTAGCAAATTGGATCGCCCATGATACGAAATCGCACCCCAAACTATAACTCCGAGTGTTAGGCCACTATGTCGTTCGATAACGCACTCTGGAGAGAGAGAAGGTAGTGTTCACCCACATAGCGACTAACACGTATGTGACCCTAATGGACCCACAAATTGAAGCTTGATTCGTCTGAAAAAACAACTTGAGGCCAATTAGCTTTGCAAGGCTCTGTGCTCATGAATCCGTTGTTGATGCAGCCGTCGATGGTTTGCCGTGAGGGAGATCCTGTGTAAAGGCACCCTTGCACGAATTTTACGGGGCAACAGACGTCGACCAATTGACGAAGCCGGCATTAGTATATCTGTAGCAGTAGACCAACGTGTTGTCAACTGCCTGGAAGGAGCTGTACGGTCATTCACCGCCATGCGGTGTAGGAGTTGATCGTCGCACACTGACGTTACCTTCCGTCGTCTACTGCGAGTCTTTAGAGTTGTTCGGTGCTCGTCGGTCCTCTGCTTCCAAACTCGCATCATTGTTGAACTGTTCCTCTGCAAACGAGCTTCTATTACGCGATCGAAAAAATCATCCTTCTCGAACGCCGATAATTCTACCCCATCCAAATTATGTAAGTAGTTGGAATTTCTCCTTATTTCGTCGTGGAAGCAAACTAAGGTCTCACTAAACGTCGCCATTAACAAATAATCATTAACTATTTTCAACGTCCCGCTGCAGCCTTCTGTTTATACGCTTTCAGCATCAGTTCAGAGGGCGCTGTGCATGCCACGCATGCGTGGTGGCTCTGAAGCTTTACTATTTTAAGTAACATCCTATAATTAATATTTGCTGCAAAGTTCATTTAATTTTGATGACTTAAAGTCGGAAAGGTTTGCCTCTTTATTATGCCTTACCTTACGTGGGAATTCAGTATACTCTCGTGTCTAATAAATATTCGTGTCTACCCATCCCTTAGTACAAAATACCTCCTCTAAACACTGCACATTAAATATTAAGATCTTTATTATAGCCCGCTGTGGGATGATTTGTCGATCATCCATGCAACTGAGGCTGAAGTTTGATTCCCATGAAATAAAAAGTGCACACAAGTGCTGAAAAGTCTAGTTGTCTTACTTGTGGCCCATTTAGTGGGAATGATTTGTATTTGTGCATTATTGCCCTTGAGTCATTTTAAATGAAACGGAAAGACATTTATTCTGGAAAAAATTGCTGTGCACATTCACTCCCCACTTTGTACTGACTGAACCAAAGCTCTTTAAAATGTGTAGATAATATACTAAATTTGAGAAATTCCAATATTGTCAATGCGATGTTAGTACTTATGGATATACACAAAACCTGCAAGCAGTGGAAATCAGCCTTTCAAGTCACTTCTGACACCATTCTACAGCAAGCGCATGGCACACTTGATGTTCCTAAAACCCGGTGATTGACTGTTTGTGGCTTGCACTCTATGTGTCTCTTAAGAAAATTGCCATTAATCCCACTGTAATTGTGATTGCATTTGCAATGATGCCCAGATACAGTGATGTGGTTAACAAAATGACATTGAATCAAAATCACAGACGATTACTAATTATCTTTATTTTATGAAAAATACCTAGCATAAATATGACACTGTTGGTTTGACAGGTACAAGCAGGCACAATTTGTAAAGTGTCCCACTTGAGACAACATAGTATCTTATTTTAAAGCACCGATTTGTTCTCCGTCATCATTCTTTGCAGACCTCTCACTCATCGAATACATCTAGAACGTGATTCGATGCTACTTAAGCGAACTTTCTTCACTGCTCTTAGAAGACGAACTGTGGCAAGTGGAATGGAAATGAAGAACCATCCATCCTGTTGCAATCTGTAAATGTATAACCTTTTTTATCGTAGTCCACGGTGATGATACAATCTACTCCTCTGGTGTTGTTCTTGGTTTGCGTTACGAATATTGTTTCAAAATAAACATCGATTATTTTTATTTCGAATGAATTTCTTCTGCATGCATGTCACTTCTTTGGTTTTGTTCAAATTATTAGCAAAAAGTGGTTTAGCCAGTCATAAATTTGGTTTAAAGTTAATTATCTATGCAGACGTCCTCAGTCTGCAATGTTTATAATATTGAAGCATATATATCATTATTGTTTCGGAAACTTCAGTTATCGTTTTTATTTTTAAGAATCTGCAGGGATGATAGTGTTCTGTGACACCGGGTTCTATTAAGTGCAGCGCTGTTGCGTTCTCTGCTAAGGCCGTGGATTTCTTCTTATGAATGCGGTGTTAAAACGAGCTGGGAATTCTGGGGCGCAGGTGCTGGTAAGACTGTAGGAATACAGAATATTGTAACAATGCATCTGTGTGTCAGTGTTGGTGTCTCTGAGACTTTCCTTGCAACTCGAGGGCCTATTAAAGGTGGAAAATGTCCCGCCCACGAAAGTGATATGACATGTAGAGGCACTTCTGTTTTGACGTATTTGGAAAAACCATTCTACTATTGGCCCAAATCCCTTTCACGCTGTGTACTTTGCAGCCGGTGGTTGATATTGGAACTGCGCCGGTCACCGTACTATCGGTGAGATCAAGGGAGGACAGAGATTGACTTCCCTTAGAACATCAGCAACGGGTTGTCCTGCATGGGACACTTTCCCACACGAAACTGCTTGACCGTTCATACGTCGCTCGTTCCCTACGTAAAATGAGTTCTTTGGTGAAGACCGCCGTAAATTCAAATCATTATTTTCCCTCAAGATTAGTATATATGTATATATTAACATACATACCTAATTTTTCTTTTACAAGATTTATACGTTCCCGAAAAATACGTGTAAAATCGTTTGGTGTAATAAATCTATTGTATTAATGGGAAAAAAGGAATTATATTTCAATCCTAACAAATCTTGTATTGAAATATGTTTGATCTTTAAAGCTTTTTATTTCATACATTTTGTTATTGTAGAATAAAAAAGCAAATTATTATTCGAAAGGAAAAATGCATGTCACTCGTTCATTAACATAAAAATTGTATAAAATAGGAGAAAGTTAACATCAATAGTTTTTTGTTTTTCCTTGACATTTAACGCTCATAAATTTATTTTTCTTTCGCGTACCTTAATCGTTGCGCTTTGCTTCGTGAGCTTGATATTTGCATTCTTCCAGCTTGGCAATTAAGCACTTTCTTCTTTTTTTAAATTCTCATTGCCACGCCTCTTGATTGGGGAGTGACCAAAACGTTGACAAGATACAAACTAAGTTTTAATCGTTAGCTCTCTGCCATTCTTATCATTAATCTTGTTGAGGAGAAACCATTTGTTCACGCAATTTTTTAAAAAAACCTGTTTTATGTCTGAAATGTGGGATCAAATCTATATTTCCAGGATGTTTTCTATAATAATATATTATCCATAAACTTTATAAAAATTTTTTATTCAATTCTATAAACATTAAAAAAGGCACTTTTGTCTATAAGAACCAAGCTCAAAATATAGACAAGCAAACAAAATTCCGTATGGAGGTCATAAAATTTGAAGAATTCTCACAAATGGGAAGTGCTTATAAAATAAATGTAAATTAAAATTTTCTTCTTAAAAATTAGATCGATCATGTCAAATCAAAATAAATAGGGTAAAAATATGATATAATATGTTTTTTTCAAACTCTCTAGAAATTACACAGCTCTAGTAAAGTATAGTTAGGTATTTATAAAGACAGATACAGTGATAAATAATATTAGAGCTTGAGGAACATTTATTCATTAATGTTTCGGTAACAAAATTTAAATACTTCTTGTACAATATGCTTATTCTTTTCTTATAATAAAATACTCATTTTAGATTAATCATTCAAATGATGTAGTTGTATGATTATCCATTTCACGCCGGAAGACATTATCGTTAGGAAATTACATAATTTCCAAACTAAAATCGAGTTTGGTAAACTAAATTTGATCACTTTCTAGAGTCTAACCAACACTCATTAACGGTTACTTTAATGACTTAACTATTAATTTGAGGTTGAGATTTTCTGAATGCTTAAGAGTCACGACGATGAGATAGGCTTGTTAAGATTCTTATAACATGGTTAATATTTCCTTTTAACTACTGACGATTTATTATAATTTAAGTATATTTTAGTATTGAAAAGAAAATCATTGAAATTATGTCTTTTTTGTAACTATTTATACAAATAAAGTAAGCCTTCCGTTGTTTATTTTTTTATCAGCATGTTTTATGGCTTAAATATTAATTTAAATTTCTCTGAAATCCATTTATACATTTGAAAAATTACATTTTAAGGGGACATGGTACCCTGTACACAATTTCTTTTACTTAGATAGTTATAAGAATAAAATTACATGCACTGTATTCGAACACATCTATAATAAACCTTTCATAAGCAAAATACTATTTTTAAACAAGCAATAATTTTAAATTTTTAAATTTTTAAAATTATTTAAAGTTATTAAAATTCCTACTACTTTTGCAAATTTGAATACTTTTGATTCATTTTTTTTCTGATATTCCTGAAAGTATTTCCCACAATTCTGTGCATGGGATTAGTATTACAAGTGATACTTTTATTTTTAGAATTTTTTTCCTCTTAGACACTATAAAAAACTGTAAAAAAAACAGCTATATCTAACTTTATAGATTTCTAAAAAAATAACTGTTCCTCTAAATACTTATTCCACGCACAGAATTATCAAACATATTATTTAAAACAACCAGAAAAAGTTTCAACAATTTATAGTGAATATAAAAAAAGCCTTAGCATTTCAAACACATGATCATCATGAAAAATAAGAAGCTGAGAAAAAGCAATTTAAAGTGTTTGAAATAAAAAAATAATTCAAAGAGCTAAAATATAGTATCCATTCTAATATATATTAAAATTCAAGTTTTACTAAGCATTTTTAATGCAAAATTCATGCTGAATTAGCACATATTAAAAAGGAAATAAATTAAGATTAAATGGAATGAAGTGATACAAAACAGTAAAAAAAAATATATGTATCTAACTTTATGGATCTTTTAAAAAGTAGCTCTTCATATAAATCCTTAAGCTATGCACATAATTATCAAACATTTTATACAAAACAACCAGGAAAAGTTTCAAAGGTTTATAATGAATACAAAAAAAGCCTTAGCATTTTAAATATATGATCACGATGAAAAATTTAAAGTCGAGAAAAACATTTAAACTTTTGAAAGTCAATAAAATACATGAAAGAACTAAACCTTGGCCTTCATTCTTACATATATTGCAATTTAGGTCATAGTAAATAGTTTAAGACAGTAATATAATCTCATTAATTAAATATTATTAAATAAATATATTAAAATTAAATGTATTAAAATATTACAATATATTTCAAATGCACTAACCAATTGTTTTGAAATTATAAAGCATTCATTTTATGTTCATATTATAATTGTAAATAAATATTATTAAAAACCACCCCATTCATATGTGATTCCTTCTTTTTTAATGAATGAGGCGTTTCGCCTCTTTTTGCTAACGCAATTTTTTTCCGAGCAATTGCGTACACTGCAATTTTTTTTCTTTTCCTCTGATAAACTCTACGGTAGTCTCGCCAAACAACCAACATTTTTGACTGTTTATTTGAAGCAAACCCATTTTCCTTTTGCAAATTTTCTAATGATTTTTGTACCAAAATTGAATTCACAAACTGCATCACAAACAGCAATAGTTACTCGACGCAGTGTCGCTGACGTTTCTTTTGAACATTTACCCCATATGATGTTGTGAAGGTTCTCGTTTGCATTTTGTGTCACACATCTTATGCATCTTTGAAGGAGTTCATTTGAAGCCAATCTTTGATATATTGGCATAATTTTGGCTAAATGAGTTTCCTTCAAGGGTGTCTTCACATGCTTCACGTGAGGACCCGGTACTGCACCATGAGCAAGAGCCGCCTGGAAAAAGCACCAAGAATCTTTTCCAGTCGGACATTTAAAATGTTGAGGTTTTTGGTCCGTTGATATACTATGAAACTATGTTGCATAAGTTGCAGTTTTCATTGCTTCTACGTCACCTTTGTTCGAGAGAATCGCATTTTGATAGTAACGGGACAATTTTTTAATTGTCTCTTCCTTTAAACTACCACGGGATTTTCTTTCCAAGGAAACACCTCTTGCCCATCATTCTTAAACAGCTTTTCGTAAAGGTGTACCTAGCCTCTTGCTAACATGGTTTATGCACTCTTCTTTCTTTATTTTTATCTCAGGACCATAAACTTCCTTAGTATTTAAATATTGATATGTTTTTGCATCACCATCAGACAATAGTGTCGTGTATCGAAAACCACTATCTTCAGATTTTTGCCATAATTTAAGAGCAGCCTCTTGTTCCATGGCACAAGATGATCCTACGTGATTGATAGCACATGAATATATATGTCCTTCATACCACACAATAAATTCTGTTGAATTTTCTCCCAAACCCGATTTTGCGTGTTCACATTCAATGCAGCGTTTCGACATAATTTCAAATCCATGACAAATCCAGTAAGAAGGTCAATCACGCAACCTACACCTATTTGAGATGAATGCCCCCGAGTCAACCAAGTACCATCAAAAGTAACATCTATATCAGTAATGGTACTATTATTTTGATAAGCACTTTTCACCTGACTTCGAACATCATTCAGGCTTTTTACTAAAGATCTAACCAAAGATTTACATAACATTTTTTTATATATATTGAATGTTCTACTTGAGGGTAAATCCATATTCATTAACATACAAAATTTTTCCATAGCTAAATAGCCTTTCCCAAAACTTAACAATGATTGCACCATGCGCATGTTTATGTCGAATGATTGGTTTTCATTACCTTCACTGTCAGAAATTCGTCTGGATGTAAAGTTACTTGATTTAATTATATCACAAGAAGTGCAAAATACAGAGATTTTTCTGGAAAATCCCCAAGCTTTTCACCAATGTCAATTTTTAGTGAATATGATTTGCAAACATCACACAATAAATTTTTTAAAAGTCCTTTTAAAAACTGTACTTCCATTATCACATAATGAGGGGCTTCAGAATTTTCACAACAATTTAAATCGTTCAAGCAGCTGTCTTCTAAAGTTTGGCATCTCATATTTCTTTCTGGTAATTCTGAGGAAATAGAAGTTTCATCTTTTCTGAAAACATCAGTTTCATGACTGTAGTGTTCACTGCACCATATCTTGTTAGCTTTTTGTTTACTAACAAGACTCAATCTTTTTTGCCTAGGCATGATGAATTAAAGTTTACTTATTAATAAAAAGATATTCAAATGAATATTTAAAATTATAAAGAAATAAATTGATTATATAATTGGCTTTGAAAAAAGCCTTCAGTTTTGATACTAATGGTTTTAGAATAAGAAAGAAGGATGTAAAGCAAAATGGAATAACGTTTCTCTCTTGCATAAAAACAAACGAATTAATTCACTTCTCTTCTAATTAATGTATAAAGCTTTAGAATCGCGTGTAAAAGTAAATCAATCGAACTTGTTTAGTCTAGGATGATAGCGTCTGCATAAGAAGCAGACGGCATGTCTTTTAGTTTCGGTTTCGCTTCAACATACTGTTAAAAAAAATTTAAATAACTCGCAAAAAAATGCAGCTAGAGCTACCAAATTTTATAGACATATTTAAAAAAGTCACACAACTAAAATAAGACAATAAAAAGAATTCGTTAAAATCGTCATTTTAGGGTAATGTGTCCCCTTAATTTAAAAAATAATGATGCTGAACACATATTTTGGAATATCGTACAATTTTAGTTTTACTGGTAGAATCCCTTAAGCACAGTCAGTAGGGTAAACACCATTTAAAAATCGATTTTGAGTTTTTGTTTTTTCTGAAATCTACAAATCAAGACATTTCCAATGATATAACATACAAGCCATTATATGAATTAGAAGTATTTTAAAATGATTTTTAAAAACTAATCAGTTGATTTACCCCGCCCATTTTGACAAATAGAAATGTAAACATTGCCTTTTTAAAACTGGGGAAAAGTTGCAAAGCCTCGATTAACTTTTATTTTTAATACCCAAATTAATTTTAAATAATTGTATAACTGCAACTGTTAGATTTCCTAAAAACCTTTGGAGGCAATTTCAGATTTTCATGTGGGTTTTAGTAAATGTTATACTTAAAATGTAGGCATTTTTTACTGAAATTTAGGTCTTTTCTTTAGTTTAAATTCATTTTTAATTAGTTATTATTACTGATTACTAAATATTCGCGTGTTTAAGTAAAGTGTTAAAAGAAAAAAAAATAGGTTATATGATTGTGACCAGGTGAGAAATACATACGTAATAATTATTAATTTTATAACTGAATACAGCATAATGACGATAATCTGTGATGGAAAATAAATAGGATAATACTTTTCCAAGGTAAGATTTTTTTATAAAATTTTTTTTCTAAATGTTTTTTTTAAAATTGCATAAATGTACTCTGTTTTTTAAATGCAATTGTGTATACTGAAGTGACATTTTTTAAATATTCTTAAGCAGATATAAAAAAATGAAAATTTTCAATAAATTTATAATAATCATATTTGCTCGCTCAACTAAAAGTTTGTTTTTGAAAAAAATAATTAATATATATATATAAAATTTCACTTCAGTATAATATAAATGTATAATTAATGCATATAGTCAAAGTCTTGAGTTCATATGTTTAATAGTTTCTGAGATAAAGGTATGAGATGTGATACATCAAGTGTGATGTTTGTTGCCTTTGCGAGGAGCTTGTTACATACATAAAATACATAATTTTCATATTTAAGAACATAAAAATATTTTTATTTTGCTGTTTTAGAAAACATTTGTCCAGTTTAGAGTAATTTTTGAAGTTTAAACCTTAGAAAATCTTTGCAACCACAAAACCTAATAATAACTTTACAAAATCTCAGCGAAAACTTTCAAAATGTCGTACAATCAGGTATTTTTAAATACCATCTCAATTTCATACAAAAACCATACTGATACATTTTCACGTTATATTTATGTTGCTTTATGTTCAAATTTGATATCTGTAAAGCATGAAAGCTATACTAATTCTTCAAAAATTGATACAGAATTAAGAAAATTGATGTAATACTAGAAATGATCTCGTTAAAAAAAACTGAAAAATGCTATTCTGGGCAATTTATGACTTTCTTTTGCTTACTATTTTACGCAAAATAAATTGCAAATATGCTAATGTTCAATAAAATACGACAAATACATGTTGTAATTCATTATTTTTGTGATACAGTGGCACTTTAAAGTGAAAATTCAATTTTCTCAAAAATGATGTTTTTAAAACTGTATTCATGTTTTTCTCAGAATATAATGTATGAATGTAATGATTTTTCTCCCTCATGTTACTTATATGTAACTATATATATTCATGTGAGTTTTTGGGGGATTTTTCCAATTATTTGACTGGAGTCCATATATCGTGACAAAAAATTTCAATTTTTGAAAAAATTCAAACAATATATTTTACTAAACAATATATTTTCAATATTTCACTCAGTTGCAAATATTAATGTTTATTTATTGTTCAGACAAGTTTTTAAGCTTTAATAATTCAAAAGTTTTTCAATAATAGGTAACTAATAACAACTCAGGTGTGTAATGATTTTTGTCGTTGCGAGAAGTTTGTTGCAAGCATAAAAATACACCAATTTCATATTTAAAAATATAAAAACAGTTTTATTTTTGACTTTTTTAGAAATCCTTTGTACAGTTTAGAGAAAATTGTGTATTTTGAAACTTTTAGAAATTGTGTTTGCATGGAAACATACAAATCCATAGTTAAATTTTTCTAACGTCGTAAAATCATATATTTCCAAATCATTACTTTTACATATTGGTACATGTTTACATTATATTTTTGATGTTACAAGGTCAAGTTTGATATTATAATGCATTGAAGTACAAAATTCTTCTCAGATGGTTACATAATTTGTGAAAATTGATGCAAAATGCTAAAAAAAATCTCGTTGAACAAAAACTGAAAATTACTATATATGTATTTTCTGATCATTTTAAGGCTTTTTTGTTTCCTATTTTATGTTTAAAAATTAAGAAGATACTAATGTTTAATAAAATAGGGCAAATACATGTTGTAATTCATTATTTTTGTTATTAAGTGCCTTTTTACACTTAAAATGGAATTATCTTAAAATGATTGTTTTCAAAGTGCGTGTACCTTTTAAATAGAAAATAATGAATGAAACTACTTGCAATTTTACTGCACATAAATAATATGTAACAATATATAACGGAGCTACTTTCTTGGAAATTTTCCTAAAATATTTTGCTCAGAAGCAGTTATCGAAAAAAAATGACAATTTTCACAAATTTCAAAGCGATACTTTTACGATGAATTTTTTTGAAACAAATAAACAATATATTTGAAACATGTTACCAATATTTAAATAAAAAAGCCAATTATTATACAGCCAAAATTTGAAGTTTTTATATTTAACAATTTCTGAGAAACAGGTTCCTAAAATGGCTCAATTTAACATTGTCGGTATAGGGCCTACCGACTACTCTTAATAACGTCGATATTTTTCTGCAAAAATTAAAAGAATCATAATATGGTTAATTTAAATCTCTCTCTTCATCGTAACAAACTCTATCATTTATAAATCTTATATACACCGTATCCGAAAAATAATGCATCTTTTTTCTTTATGTTTTTCTAGGTGCCCAGTGTGTAGAGAGTGATGAAAATTTGCCTGAAAGCTAATAGTTACTCCAGGTTTTGAAATATCCTCCTTTCCTATGTGCACAAAATTGTCAACATGGCATCCACCAAACCACAGAAGGCATTTTGTACTGAGGAATTTGCAAAAAAAAAAATGTCTGTCATTACAGTTCAAAGCAACTTGAGGTGACAATTAGGGGTCAATCTATCTGACCAGAACTCAGTTAAACGTTGACATACACAACTAATGCTTCGTGAATGTATCAACTGGTTATATTTCCCACCAAATACAACAGAGGAATATCGGTAAGGCATACAGTTAAAAATTATGATAGAAAATTACAAAATCTATCTATCTATCTATCTATCTATATATATATATGTACTGTAACGTTTGAAAGAATAACGGTAGCGTATTCTTGGTGAATTAAAATAGGGAATTTATTTACGTCACAACTATTGAAAATTATTTACAAAATGATACATTAAAGTTATTAAAATTAATTAGATTGTTAGAGTCCACTATTTTGTGAGAGGAGGTTTCGTTGGTTACCGCTCCCGTGCAAGTTCAAAGCATCTCTCTCCTCATCTTCCGGTCGGGTCGCTAGATTCCTCGGGGGGGTCAAACAGGGTTTGCGCTGCATCGGAAGTTGCACGTGTGGGCGTCGAATCTACAAAGAAACCGACACCAGATGTTGTTGTTGTTTTCGAGACGTGACGTTACAGTACGTTTAAAAAAAACCATAAATATATATATTGATACAAATATTTGTGGAAAGTATATGAATACAAGAAATATTTAAATAAAAATATTATTAATTTATTAAACAGGTGGTGTCATCTATTGAATAATTGTATTAGTTAAAAATATTAGTATTAAACATAATATCAATAATAGTTATTAATACATATTGTATATCACTGAGAACTATTAGAAATATAATTGTAAAGAAAGTTAGCAGGATATGTATGTTCAATACATGGTTTAATAAAGTTATTAAGAGTTAAACAAATATTAGCTTTATCGCTAACTAATACATTGTTACGATAAATATAGTTAAAATAATATTCTATATATGGATAAGATAAATTTGTGTACCAGTATACACACATATATATATATATGAGGATTGTGAAGGGGCTTTTATCACAATTTCTATTAATGTCCTCTTGTGGTTTCTTTGGTGCCGAAATTGCAATTCTTTCGAACCAACTAGAAGGAAAAAGAACGTGGTTATGTATATATGGAATCATATATATACATATTGTAAGTTAGTAGTAGAGCGGAGTATATGTCCGGGTCTCTGTCTATGTGCAGAAGTGATTGCTAAGGGTGAAGTGAAGTCGATAAGTATAGAGAATTAGCTGTAGAGAGATTTGAGATAAATTTTAGAAGGATCCTAACTCCGTGAAGTAGCCTAGCCGGGCCCGTAAAGACGAACCAAAAGGGGGTTCAAGGCCAAAAGGAAAACTGTCGGATTGAAGCTACATCAGAATAGATACAGAACGTAGCTGATTACCTAGGATATGGCTGTAAGCTAATTTATGTAATCTATAAGGAACGGGTATATATTACTGATATAGGCATTTATGTATAAAGTTAGATTCAGTGGTCAAGTATGCGACTATTTGGTAATACGTGTTGCGTCTTCTCATTCTAGATCATCTTACTTAATTATTATTGTAGTGTATTGTGTTTAAACGAAGATCTTAATAAATTGATTTTAGAATGAATGATATTTGAGTGGTTCTTCGTTCTTACAGGTTGCATAGATAATGTAGCACCGAGGTCCCCACGGGTGGGGACTTCACAGGATGATTAATTTATAACATAAACAACGTTATATTTCGAAGTTAATTTTATTTTCTTACATTACATATTCGCGTGTATAAAATTAAACATCTAATACTTTCTGGAAAAAAATCATTTAATCTTTAGATTTCAATCACAACTCATTTCCTGGCATCTTTATAAGCCGTATATTCCCAAACTCTACTCTTCATTCAAAACCTAAGCTAAAAACTGATGGTTTAGAACAGTTTTTCGTATAAATATACAATCTAATTATAATTCGGAACAAATTGGTGTCCATTTGTTGCACTTTAAAGGTGTTGAAAGCTGTCTTAATGAAGGATTATGAAGAATGGTGAAAAGCCTCCTCTGAATCATTACAAAACATATAAAAAAAAGTGTGCGTGTGTGTGCATATGTGTATGTCCAGGGGCTTGTATGTGTATGTGCGTGTGTGTGTTTGCAAGTGTGTGTATGTGCTAGTGTGTGTATGTGCGTGTGTGTGTTTGCAAGTGTGTGTGTATGTGCATGAGTGTGTGTTTGTATGTGTGAGTGCGTGTGTGTGTGTGTTTGCAAGTGTGTGTGTATGTGCATGAGTGTGTGTTTGTATGTGTGAGTGCGTGTGTGTGAATGCATGTGGTGTGTGTGTTTGTTTTGAAAATGCACAAACAAGTTTTTTACTTTTAATCTTGTTGTTTCCCTGTGCAAGAAGCATTTATATAATTTTAAATTCAACATTATATGTAAATCTTCGTTTAAATTAACTTTTGAAATTTTATTAGAATTTAAATGGTAGTGATTACATAATGTGTTTCATTTAATTTGGATTTCTGGAAAAAATAAAGGATATTTCTCCTAATTGAAGAAGAAATATATCACTTTAGATTCCCTTTGTCAGTTTCTTTCTTTTCACAATTTGCATTTATCAAACTTACCCCACTCAAAATGAGAGAAAATTCGGGGGAAAATATATACCAAGACAAAAAGTATTACATCTTGTCAAGAGTCCTTCATAAAACATCTTAATCCGTTACTGTCAGTTGTGTCTCGAAGTAAGTGAACTTTATATCCTACCATTTATTACTCTTATTATTATTTTTTGCTTTTTTTATTCTTGTTCGTTATCGCAAGAAAAAAGGCATTGATGTCAAAAAATGCTGTAATTATCTTCGTTAGTCTGACGTTTGGGGTTTAAGAATGATAAGAACAAGATTTTATACCGCGATTCTAGAAGAAGGTGTTTCTAATAGGTGACGGGAAAAAATACTTTTTCTTCTCTAGTGATGTTTAGTATCGTTTTTCTTTTTCGTTGCCACAAAAAAAACGAAAAAAGAAAAGAAAATCGACTGTTTCGTGAAATGTTACGCTTTAATTTTTGTCATCCCCTTGTTATTTTTTGTATTAAAAATGGTGATAAACTTTTCAGCTGTAGATTTCTTTCGTGACAATATCTTAATCATTTATCTTCTGTTCTATCTTTTTTTCACTCTCTCTACTTGTTTTTCTCCTTTTCCCCCCTTAAAAAAAGTTTTTTTTGACATGTGCATCTACTTTTTGACACCGGCCTTAACTATCTTGCAAAGAAATGGAATAGTTATTTTTCACATTCCGATGTATTAAACTTCTTCGCGAAAAATAATTGTTTGAATACTCGGATAAACTCGAAAATGAAGGGAATGAAAAATTAGAGCGTTATTAAATTACACGCTAGGATGAGACTGATAAAGGAAGTATTATTATTAAAAATGAGGAGGAAGTATTAAAGGCTTATAAATAATGACATCACATTCCCCCTTGGTAGAATCCGAAAAATAAAATTCCGGAGACTTTCCTGAAAGAAACGAAAATATTTTTTACCATCATTATTTATCGAGAATTTTTCAAAATTTGTTCTTTTATTTTCTTCTGAGTAGGAAGTTAAAACATAAAATATCTTAAAAATTAGAAAGTATGCGAGAAAAATTTATTCGTAGAAGTAATTATCTGGATAATTTTGTGCAATTTATTCTTCCCAGAATTTGTTTTTCTTCATTTTTTGAAGTATGTTTAACTAATTTTCGTAAATGCAAGAGCTAATTTATCATGTACAACCAAAAAAACCCCTTCCTCAAATGTCTTGAAAAGCAGATAATATTATATATTTGGTGCAACGCAAGAGATTTTGTTTTCTAATTTTAAACACGACGTAAGAGCCGTTTAAAATCTTATAAATTGTCAGTTGAATTTCTTTATATGCGTTAAATAACAATAATAATTATATATATATATATATATATATATATATATATATATATATATATATATATATATATATATATATATATATATATATATATATATATATATATATATATATATATATGTATATATATGTATATATATGTATATATATATATGTATATATATATATATATATATATATATATATATATATATATATATATATATATATATATATATATAAATATATATGAACCAATCACAACTTCACAATCAATTAAACAATTAAAATTATATATGAATGTTATAATACTCTATCCCATTTCAAAATATCAATGGCGAATGTAAAAAATAAAATTCCAATATTTTCAAACAAAATTAAAAATTTATAAAATGTCAAAGTTCAACCTTGGAATTAGGAATTATAAGTGGGGTTAAACTAGTTTTATGGCGCAAACTTTCCCCCTATTGCAACTTGGTAAGTTAATATGGAAATATCCAATTCTCAAAATTCTCTCTCCTATTCCTTCATAATAATAGATTCGTATTATGGCTAGTAGATAATGTTTTTAAAAAAATCATATTGGAAAATAATGTCATATCAAACAAGAAGATAGTAGATATAAAAATACAAGATCATACAATTATTAAAATACTAATATTTTATATAAAAATCTACTCTGGCGCCATCGCAGTAACACCATATAGTGTTACACAAAATTTTACATATATGAAATACATTTTTTTAAAAAGATAAAAAAAATATAGGCACTAATAAAATGAAATTATTAATATGAAAACGGTGTTCACACACAACAACTTATAAACACTATTAAACACGATAAACAATATTTTATTTCGTATATGCGTTATAAAATATAAGAATACAAAAATATAAAAAATATAAGAAAATAGTAATAAAAGAATATAAGAGTTATATAAGAATAAAAGAGCTCTTTAAATAAATGTTATTCGGAAATGTGGACTCTTTTCTATCATCACCTTTAGTATTTATGTAAAAGTTTCACAATATTCACTGTAACCTAACAATATCGAATGCAATATTTTGAATCTCTCCGTAACCTTCAAAGTATTCGTTTCATAAACAAATTTCTTGACTTTCTCATACATCACACTTTAACTAATATAAAATGTATCACACTACTTATTTTTGAACACATCTCTCTGAGAAATCTGCGAGATCAAATCACAGTTGTTCAGGGATGCTAATAAAAAAACAATAATAGGTGTACATACCCAACTAAACCTAACCTAACACGTTTGTCCACTTAAGGTTTCAAGACATATTATAATGATTGTATTCTGCCTTATCTACTGTATAATATCCAAAAATAAGCTTCAAGTTATGAAATTAATTTTAAATTTAAATAAGGAAAATTTCGAGAAATAGTGAATCTTGATATATGGCGGTATATCAAAACACACAATTTCAAAATGAAAAAAATTTAAATGACATGAAATGAGGTTACTGCTGAATAAAATAATTAACAAGACAATAAAATTCAGTGGAGAAAAAAGAATGCGACGTGACTTTACTTTTGTTTCATATAAAAATAAATATCACTAGTATTAGTACATTAGTCATTTTTCTAGAAATTTAATTTATATCTTTCAACTTTAAAACACCATTTTGTATCATAAATGTTAACTCATTCGACATCTTAAGATAAATTTATGAGAAGTATATTACAATTTCTCAAAATTTTGTATGGCAAATCATATACATTTTGTTTTCTCAATTAAAATATAAAAATATCTCATTTAACACAACTATATTATAAAAATTAAATACCACATCATATATTATTCTTTTTCGCCGAAAAGTCTTGTTAAGAACTCAGTTACTTCTGTATTACGTAAGATGTTTCGTTAATTTATTATCTTCTTCTCATTATTATGGGTATTTTGTTGAATGTAATTTAACTGAAAACTTTCAGATGGGTGAAAATGTCTTAAACGAACTGAATGAACCAATTCATTGTCAGTTTTATTAAGGGCATTGGGTCTACATGTTTCAAATAATACATCAGAACATTTTCTTAAAAAGGTTTAAGGGCCTGAATAAAGGGGACTTAATTTCGTTGTATTGGGGTATTGAAATTTCTCATACATTAATAAGTCTTCAACCTTGAAATCAGCTTCATGAAATTTTTTATCATATATAATTTTATTTATTTTATAATGTTGTTCGGTTCTTTCTTTCGCTATTTTTTTTTTTTGCTTCTTCTATGGTAGGATATATCTCATTATCTTTTAATGAAATTTCGAAAGGTAACTTACCATACATTAAGTAGGTTGGAGGGAAACCGGTTATTGTATATGGAGTTTGATTATACTGAGGGGTTACTTTTTCCAGAATTTTTGTCAATGGGACTTTACTTGCACTATTGCTAATTTCACACTTTAAGCGCGTAATGATGGTTTGATTTACACATCCAACCTTTCCATTGGTTTGTGGTCTGTGAGAAGTAGTTAATAATTGAATGACTTATTTACGTCTTAAGAAATGCTCAAATTTTGAAGAGATGAACACATTATTTCTATCACTTATTTTTTCTTTCCTTTATATGATTCTGAAAGATTTGTCTTAAACAATTTATATAAGTATCTGATGTTGCATATTTTGAAGGAAAAGTTCAAATGTACATAATTGCATGATCAATAATAATGTGCAAATATTTTTTAACAGAGTTGTAATAATTTCCATCTACAATATCTATCGACAAAGGTTCAAAGGGTTTTTCACAAAGGGAAAGTGATTGCATCAATCCATATTTTTTCTGTTGTGTGACTTCTTATTTATTTGAAAATTTTCACACTGTTTCACATAATTTCGTATATCAGTAATAATTTTTATCCAATAATATTGTGGTGATATAATTTTACATGGTAGCTGCACCAGGAAGGCCGAATTTTTCATGAGTTGTTTTTATTAACTTCACTCTTAGAGCTTTGGGTAGAATTATTTTAGCTAAACCTTGTATTTTTAATATAAAAACACCATCTCTCTTAAAATATTTAGGAGCTGATATAGTTTCTATATTTTGAAAATGCCTTATTTCATTGATATCAAAAAAGGTTTTGGGGGTGTATTAATTATATAAGCAATATGACTTCTTGTTAACATATCAGCTTCAATATTAGTGCTACCTTTCTTATATTTTTTTTTATCAAAATCATGCATAGAAACTTTTAAAGACCATCTAAAAAGTCTACCCGTGGAAGTTTTGAAATGTTTAAGCCGAAATAATGCATTATGATTGGTATGAACTGTGAAATGAGATCCATGAAGATAGCAATGAAATTTTTTTAAACTATCAATTATAGCTAAGCATTCTAATTAAGTGATTGTATAATTAATTTCATAATCTGTGTCGTCTCGAATGGAATGAAATCGGTTGTTGATTTCCATTAGGTTTTTGTTGTTTGAGGATTCACGAGATTGCAGTTTTCGATGCATCTTTATAAAGATGAGAGGGGTAATTTGGATTAAATTTAGATAAAATGGGCTTTAAAATTAAGCTGTCTTTAAGTTTTTGAAAAGATTGTTGACATTCTGGGGCCAATTCCAATTTTAATTCTTTTTAAGAAGTTTATTTAAGGACATTCTAAATTTTGCATATTTAGAAATGAATTTATAATAGACATTAATACTGACAAGAAATCTTTGTAAATCTTTTACATTTCTAGGGGGTAAAAGTTTTTTAATTATTTCGACATTTGTTTTATTTGGAGTGTATGATTCTTGTTTTATTTCAAATCCTAAGAAATCAATTGTATGTTTACCAAATTTACTTTTTGAGAATTTTAATTTAATATTTACTATTACACAAATTTTAAAAATTCCTTTTAAGTGTTTTGCATGTTCTTCAGATGATTTCGAAAGTACTATTATATCGTCAAAGTAATTTAATGCACATTTTATTTGGTATTTATTTAAACTCTGTCTAATAACCTTTTGAAATGTAGCTGGTGATTTTTATATCCAAAAGGCAAACGATTAAATTGAAGAAGACCGTAATTTGATGTAAATGCAAGTTTTCAAGATTCATTATCATCTAATTTAATGTGCCAATAACCACTACAGATCGTTGAGAAAAATTTTGCATGTGTTAACTTGTCTAAAATTGCATCTATTCGGGGAATTTATTCTGCATCTAATTTTGTGATAGCATTTAGTTTTCTGTAATCAATACATAATCGTGTACGAGCATTATCCTCTTTTTCAAAAGCCAATGTTATAGGGGCAGCTTAAAATTATAAGATGGTTTCATTATTCCTGCTTTCAATAATGCATTTAATTGCTTTTTTATTTCCGTATCATCTTTAAAACATGTCCTATATGGTCGATTTGCAATGGGTAATTCTGAGGTAAGTATTATTTTAGGAGAATTACATTTTCATTCGTAGACATCAATCTGATTTTTAGCAAGGACATGTATATATTTATCAATAATCACATTAATAATATCATAATCACTGTCAGGAATTATTTTTATATTAAACACATTATCAGTTTTCTTAAAGTGATATTATTTTATAATTACTAAAATTAAGAGTTTCATTTTATTCTTTAATACTTTTCTTAAATTCATAATTTTTAAAAAAAATTTTTCCTCCTTGAAAAATTTTATAGTCACTAAAATTAATGTCTAATTCAAAAATATTCTTAGTTTTATTAGAAATTATTAAATATTTCAGTTCTACATTTACTATGAGGAATTTAATATCTTTAATAATCTATCTTATTTTCAATTGTAAATTATTGCCTCCCTCACCTTAACTTCTTCATTAATGGTGGCAATTTTTGTTTTGATATACTCTACATTGTGGTGTCCCTTGATTTGTGATATTATATTTTTTAAAAATAATGTTGACACTTGATCCTGTATCCAAGAGGACTTCAATTTATTTGAGTTGATTATTCCCTGGATGATCGTAAGTTATCATGTTCGATGAGGTTGGATTATTGCATTATTTTTTGGGGTTATTTGACGGGGGTAGAAAGTTGAAGCATCCGGTCTCAAAAATGCTGGTCTTTGCGGCCATCGTTGGTTTCTCGGATACCTGGTCGGCCACTGAAGAGAAAAGGACGGGTGATGATAAAAATATAATTGAAGTTGGGGAGAGTATATATTGTTACATAAGAGTTATTAAGAGTATACATTGTATCATGAACAGGTTATGGTATCCGGGTGTTGAGAGGGATCATTTCTCCAATTCCATCTTCCATACTTTGTCTATGGACAAATTGATTCGTGAGGGGAGGTTTTCTTGTCATTGGATAATTTGGGTATCTAAACTTCATTCCTGTTTGATTTTGGTTTTTCTTGAATACCTAAAAGTTTCATTTTTTCCTTCAGTTCCTCTATGTTGCTGCAGCTTTGTAAATGTATTTCTATGGATCTATTTTACTTTAATCCTTTTATGATGTAAAAGTTTTCAACTTCTTCTTCCATAATTATCCGAGATGCGATTTCTATTATTCTGTAGAAGTATTCTATGTGGGTCTCTTTTGATGGGTTTTTTTCTGTTTTAGATAATTGAAGAAGAATCTCCGCTGGATTGACTTGTGTTCCAAATTCACGTATTAAATTATTTTTCAGTTTGTAAAAATTTTTAGGTTTCAATTGTGATTCGATGCAAGTCTTCACATCTCCAACTACTAACTTGGTTATAAATAGAATTTACTGTTTTTCTGTTATATCGAAGGAAAGGTACGTACTTTTTCTAAATTTTTCAGGAATGTTTGGAAGGGCATTTCCAGGTCATATTTGTGGAAAAAAATATGTAGATCTTTAAATCGAATATTATTTTTTTATAATGGTTATATGTTGTTTTAATTTTTCTTCATCTGCATCTCTATTCTCTTCTTTTTTAATTTTATTTTCGTTCTTTGCTACCATTTTTGAAACTTAAATTTCTGAAATTTTGTTAGAGAAGACGTGATTCTAATTCTTTGGCGGTAAGCGCGATGTTCTTACGGGGATTAATAGCGCGTTTTTTTTCTTTTTTTCTTACCATACCTCTCAATTCCGGCAACCCGACATATTCAGCGAAGATATGTATAGAGCCGTCGGAGTTTCCTCAAATTCTTCATAACATTCATTACGGTCTTTGGCGTTCGTTTTTATTTTAAAATTATGTTAAAAATATATTTAAGTTTAAACTCTGAAATATGCATTTTTAGGAAAGTACTACCGGCTTTAATTCTGACATGTTTTAAGACAGAATCAGACATGATTTAAAAAAAGGATCTTTATTCGATGAAATCTACACAAGCTCTGACGCTGAGAGGAGAGAGAAAAAAGAACGCCACGTGAAAACTAAGTGGCTTACCACTTAAAATACAGATGCGGTATAAGTATCGTGGATTCTATGAGTGTACTTGATAGTTGATGCTGACATATAGGGCTATTAAATATAACGATCTGGAATTAGACATGTTTATTGGCTAGGCCATATGTTAGGAAGAAATAAATGGGTGATTAGTTTGATACTTGAAGATCAAGTGAAAAATATTAGTTAAGTGCTGGATAGGGAATTTAATTTTTAATCTAATTTAATTATCCTTACACACACACACACACAAATATATATATATATATATATATATATATATATATATATATTGTGTTAAAATTAGAACATTACATATTTTACCGTTAAAATGTACAGTTGTTTCATAGAATAACTAGTTTATTTATGAAATAACCAGACAAGTCAGTTAAAGTGTATAATAGATTAAAAGTTTCATTTTTTACCTAGTTGTTCAATAAAATAGCTTTTTATTCTATAAAATAACTAATGGTAGATTGTTGAAGAATGAAATAATATCAATTTCAAAGCTATTTTATAAATTAAATTATTTGCTTATAAATCACTCTCTAATACCTCTCAAAAATACATTTTATCTCTATTGCGGATAATTAATTGTAAATAATAAGGAAAATCATATTATATATATTATGAAATCAAATGATATTATTCGGCGAATATACGTAAATATTAAAAATTGCAGCTTGAAAGTATAGATGCACGTTATATGCCGGATTTTACGCTAAGTATTATATTTTGCGTATCTGACAAGTCCATGGAAGTCATTAATAATTATAAAAATTGTTTTTAATTTAGTAATAATAAATTAATTAGCAAAACACTTTTTGCCGTACTGATACATTTATGCGTATCTCATATCAGAGTAAGTATGCACTTTATTCTTTATTATGTCAGAATGTATTTTGTTTTGCTTACTTTCAATAAATTGATAATTATTATAAATCTTTTATTTTCGACTTTTCGATGTGATCGCACCCCTCATGTATGGTTATCACGCGAGGGAACTATATGGTTTGAGAAACGCTGCAGTAACATATGTACAACTAAATGCATCGTTCCATTGTTTTCAATTATTTGTACAAATATGGTAGTTGGCCTAAGAGTCCATACTTTTGAAAATTTAATCGATCATGGAATAATAAAAGTAAGCATTGATGCACGTGCTTAAAAGGACAAGAGGCCTTATTGAAGTACAAAAGTACAAAACTGTCAACAGATGTTGCTGGACAGCAAAACATCAGTGAAGCCGCATGGAAATTGTTTATAAAATGAGTCAGAGAGGAAACTGCTTGTACCAACAATTGTAGCATGTTGACTTTATCAGAAAAGACATTATTAATAAAATGTACTATCAGAATGGAGAATCTTTTGCTGTAGCTTTACGATCCTCTTGCCATAACCCTTTCGGGACGACAGACGCAAACGTGTGCGTAACGTCAGGGATTGAGGCTTCTGTCACGAGTGCAACTCACAGGCTGGAGAGTTATGTGTACCTAAGCCTAACTCCGTGAAAATACCAAAACTTGAATGCTTTATTTAATATAGTTCTGTAAAATACACAATAAACATCTGCTTTCTATATTTCGTATTTACATACTCCATTCACTTAAGTAACTTTCTGCTCAAATACAACTTTTTAATTTTTTTTTCATTATTTATTTATCATTAATGACTCTTAACACTATGTATTTGAAATCTAAAAGTGTTACTTATACTCTTTTTTAATATGAAAAATTTAAACACAAGGAAATACGCAAGATGTTTCATATAATTACGTTATTTATTTACATAAGTTTTTTCTTGTGATTAAATATATTATTTTACATCTTTTATATCCCTTATTTATCTTCCATATTTAAGTAATTTTTTACATAATGCATTTCAAAGCTAAAATTGTGTTTATAATTTTTTTTCGAGTTCATTTAAACACTTTCTACGCTTTGCCATTATAACAAAAAAGTGCAGTTTCGTCTACAAGATATAAGTATATAATGAAAACTAGACTGCAAAACGAAACCCAATCATCTGGAGAAAATAAAAAGTAAGAAAAAAATACAAATTTTGTTGACCAGATCTATTTATTAAACCAAGACTTCAACATCCTTCCCCTCTTCATATTTAGCTGAATGTGGCTTTAGTACTGTCAATGAGTTGTTATCGAAGAAAAGAAATCGACTTAATATCCCTAAACGAGGAAACTTGAGACATAAACCCAAATCAAATGCTTTAGCGTAAATAAATCTCCCCTCTTCACTATAAACAAATACCAAGTGCGCATTTCAAGAGCTGTCGTAAAGCATTCAATTCAAAAACATTCCCCTCTCCTTATGTTTATAAAACAATGAATAATATTTCTCTCATTTCGAGTAGAAGGTTAGATATCCATGTATCTCAAATCTTATGGAAATAGAATGCCATCTTTTGACAAAAAACTTAACTTACAAATCGTCCCAAATGCCTGGCGCATGGGTGAGCCATTCGGCCTACGGAGAAGAAACACGCTATCCCATTTTGCAGTCACTCGGCCTATGACGGTGTTTTGCGCTGTCTCACATTTGGGGCGTTCGTCCCGACAGGGATAATGAAGGTGTAAAAGATATTTTGTGCGCATATCTACTAGTGAGGTTCGCGTTCTGGGCTCCCACTTCCATTATGCTTAGCCTTCCTTGTCCCCAGACCTCAATCCTTGTGATTATTGGTTATGGGAACACTTGGTGTCGCAAGTCCACCATGATCGTCCTACCACCTTTGGGATTTTCAAAGACAACATCCGACGGCAATTTCTTACCATACCTGTAGATATGTTGTATTGTGCTAAAATCAATTGTTGTGCTAATTAATGTTTTTTTTATGTAAGACGTCATCCATTGGCTATCTGTGGTGCTCTTTAATTTCAATAATATCATATGTTATTTTAAGCCTCTTTGTCAATTTTTAAATCTCTATCTACATTATTCTGTACATTATTTAAATTTCAAATGTTACAGGATTTTTGGTTCACCTGGTACATTAGTATAGTTCTGAATAATTATGCGTATTTTTTTCTACAATTATTCAGACATATTAAAAGGAATTACAAAGTAATCAAATTGAGAATCTATGAAGATAATAAAAATTTTGTTGAATAGTGCGTGTTGAATTATTGATATTAAGAAATATCACTTACGATAAATATGCTACATTCTCTTTCGACATTTTTCCTAGATAAGCTTAATCAACAAAAAACCTTTTTCAACAATTGCTCATTTTGGAACATTTGTTCCTACGCATACTGTATCAAACATATGTTTTGGCGAAGAATTAAGTTTAATGTTTATTTATTTCAAAACTGATTTCATTTGATGGAACGATACAATATTTTCCATTAATTCACTGAAAAAATATATTCACTTGTTCCCTTTATAAATTCCCTTTATTAATAATGCATTAAAAACATTATATTTATACATTAATCATATATCCTTATGCGACATTTCTTTAATGTGCATCCCTTTTTTTCGTTTTATACTTAAATGACTTTCTTTATATCTTTATATAATTATCTACATTTTTACAAAAAACATACCGTTTTGCCATTTTATTTACTCATCACATAAACCGTTGTAATTACAAGTACATAGCATTTGTAAAAATGTGCCAAAAGCTCAAGAAAAATCACTTTATGATTATTACGTATTAATACGATAATTATTACGATTGACGCGAAATGTATATATATATATATATATATATATATATATATATATATATATATATATATATATATATATATATAAATATATATATATATATTAAAATACACAATCTATCATTACTATATAGGAAAACATACACTCATGTCCATAAATTAAGGATAATGAAGTTCAGGCAAAGAAAGAGACGGAAGCAAAACAAATTTGACTTATTTACAAAGATTATTTATTAAACAAAAGATAGAGAGCAAAAAAAGATGCTATATGTTTGACATAATGAATAAAACTAGTGATTTTTACTCCATGGAGCAAATTTCAAAAAAGAACCTATTTACAAAAAACAATATAACAATGTTAGTATGATGGTTAATACGGAGTATGTCTCCCGGACGATTCAATACAAACCTTAGAATGCCCAGGCATGCTCAGTATCAAATTATCAATCTGATTTTGGGGAATATTACACCACTAATCAAGCAATGCCCTCCGAAGTTCCGGTAGACAGGTGGGAGGGGTTGACGGGCTGCAAATAGTCGGCCAAGCATATCCACACATGCTCTATTGGATTCAAATCCGGTGAGTATGCTGGCCAATCCACACGGGGGATATCCTCTGATTGAGAGACATTCGGCTACAATGTTTGCACGGTGAGGACGGGTGTTTTAATTCATAAACAGACATTCAGCACCCATGGCGCCCCGAAACAAACGTACATGTTGTTCCAGAATGACATCCCGATAGATGTGGCCTGTCATCGTTACACTTTGAACATGCAGGTCAGTTCTGGAACCACAAGAATAATTCCTCCCCAAACGCGAGCCATCCTGCCCCACCGTAACGGTGTCGTTCAATGGTGTTCTCTTGGTGGTAACGGGTACCTGGCGCTCTCCATATTACAGTCCGGTGAGAATGAGACTGCAAACTAAACCTGGACTCGTCGGAAAACATTACACAAAACCACTGTTGTGGTGTCCACAATGCATGCTCTCTACTCCAGGTTAATCGCAGGCGACAGTGAGTTGCGGTAAGTGGAACACATCGGACAGGCCTACGAGCATATAGACCAATGTGCCCTAAACGTCTGTACACGGTCTGTCTTGAAACTGTCGTACCGGTAGCTGAAGAGAGCTGACAAGACAGATCTGATGCTTTGCTCCATCTGTTTCCTTTGGCAGTAACTGCCAAATATACCGGTCCTCATTCGGCGTTGTAACTCGTGGGCGACCTGTGCTGTAACATATACTCACATTACCATCATCTTGGAATCGTTGCCAAAGCCTGGAGATAACACTCTGGTCGATTCCAAGTTCTTATTTCGGAGGCATGTCCGGAAACTGAGTACCGTCTTGTTCGATTGCAAACGTTACAATAGTTTTGCAGCATTTGGACACATGTGTCTTCGGTTGATTATGAATCCAGTGACGCCATTACAGACGGTTTGCGTTCTTTTTAATAATGTTAGTGATCATTCAAAATGATTAAAATGGTTGCTGATCACATCCATTGTGAAGCGCGTGCTGTAAACCACTTTTTCAATGCAAGTAATGTTAAGTCAGTTGAAATTCCTCGTCATCTTGTATAAATTTATGATGAAATGGAGAAAAAGTGAGTCCGACAATATTCAGTGATGGGTTCACCAATGTTCATGCCAAAACACGGAATGGGTGGCTTTCTGTTGTCAATGATCATTTAACCCTCCAAGTGTTCCACACGGAAAATTCCGTCATTGTGAAGATGCTTCGAAAATGTACTGCACGCTTTTTTTGCCTTCAAGTAACATTTTAAAAAGCGGATTAGCCGTACTTTTCTGAAATTCTTTCCCCCTTTTAAAAATTTAACATCTTGAAAGATAATTAGGGACGGTGGAAGCAACACAGCAGGGCACTGATAGGAAGTTTTATGGCTCGCAGGGAACCCCATGTTTTGACCTTGGAGCAATCGTAAAAAATCGGGGAAGAATTTCTTTAGACCCCAGGAAGTGTTTGTTTGTTAGATTGTATTTTAAAAGTTTTCAAAAGTACCAACGCATAAATAAAATATGCTACAATTCTCTTTTTTGTTTCATATTAATTTGAAACTGTAACAAGTTGGGGCGTGTCAGGGCAATCTGCTATTTTATATAGTTAGACAAATTACCTTTTTAACCTTTAAACATCGGCGGTACAACTGTCGTACCAGAAATTTTTTTGTCACTCGCATCGGCGCTGGTACGACTGTCGTACCAAGGCTTTAGAGAGAATTCTTCCCCCCACCCTTTTTTTCTGCACATCCTTTTACGATTTTCCCTGACCCGTTTTATGACTTTGCTTCTATTGTCCATAATTGGGTGGGTTATTTTTCGCCAACATTTTGCGCATTCCTTATCATTGGCGACATTTAGGAACAAGTTTCGACTTTAAAAATATATATATATACTTCATTCGATGACTATACGTTGTCTGAGCAACATAGTTTTCTTTTTATCTTGCTGTTCCTTCTATTTTTTAGAATGCCCCGAAAATTTCTTACACAAATCGAGATCGAGAATTTGATGAAAAATTTAGATGAAGAAAATTTTGATGATAGTGATTCAGAATTTGAAGATGAATTTGAAAATAGTATTTTGGAAAATAATGAGATTGAATTAGATGTATCAGCTAATTTTGATGAGGAAGCTGATGGCTTATTCTCATGGAAAGAGGTAGAAGGCTCGGAAATGATAAATGTATTGCAATTTTCTAGCAAAGTTGGATTGAAAGTTGATGCTATCAGTTTCAAAACTGAAAACGATTTTTTTAAACTGATGTTAACAGACGAAATTTTAGCAGTTCAGGTTGAAGAAACTAATAGATATGCATTTGATCTACTTAACCTTCATGGAGAATCATCTGATAAAAGAAAGCATGCATCTTCATGGAAACCAACCGATAAAAATGAGATTTTAAAATTTCTTGGCCTTATTTAATTCATGGGACACATCGAAAAAGATAGCATACAGGATTATTGGACAACTGATAATCTGATAGAAACTCCGATTTTCAGAGAAGTTATGCCCCGAGATCGTTTCCTAATGATTTTAAAATTCTTACACTTTTCTGATAATAGTTTAAAAGAAAGCAGAGATTCTCCAACTTACGACAGATTGTGGAAAATACGAAAAGTTTTTGATTCTTTTAACAGGATATTTAAAGAAGTGTATGATCCCACAGAAAATTTATTTTTCGATGAAGTTATCATTAAATTTAAAGGAAGAGTGTTATTCAAACAATACATTCCAAAAAAATGCAAACAGTGGGGTTTGAAAATGTATAAAATTGCAGATGCCACTGGCTATACTTATGATATGAAAGTATATCTAGGTAAAGATAAAAAAGAAAACCTTTCAACATCTGCTTCCTATAACGTTGTATATACAATGACAGATTGTATAAAAGGTAAAGGTCATAAAGTCTTTATGGATAATTTCTTTTCCTCGCCGGAACTGTTTCGAGACCTTTTAAAAGAAAGAAGTATTAACTCCCGTGGAACTGTGTGATCTAATAGAAAACATTTTCCAAAGGATCTGGCTCCTTGTAAAATGAGACAAGGTGATGTTGCCGTGAAATTTTGTAATGGAATGACAGCAGTGTGTTGGAAAGATAAGAGGCAAGTATATGCTGACCAATATGCACAGCCCCGAAACGAATTAATCACTGAAGAACGAAAAAGATTTAAAAAAAAAAAAAAATTTGATGGTGACGTTTCTCTATGCGAAAAAGAAAAATTAACAACTACCAAGCCAAAAAGTGTGGCAGATTACAACAAGCATATGAGATATGTTGATTTAGGAGACCGCATGTCATCCACCTACTCTTTTGCTAGACGAACTAGAAAATGGACAAAAAAATTATTCTTTAGCCTCATCGATATTGCTGTTCTGAATGCTTTTCTAATGTTTAAATCATGCCGAAATTCGTCAAAATTCAGTTTAAAAGAATTTAGAATGAATTTAATTACATCTCTAATAGGAAAAATAAATCATAAAAATGCAGAGCATTCAGTAAAAAAAAAAGTTAGGACAAATGATAATACATTTTCTCATTGGCCATTTGACGAAAAGAAAAGAAGAAGGTGCGCTTATTGCGCGAAAAAAAATGTACAAAAAAGAACCACTATAATCTATAAGTCATGCAATGTGGCTCTTTGTATTGACCAGAACTGATTCGAAGATTATCACACAATTTATTTAAAACTTTCTTAACACATAAACCAATAAAAATAAAAGACCAGAGTTTAAAATATTAAAACTGATACATTTTTTAAAAAGATAAAACGAAAAATAAATAAAGGCCAAAAAGCACCTTCTATATTCTTTAAGAGCCAAAAAGCATCTTCTATATTCTTTAAGAGCCAAAAATTTCAAAAAGTAGAACTCACTTTCACAAACAGATATTTCAAAAACATGCTTACAAAAGCTTTCAATTTAAGATATAAATTTCTCTTAGAAACAAAAAAAGTACCGTAAAATAAAATTAAAACAAATTAATACCTTTTTTTCAAGATTAAACATTCATAAAACCAGTTGTTAATTCTGTCGAGGTTCGAGTGAGTGAAGATTAACGTCGCACTGTTCAGGTACACGAGTGCTTTTGGAGACGAACCTCATAATTTGGAACCATTCTCAAGTAACGAGGACGACACCTGAGCTGGCATTCCCCTCTCCTAACTACCACACCAACGGGAGGACGTTTGAGCTCTCAACAGATTTAACGTGCATCGCTCCCCAACACGGTGGGTCTTTCGTGGTACTGGGCTCAAACTCATGACATGCCTGCCATGATCCGATGCCTGGACCACTAGGCTACCGCAACCCTCTGTCGAGGTTCGAAGTCACCATGTTGGTATGGTGTGAAAATTTGGTGAGAGGGTCAGATTTCTGTACAGCCCCAGTAGCCTTTATATTGCTATAGAGTGCGATGTTATTAAAAACTCAAATCTAATTAATCACAAAATATTTGGAGTACATTTATTGTTATTATTTTTTCGTGCAATAAAAGGGCGCTAATTCAAAAATTAAAATGTTTAGAAAAATGTCCTACATGTTGTTCTTATAGTTTTTACATATTTCATCGAATATTTTTGAAAATTTGAGGAGTTTTTTTTATTACATGGTTTAATTATTGTTATTAAATATGTAAACTGCTTTTTTTTAGAGTGAAATAAAACATTTAGTATAATAATATGCTATGCTTATTTTCTTAAAGTTTTTCTTCTGTTAGAAATTCTGTCGAATAATTTTGAAAACATGGGGTGGATCTTTTTATAACATGATTTTCATTATTGTACTTGAATATATAAGCTGCAATAATTATACCGAAGGTAGCATGTGTACACTTACTTTTAACAGATTTATTACATAACTACCTACTTACCTATTTTACAAAACATATATATAAATGCAAGCATCGATATTATTGCGAGTTTATAATTGAAATATACTACTCTCAGAGGGTGTTGTCATTACGCTCTGATTATAGAAGCTATGAATTAAATATTCGGCGTATTTAAATAATATTTTAACGTTTTACTAGAACAAATATTTTAGTAATATATGATTGTCAACTTTTTAAAAATAATTTACGTAAGACACAACTGTAATGATATCTTAGTATTTAACGCTAAATGATTATTTACTGGTTTTTTGGAACATGAAAATATTTTACATAACAAAAGAAATATTTTTTACAGAAAAAAGTTTTAAAACTTTTAAATCATTTTATCCTACAAATGATTATATTGTAAAGACCCTTTTTTTAAACTTTCTATAATAGTTTTCTCATACTAAAACAATGAATACAATAAAAATCTTGTTCTACTCTCATAGTACTTCTGAAATGCTATTTATCAAACTCTAGAAAATATCTATTTTAATTTCAGATTTTACTTAAAAAGACAAGAAAAAACAACAAAATATTCATTAGAAAATTTACAGGCCATTCAATTCAAAATGGGTATTTTGGATTTAGAATTTTAAAAAATCTATTTTGATATAATAATGCGCCAAATATTGCGATTTTCCGTACTCCTGAAAGATCCCTGACTAAAATTTGGCAACCCTTCCCTCTTTCTTTGCAAAGTGTGAAACCTTTTACAATACCAGGAGGGGAGAAAATGGTCAAGCAGGACCTTCCCGAGGGGGAAAAAGAAATTTCCCTGCTCGGATTCGAATGCGCCGAATGGAAGGGAAATTTTACCTCAGCGAATGCCGAATTCTAAAGGTTAAGTATATTCTTTCAATTCATTTTTCTTATCTTAACCCTACAACTGGATAGCACGGCTTTTTCCACTCTACTAGAGAGGCTTCGAAAACGGACCACACTGAATTTTTCCTAAGGCCGGGGACTCACCAAAATGAACCAAACAGATTTTTCCCCCTTCAAGTAATGTGTTCAAAACCGGTAAGGTGGTATTTTTCCGAATTCTTTTCCCCTTTAAAGGTTTACGATCTTGAAAGATAATTAGAGACGGTCGGGGAGACACAATGGGCATTGAGGGGAAACTGTTATGGTCACGGAGAGACCGGTTCCTGTGGCAATCATAAAATCTTCAACCTAAAGTTTACACAAATAGCGAGTCAACGATTTGAGAATTCTCATTTTTTTCTTTATCTTAAAATTCTCAAATGGAATTAAGTTTTTATAATGTATGTCTAAGTTTTAAGAAATATCTGTAGTATTTAAATTCAAATTATATATTAAAACATTCAGGATAATTTACTGTTTCATTTTTCTTACTTTAATCAATACTTTCAGGGATTTTTTTTAAAAATGATTATTTAGTTGTGTCAAAAAATAAAAAAAAGTTCAAAATTTAAATTCTTTTAAAATTTCGGACAATTCTAAACATGAATAATTTTTAGACTTCTGTATTACATTATTTGCAAAAAATTTATATGTATTGTTAAAAAAACCCTATTTAAATCTTTTAGTTTTTCATAATTTTAAAGCCAGATATTCAGGGCATCTTACATAGAATCCCTTGTTTTGTATTGTTCAGATAACAAATTATATTTGAATTTTGAATGTCTGAACATTAATTTCATTCAAAGTTAATTTTAATTTCAAGTTTATATTTTTTAACTTGAATCTTCAAATAAAGAGTATTTAAAAGTATCTGGACAAATTTAGAGTTAACATTTGCACATATAAATAAATATAAAGATCCTTTTTAAATTGAAGTTAAAAAAATATATATATTTATGCATAATCCCTCATCATTCATGTTTCATTAGTGGTTGACTGAAGAAAAGGTTATTAAAATTTGGACATTTTTATAATCTTAACCATGCAAAACTAGGAATTTTGTATTAGCTCCACTAAAATTCTGCATTGGAATTTCGAAAAAGTTATTTATGCGTGTCTCACATACTCAGTTGAAAAACATATATTTACCATAAATACTAATAATTCTTTGGATATTTAAAATTATCATATGATTAATTTTTTATAATATATATATATATATATATATATATATATATTCGACTTCTAATATTTTTCAAGTATTCCTTAAATTTCATATAATTTAATTAAGTGAGGGAATATTAAAGTCGCACTCTCTCTCTCTCTTCTCTACTCAACTTCTTGAGGGCTTTTGGCGACGGTCCTGTGGCCGGGGTATCAGGTGGTCAAGGTATCGAATCATGGTTGGCATGTCTCGTGTTCGAGCCCAGTGCCACAAAAGAACCGCCGTGTAGGGCAGCGATGCACGTTAAATCTATCGAGAGATGAAATGTCCTCTCGTTGATGTGGTGTGGTAGTTAGGAGAGGGGGTGCCAGCTCAGGTGTCGCCCTCGTCATTTGACCATTTTTCAAAATTACGAGGTCCATCATTAAAAGCCCTCTTGAAGCTGAACAGTGCGACGTTAATATTCACTCACTTGGCGACGGACCTCGTAATTTTAAACCATGGTCAATTGACGAGGATGACGCTTGAGCATCGCTCACTTACACGGCGGATCTTCAGTGGTGCTGGGGTCGAACTCATGACACGTCAGCTACGAGTCCGTTACTTTGACCATTAGGCTACCGCGGCCTCACATTGTGGTTGAAAACTGCATGTTATGAGTAAAAATATGCTGAAACATTTGATGAACTTATAATAGATTTTTGCATAGAAGATAGAAGTGTGATATGCTAAAATGACAATATGTAAAAGTTATGAGAATATAGATGACAATTTTTGAAAAATTCAATTTAAGTTTCAGACTGAAACTTATTCATTTTTTTTTCGCATTTAATATTAAATAGTCGCGATAACAAATTAATAGTTTAACGCATTCATAGATTATAAAAAATAAAGGTATAAATGACATTGTTGGGAATAATATGTTTTTATAGTTTTGAATTCACAGACTTCTTTGCAGGAGTGTAGACTATTGAAAGGCTGATGTAGAAGTTAGAAAACTAATATTTAAAATATATGGAAAACAATATCTGCAATTCCATGATCTTTACGAGCAGAAGACGGCATTTTTACTTAGTAGGGCAGAGTAAGCATAAGGTAGGAGCTTGTGGAGTAAACAACCAGGCCTCTGCAGTTTTGGCAGGTAATGAACTCCTATTTGTTGCTTCCAATAAGGAATAAAAAAATAACAAATACAAAAATAAGTCATGTAAAATTTTATATATTTTAATAACAATGAATTGTGAACTTAAACTACGGAACTCTATCGACGTACTTCTTATATATATATATATATATATATATATATATATATATATATATATATATATATATATATACTCCATTTAAAACATGTATTGACAAATTACTCTCCTTTTGTATATTTATAAAATTTTAAAAATATAATGGTTATCTTACCCAACATTTTAAATCAGGGGCGGCAACTGTGTAGCTAAGACGTGCCAAACCAATCTGTCAGTATCATTCAGCGTGCCACATAGTAGGAAATTTTTGAAATCCTTCGATTCTTACGGTAATATTTGCAGATTTAAAGAATAGAGGTAAATAATTTAAATTTACAGCTTGATATTTTATATTAATTATGGATCAATAAAATACATTTATTAACATAAAAATAAACAATATAAAATATTACTATTTCTTCAACAAAGATAAAAAATTAAAAATGTATGTTTCAACATATTTACTTAAATAAGAAATAGACAAAGTGAAATATAAATGATTCCCTTCATTACAGTTAAATAAAAATTGTAATGCGAATTAACTCTTTCACGACTCTTCTTTCATATCGCAAAACCAGGGGTATAATGCATGACACGATTCTGAGCATTCAGTTGTTAAACAATTTCTTTGGAGTCGAAATATTTTTCATATTAGGAAAGATTTTTTACTTTGATATGCCGAATCACATAAGTGGAAAGCAGAGTACATGCAATTTTCTTTTTTCAACAATTAAATCCCCTAGCAATAACACTCAATTATTTACAAAATAGCTGTAAATTTATCCTTAGAATTATCTTTCAGATTATTTTGTAGTTCCATAAATGCCCATAACTCAGAAGATGTTTGTCAAATAAGGTCTATTATCAACTTCCATCCAATCAAGAATTGACAAATTTGTAGAGTAGTGCTGAGTGCCACTAAGAATTGTACCATGTGCCACAGGTCCATAGATTGCCGACACGTTTTAAATGTTCTTATTAACTAACCATCTCCTATTCAAACACAATTTATATGATAAAAAAGGGTTTTCATTCATTTTGTAGGGAATTGTATTAGATTCAACCATAAGTAATTTTGTGTATCAAAAATATTACGTTGTTTCGGGGATCCCCTTTGAGCAAAACGAAAGGAATTTGACATAATTGTAGTAAGTTTCTCTAAAAGGGGAAACGTTCACTTTCAAAATACACTGCGTAAAGTGGTTTTAGGTGTACGAAGTTATATTCTCACTATTATTCCTAAAATAAAAATTTTGATATTTTGGTTTTTCGTTAAGTTTTGAAGTTATTTCTTCAAATATACTCTTCTCCATTACATTTCTTTCAAACTTGCTATTTTCTTTTGCGGCCACGGTATCTTGATGGTCATGGTTATGAACTCGTGTCCAGTGTTCGAGTCCTGGTACCACAAAATTTAGCGTTTAAGAGGAGCTGATGCACGTTAAACACGTCGAGGTCAAAAGTCTTCACGTTGGTGTGATGTGGAAGTTTGGAAGGGGAGTTATCAGCTCAGGTATCGTCCTCTTCACTTAACCGCGGTTCAAAATTATATATATATATATATATATATATATATATATATATATACGTAGTCGCTCGTCAGTAGCCACCGTGTTGACTTAGAATGCGATATAAACCCTTGACGTGTGCACTTGAGTTAATCCGAGTACGCTAAACAGTTCCAAATATGCACATTAGATATAATTCAAACGAGGTCGCATTTTATGCTGCTGTAATTTTCTCACTCAAATATCAGCGAGCGCCGTCTGCACTCGTGATATTTGACTGTTGTTTCTTATATTTACGATTTAGTCGTTAAACAACAAAAACTTGGATAAAATATTTGTATAAGAAATTAAGGGAAAAGAAATACTTAGATTTTAGAAGTAAATTACTAGAAAATTTACATAAAATTATTACTATGAAACAAATATTATCCAGTATCATTGCGTATTCAAAGATTTGAACGTCGATATAGATAAGCTTTGAACATAAAAGATTTATTGACGTTTTATCTGATGTGTAAATTTTAACTGAAAAATGTACAGGGCACAAACACAGACATTTGTATCTGTCAGTATCCGAAACACGTCATTTACACCGATAATATCTTCCATTTGGAAAACAATTCGGCAACTCTTGAGGAAGTGGGTGGTCGTCCAGAGCTCTTTCAACGGAATTTCCAAGAAAGGAAAAGCCGTTTTCCAATTAGTTTATCTTTCTCTTTTGAAGCGGTGATGCCCGTTCCTGCCTGAATCACCACTATTTTTCGTGAATAGTTTATTCCAAACAATAATCTCCATTTCTATTGGTCTTACTGCTTCTTACCAAAATCTCTCCCAAATTTCATTGGAAAGCACCTCTTATAAAAGCTTAAATAAGTATATATATAGCTACCATTTGCTTTTCGAATCCTTTTAAGAAGGGCTTTTTGGTTTATCTTAAAAATGAATAGTGATTCTGAAAATTAATGTTTGATTGAAGAGAGAAGTTCGGATGAAGAATTTTCATCCTCTGAAAGTGAGTCTGATGATGATTGCTTGGATAGTGCTAGAGACTGGTGTCAAATAGATGTTACCTCTCCTCTACCGAGTCATCCTAAATTTCCATTTACTTGAAATCCAGGAATAAAAGTATGTATCGGGGATTCTGGAGATCCTTTTGAATATTTCAACCTGTTCCTTGATGATGAAATGTTCTCATTTAGTGTAGAGGAAACAAATAGATACGCCGAATCATTCTTTGAAAATGCAGAATTGACACCTGGTTCTAGGGCTCTAAAATGGAAAAATACGAACAAGGAAGAGATGAAAAGATTTATCGCTTTGTTGCTCCTACAAGGCGTAGTACAAAAACCTGTGAAACAGTGGTTTTGGTCGAAAAGACCAATTCTATCCACTCCATTTTTTGGAAAAGTAATGGGTGAGGTGCGCTATGGACTTTTGATGAAGTTCCTGCACTTTGCAAATAATGAGTCCAGTAGCGATTTAGATCATAGCACGAAGCTAAAAAAATAAGAGAGTTTCACAATCTAATAGTACATAAGTTCAAATCTGTGTATGTACCGAAACCGGATATATCAGTGGATGAATCGCTGATAGCATATAAAGGTCCATTAAGTTGGAAACAATATATTCCTCAAAAACGAGCTCGTTTTGGAATTAAATTGTTTCAGTTATGCGAATCAGAAAGTGGCTACATTTGGAACTCGTTGATATACACGGGAAAAGGTACTGCCTTCAACGAAAACTAAAACGATTAAGGTCTTTCGACGAAAAAGTGTCCTGACTCTTATCCACGAATTGAAGGGGAAAGGCTATTGTTTATCCACTGATAATTTCTATACATCACCTGAATTAGCGGAATTACTGATTGACAGTAAAACGGATATCTGTGGAACTTTACGACCAAACCGAAAAGGTTTACCTGTTTCATTTAAAAGTTCTACACTGAAGAAAGGGGAGATTATAGCCTTCCAAAAGGGTAAAATGTGTGTTTTAAAGTGGAAGGATAAAAACCCTTGCATATGCTTAGCACTTTTCATAACGCTGAAATGATGGAAGTGAAAGCTAAGAAGGGGGATTCTGTGAAGCTGAAACCAAAAGCCGTGGTGTTTTATAATAACAGCATGGGGGGGGTGTTGATAGATCAGATCAGTGTCTATCTTACTATCCTGTTGCCCGAAATCAACAGCGAAAATACTACAAGAAGATTTTTCGACATTTGTTAAATCAAATTGTGTGGAATTCTTTCGTTATCTTTAAAAAAAATGGTGGGATTTTAAATCATATTGGCTTTCGAATGAAACTGATAGAACGATTGATAGAAGAAGGAGGTAGTGATTCTAGTTCTCGAAACTTTGCTTCCCCTAACATTTCTGAAAATGTAGTCCGCTTAGTTGGAGGGCACTTCCCTTCATATGTAGAAAGTGACTGTTCAAAAAAAAAAACATCGCGAAAATGTGTGGTATGCAACCTTAAAATGAATGATAATGGAAAACGCATTCCGAAAGAAACTCGTTTTCAATGTAAAGACTGTAATGTTGGATTGTGTGCAGTGCCGTGTTTCGAAAAATATCACACTGTGACATTTCTGTAAACGACATGTATGTGTCTTTCTCATACTTCTTTGATATTTTTTGCAATTTATACCAGTTAAAATTATTTTTTATTAAAGGTTTTTTGTAACTAATTGTAAATTGAATAAAAGCTTTTCTTACAATTATATGTATTTGAGGATGAAATCTGATTTACTTTATTCAGGAAATTTTTAGTAAATTTCATTTGCTTAGCCAACTTATTTCTTTTAAAACATGCATATTTGTGTATTAAATAATTAAGTTTCTAACTATCTAAAATTATGTCTGGCTTTTTTCTTCATTAAAATCTTTCAGGATTTTACAAATTATCTTGCCATTATTCATTATGTCAGTGTTTCTCAAAGTGTGGGGCGCGCCCCCACAGGGGGGCGCGAGCGTATCAAAAATTTAAAGATTTTTTTTAAAAAAAATAACTGGGAAGAGAAGTAAAACAAAATATTTTCTTCCATAATAAAAAAAAATACACACAACAACAATGAAATAATTTATGTTTATAATCTGGCTTTTTTCCGTCATCAAATAGCAATCTTTGATCCCAAAACCAAATTAAAGAAAAAAAACATTTTTTTTATTTGCTGTATTTCCTCAATGAGAAATTTTTTTATTACGTTTTAACATAAAATATTACTCGTTAAAAGAAAAAAAACGAAACCCAGACCCTGAGAAAAATTCTAAGAAGATAAACAATTCACCACTATAATTATTATTGAAATACTGTACATTAGTTGTAGAAAAAGAAAAGGAAGTCATAATTCACTTTTCAGCCAGGCTGCATAGTACGTTTGCTAATCATTTGATTGACCTTCAATCTTATGGTATGGTTATTATCAATATTAGTTCCTTCCCAGCTTTTATGCGTTTGCTTTTCGCTTAGGGAAATTGTAAATAATTGAGTTTTGCGATATTTGGAAAAGAATTGATTGGTTTAACATTTCTGTAGGATAATTGAAAAGTGTCTGATTTGCGTCCTTTATTATGGTCTTGTACTTTTGAATCATTTTAGTTCAGTTTTATTTTATTTTTTTTTCTCAAATCATCAAAGAATTGAATAGTCCTTGAAAGAAGGTAAGTATACTTTCTATAAATTAAAATATTCACTAGAATTCCGATTTGTATCGTGTACAGTAAAAATAATTCTAAACAAATGATTGGGGTGACTGAGTCCCCCCGCACTACCATTAATGTTAGTATCGAGTACGCGCCTGCTCCCGGGTTAAAACAGTTTGAAGTCTTCTCGCTTTAAATGTTAAATGTAACACAATTATTCTTCATCGGAATTTTATATTCTTTTTCATAATTTAACAATAATTCTAAATGCTAATTGTGTGAGGTTTAAAATTACAGTTCTTTTAAACAGTTATTTACAATTATAGCATTTATCTAAAAAAAATCATTTTACATTTTTGTATACAATGTCGTGCACACAGTTTTACTCTCCTTACAGTTCAGCTATTATATCAAGAATAATGTTTTATTTTTTTAAAAAATGAACTCGTGCGAAGAGTCAGTGTTTCAGCCAGTATACGTTTGATGTATCAGTACTGAAGAAGGTATTTTATAAATAATTTCTTATTACTGAATTTGGCCGTGGTAGCCGAGGGGTATAGGTATCGGATCGTGGCTTGCCTTGTCACGAGTTCGAGCCTAGTCCACTAAAGACCCGCCGTGTAGGGCAGCGATGCACGTTAAATCTGTTGAGATTTGAAACGTTTTCCCGTTGGTGTGGTGTGGTAGTTAGGAGAGAGGGGTGCCAGCTCAGGTGTCATTCACGTCACTTGACCATGGTTCAAAATTACGTGGTCCGTCGTCAAAAGCCCTCGTGCAGCTGAACAGTGCGACGTTAATATTCAATCAATCAATCTTATTACTAAATTAAGAACAAGTTTAATAATTATTAGGGACTTCCACGGGCTTGTCTTATAGAGGAAAGTTTTTCAAAGGAAGGTTTAATATCAGAAATTGACACTTAAAGAGTTATTTTTCTATATTTAGCTGAGATCTATATTTTGTCTTCAAGGACTCCACTGCAGAAAATCCGGTTTGAAAAAGGTAGGATGTTGAAAATGGTAATAGTATACGAAGTGCTTTTGTTTTCAGTACAGATAATTCCTCATCCACCTCTACCCCAAATTCAAAGAGCGATTTATTACAAAATTGCCTTTTAATTTTTCACTGGATGTGAAATCTATGAAGATTTCTTCTTCGGAAGTTGAGAGCCCTTCTGGAGTATCTTGAAATAGATCCCTAATCCACTCGTAACTTGCTACCAAGCTGTCCTCATCCAGAAAATACTTTTTAAAATTCTTTGCCAACATAGCTAAATGATTTTACATGTTTTAAAAACAACTTTCATATGTTGTTCAACAGATTTGTAAGTTTTAACACATATCGAGGTGGGGCTTTTTTTTTTCCATCATTTACTTCAGTAGTGGTAAATCCAAAATTTAAGTATTTTTGAGAAGATCGCCTTGATTTAATTTTCGAACCATGCTCGTTCGTCTGTGTACTTGTTGATTATTTATTATGGTCGAATGTTTGCTTAGGACTTAAAAATGTATGTATGATATTGTTTTAATATACTGCCGTAAATACTTAATTACCGTGACTTACAGTTAACGTGGAAATTAAAAAAATGTACATTCAAGCTAGATTCGGTAGCTATAGGAGTATCGAGTCGACCAAAACTGACTGGAATTGTACGAGGAAAAGCATTTTTACATGTTTTGCGCAGACGTTCGATAGGTTGCCCAGACTCACGCAAACGTACCCTATAATGCCAGATGTGATGGATATGATAGAGAGCGACATTGACTAGACTATTTTTCTAATGACATTTTTACTTTGAGAAATGAATGCTGAAGGAAATAAATCTTTAATTAAATACATCATTTTGTGATCTGTTCCAATTTAAAAATTAGAGAAAGAAAAATAACATAATTCTAAGTAATATATATTTTAAGTAATTTTCTTAAAATATATATTACTTAAAAGTTACATATACACAAAATTTAATATACTTATCGTATTAATTTGTACGGTTTATAATTAAGATCGTATTGTAACTTTAGCGTCTCTCTCTCAAAGTGCATTTTTATTGCAGTAAATACATTATTGTTGTACAGGGGGGCGAGACAAAAATTATGATTGAAAATTTGGTCACCAGTATTGAAAGTTTGAGAAACACTGCTTTTAATGTATGAGTGGTGCACAGAGTATTTTATGACTAATTAATTAATACTAAATATTAAGAACAAGTTTAATAATTATTAGCTACTTCCATGGGCTTGTCTTACAGAGCAAAGTTTTTGAAAGGAGTTTTAAGATAAGAAATTGACCCTCTGAGTTCATTTTCTATATTTAGCTGATATTTATATTTTGTCTTCTAAGCAACCACCGCATTTTGTAATATGTTCCAATTTAAAAATCAGAGAAAGGAAAAATAACTTAGTAATTATCCTATTACTTAACTTTTTTTTGCTTAAAAGTAACATATACAAAATTTAATACTTATGTCATGAATTTGTACGGTTTATAATAAATATTGTTGCTTTATCGTAAAAGTGCATTATTATTGCATTCAGTAAATTATTATGTATAAGGGGGGCACGATAAAAATTGTGATTGAAAAGGGGGCGCCAGTATTGAAAGTTTGAGAAGCACTGCATTATGTACTTAATAAGGAAAAATATATCTAAATATAAATAATTTATGTCCTAATAAACATATAATTGTTTTTAGCTACAGTTTGGAAAATGCATTGAAATTTGTATCGGGACAGGATTTTAACATATTATGAATGTGTTTTTGACTGCCACTATGTTATGTATTTATCTTTCATTCTTTTACAATATGAGTAGAAGTCGTAAACAGTTTGTCACAGTAAAATTAATTTTTGTTTTGTATTCAAATTGTACTATTATATTGATTCTGAAAATAATAGGTTAGTTTGACAAGCCATTATTTCACAATTTTAAAGCATTGAACAGTTTTGAAATTTTTAAAACTTTTCTAAAATGTTAAATTATTAAAAATATTTAATTATTGTAAGTGATTAATATTTCTTAGATTATTGGAAACAAAAAGTATAAAAGTTAAAATATATCTCTTTGTTGAATTTTAATAATTATTTTTAT
Organism: Trichonephila clavipes; assembly: GCA_019973935.1. Lineage (NCBI taxonomy): Eukaryota > Metazoa > Arthropoda > Arachnida > Araneae > Nephilidae > Trichonephila > Trichonephila clavipes. Next base: position 827,856 of record BMAU01017595.1, on the reverse strand, counting down.
GGCTAAACCTGGAAAAAACCCAACTTTTTTAAATATTAACATTAAGATATTTTAAAAAATAACTAGAGCTCTCAGACCTAAATCCATATGAACTTTTATAGAACATATGTAAGGGAACATTTACAAGATATTTCAAGACTCTATCTTGAACAGGAAAAACGCCTTAGGCATTAGAAAACACTCTCATCTTCAAAATTAAAAATCTGAGAAAAACATATTTAAAATTTGTAAAGGCATAAAAAAATTCCATTGCCTGTAAAGCTTTAATTTTTCAATCTGTTACTATCCAACTTATGCTCTACATGAAAATTCTACTTGAAATAAATATGACTGAAATATCTTTTTAATTCAAAATATTCTAAGACATAACATTGATAACAACTGTTAATTTGATCAATTATTCACTTTTATCAGAACCTTATATATTCACAAGAGTTTTAAATGCAAAATATTTATATAGAAATTAGTAGTTACACAAACGTAATCCAGAAATCACCAAGTTTGTAAACAATATCTATTTTTTTCTCAGTTCCCCATCGTGGCAGTTAAGGAAGTTTAAGTTTTTGTTGCATGACTTTCAAATACTGCAATGTAGAACTACAATAGATTTATTATAATGTAGTTTGTGGTACATCAGGGAAATATTTATAGTTCATTCTGCAACATTTGTATTCTGTAGTCTAATTGTAATATTACCTGGAAAAGCTGAATTTTAGATTTATCATTTTCAGTCATATTCCATCCCTTTCAAGTATTATTTATCACAGTAGCCTGCGTACATTTTGGTCATGGCATATTTCAAAAGGAAAAAAAATAATGAAAACAAAGTAAAGAGCTTTTAAATTATATAAACTATGTGTCAAAAAATATATTGGTCTTTAAATCAATCTTAATTAAATAAATGTGAGAAAACTCACAAAAACATGAGCAAACAGAAATGATTTTAGAAACTAAAATTGTAGTTAATTGCCGTTTCACACGAAATATTGGATTGTGTTAAAAAATATTTTTAATTAATTCAATCTAGGAATGCAAAAATGCTTTAAAATGAAACCGAATTTAAAATCAAAACTCAGAAAATTAAAATTTCTTAAAACCTAATTGGTTTTTAGATCAGAAATTGAGCAAGTTTTCCAAATATATGAAATATATATTTGCAATAAATTGGGTGAACTCTGTGTTGACCGTGAAGTGTAGAAAATGTCCATTTCACAATCCTCGCCCTAGGCCACAGCTGTGAATGAGAAACCTCCCGTTTCAAAGAACACAGAGACCGAAAAGCCATAAAATCCTCCCCTGTAAAACCAATTACGACCTCCTGCGGTTTTAACAGGGGAAGGCATTAAATTGCCATTCGTTTTTGAAGCAGTTTGCGAAATTTATCGGAACATTTTCGGATAAGCTAGCTTGGAAAAGTAGATCGTTTTCGAAGTGAAATTCAATTAGCGGGTCATCCAGTCAGAGGGTTAATGAAAGCTTTCAGTTTTTGAAACATGATTATTTCATTTTAAGATGCAAAAAAATAATAATAAAGCACCAAACACTTTAAAATTTGAAACCTTTTAAACTTTCCAACCACAAAAAATGAATAAATTTAAACTTCATCAAATAATTTGAAACATTTTCTTACACTTTGATAAATATAATAACGAGAAAAAACTAATTAAGATGTATTAGTTAGTTTTTTTTTTTTTTTTTAGATTTCAAAGCCCAAGTATTCAGGGAAGTTTACGTACAGTACCTAGTTATATATTGTTAAAATATACCGAATTTTATTTGAATTTTAAGTGCTTGAATTGCAATTTACATCGAAGACAACATGAATTGAGATTTTCCCACATTTTTTTATAACTTGAATGTTCGAATAAATGGTAATCAAACATACACGGAAACATTTTCAGTAGACATTTATGCATATAAATAAACATAAAATTCAATTTTAAATTCCAGCTATTCAAAAACATTCAAATTATTATTCAAAAATATCTATTTTGCAAAATACCTCAAAATTTATCTTTTTCTAAGGGCTAACTGAATAAGTAATTAAAATCTGGATATTTTTTTGAAACCTCGACGGTATAAAGCTAAAAGTTTTATGTTAGAAATTCCGTTTGAAATTTCGAAAAAAAAATGTATCTCGCAGTTAAAAATTTTTTACCATATAAGTTCTAGCATATTCTTTGAGTATAATATAAATTTCAAATTTTATTATATAGCTTCTTTAGTATTTTTCATATATTTCAAAAATTTCATACAATTCGGTTGAAAACTGCATGCTAAGAGCAAAATATATACTAAAAAAATTGATGAATATACAATAAAGTTATACATAGAAGCAAAACTGAGAAGCTAAAACGTAGGAATGAAAAATTTGGAGTGTATCTGAAGTAGTTTTCGAAATATATATATTTATTTTAAAGTTCAGAAAATTTGTGTGCGTTATGTTACACTTAATATTAAATAAATGGTTAAAATAATATGTTAATGATAGTCCTGTAATCGTTTGTCGACGCATTCATATACTAATAAAAATTATAATGGTCATTGATGCGAATGTCAAGAATTTTATGTAGTTTTAAATTCAGACATTAAGATATTGATGTAGAAAATGTAAAACGAAAATCTAAAATACATGAAAAATGCAGTCAGCTATAAAATGATCTTGATAAACAAAATACGGCATTTTCACATACTATGGCAGAGCCGGATTAGTCAGGGGCGATCTGGGAAAACAGAGAGGGACCCACGGTTTGGATGGATGCCGCTCTAGCTTTTAAAGTTCTCAGGAAAAAAATATATAAATTACAAATGCAAAAATAAGTCTTGTAATTTTCCTTACATTTTTATAACAACGAATTGTGGAATTGGCTTCCAATACATTGCTGTGTTTGACAATATCTAAGGTAACCAACCCTACTTTAGATAGATTTGTACTACTATTTCGTAACCGTATTCCATTTAAAATCAATTCGTGCATCCAAAATACATCTTTTGCACTCTTAAAAATTTATGTAAACTATAACGGTTAATTTTAATTTATGCAACTAGTGAAATGTTCATAATTAACCATTTCCGTCTAAACAGTTTACATGAAGAAAAAAGTTTGTACTTCCTCATTCATAAGGGAAATGTATAAGATTCCAACATTAAGTTTTACTTTTCACCGAATAGAGTAGAGTGGTAGTGTATCGTGCTTCCACACCACAGGACTTGGGTTCTATTAAAGGGCTGGGCAAGGTCGACTCTGCCTGTTATCTCCGCTACATTGGGTCGATAAATGAGTACCAAGCTTTCTTGGGGTCTTAAACACTGAAGGTCTTTCAGACAGACCACCAAATCGACATCTGTTCATGCACCTCAGCGTCCAATGGTCACGTATATTGTGATGGGCACAGTAGTTCCTGGCCCTCATGGATTGTTGTGCTTCTGAGTTTGGGTCTTAAGTTTGAGGATTGCCTCACTTTGGGGATACTCCTTAGATAAACATGTATTTCCACTCATTTGCAATTAAACATTTTTCTTTCAATTACGTTTATTTCAGAAAAAACTTTGATTTTTTAAATGTATTTGCTTAATAACATGTATATTTGTGTATTATACACTGGTGTGCAAAAATAAAGGACGAGACGGTTTTTCGATATAACTTTGTACAAAAACTTTCCAAATCAACACAATGGAGCGCAATGCGACTGAAGGCCGAAACATCCCTGTGATGGGTGTCCAGCAAGAAACATCCGGACTTTAGTAGGGGATATGATCTCCCCTGACTGCTAGGCAGGTTTCACAGCGTCTGCCCATGCTGAGAATGAGGGTGTCAATGAGATGTTGAGGCATTGCTGCCCATTTGTCTTGCAGCGCCAATCGAAGCTCCCGAATCGTTACTGTTGGTAAGGTACGAGCTGCCAAGTGTCTGCCTCGAAAATCCCATAAATGCTCGATGTGATTGAGATCCGGAGATCGTGCCAGACAATCCATACGTTCAATATCCTCACTCTCTAAGAGCTGTTCGGCAGCTACTGTGCGATGACATGGTGCATTGTCGTCCATGAAATGGAACTGCAGACGCATAGCGCCACTAAAAAGACGCACATTTGGAAGAAGAATCTCGTTACAATAACGGATCCCGTTGACTGAACCTGCGTCGAAGATGTGAAGGTCTGTACGACTACCAAGCATGATGCCTCCCCAAACGAGAACACCGCGACCTCCATACCTGTCCCTTTCAATGATGTTCGAGGGATGATTGCGGCTTCCCCGCTCTCTCCAGATGAGTATGCGATGAGAATCGCTACTCAAACTGAATCTGCTCTCATCTGTAAAGAATACTCGTGCCCATTCATTGTCTCTCCAATTCCGGTGTTCCGGGCATCATTGAGAACGCTTTCTCCGATGGGCAGGCGTTAAAGGTACACACCGTACAGGGCTTTGTGCAAACAGACCACCACCGTGCAGTTTTCTGGCCACGGTAAAAAGGGATATCGGTCGTCCAGTCGCCTGTGTCGAGTGGCTAGCAATTTCTCCCGCTGTCTGCCGCCTGTTTCTTCTGGCCTGTAGGACAGTGTTTCTCAAACTGTAGGGCGCCCCTTCCTGGGGGGCGCGATACACGTACAAGGGGGGCGCGAGCATATAGAAAATAAAAGATTAAAAAAAATTTATTTACTGGAGAGAAGTAAAACAAAATACTTTCTGACATAATAAAAAAATACACATTTACACTGATATAATTTATATAACTTCGATATTACGTCATAAAAAATTAAATCTTCTACTTTTATTACGGTTTCTTTTCAAACCAAAATGAGAAAAATCAAAACCCAGACCCATAATAGAAAAAACATTTTAGGAAGATAAAATATTCATCACTGTTATATTATTGTCATCAGCTGTAGGCAGCAGAATGTAGTTGCTGCCGTTTGACCTTCGAACTTACTTGTACGGTTAGTTACGTATCTGCTCTTATGTATTTGTTTTTTTCATTTAGGGAAGTTGCAAATAAACTATTTCTGCTGCGATTTTTTCCTTGTAAAATATTTTTATGATTTTTGGAAAAGCACAGAGAGCTCTTTGAAGGATTACTTGGCCAATATTTATTTCTATGAGTTATTCCCAAACATATAAAAAAGCATAATGGAAAACGTTTTACATAATTTTTTTGAACATCCATATTGTAATGAATACCCTTTTATTCCGGAGCTGTCACGCCGAGCACAGAGTGTACGAAATCAGTAATTCTGGCAAAACTGTTTAATTGTTACCAATGGCTCTGACACTATCCTCCTGTTTGACAGTCTTAACGTGTGAACTAAAATATATTTGTCACATATCTCCCTCTTTTTTGGGAGTGACAAACGTTTTTTTTCAATCTTAAGGTACTTGTTTTGACTGAGTTCCTGGTGTGATAACTTTTTTCCGAAATATTTTCTGTGTTCTTGAAAGTAGGTGAGTATATTTTCTCTTAATTAAATTATTCACTGGAATTACGATTTTTATTGTGTACTATAAAATAAATTATAAAAAAAAGATTGGGGTGGCTCAATAACCCCACTCGATCATTAGTATCGAGTGCGTGCCTGCTCCAGGATTAAAACATGTTGAAGTCTTTTCACTTTAAATATTAAAAATAATACAATTATTTTTCATCGGAATTTTATATTATTGTTCATTATTCAACATCAATTCTAAATGCTAATTCTGTGAGGCTTACAATTCCAGTTCACTTAAAACTACTTATAATTTGAGCAACGATTTAAAAAAATCATTTTACATTTTTGTAAACATTGTTGCGCATTTGGCCTTTACTCTCCTTAAAATTCAGCGATTATATCAATAATGTTTTATTTTCTTATAAATGAATTCGTGCAAAGAGCGGGTACTTCAGCCGGTATACTTTTAATGTATCAGTGCTGCTCAGAGTATTTTATAACTAATTAATTAATGCTAAATTAAGAACAAGTTTAATAAGTATTAGCGACTTCCATGGGCTTGTCTTACACAGCAAATTTTTCAAAGGAATGCTTATGATTAGAAATTGACCCACTGAGTTCTTTCTAAAAAAAGCTGATATCTATATTTTGTCTTCTAAGTAGCCACCGCATTTTGCAATATGTTCCAATTTAAAAATTAGAGAAAGGAAAAATAACATAATTATCCTATTACTTAATATTTTTTTTTTGCTTAAAAGCAACATATACAAAATTTAATACTTACGTCATGAATTTGTACGGTATATAATTAAGATTATTGCTTTAGCGTAAAAAAAAAAGTAAGTGCATTATTATTGAATTCAGTACATTATTAAAGTATAAGGGGGCGCGATAAAAATTGTGATTGATAAGGGGGGCGCCAGTATTGAAAGTTTGAGAAGCACTGCTGTAGGACAATGCACCGGTCATCTGCGGGTGTGGTTCCTCGAGGACGACCACTTCTGAACCCCCGGATAGCTGTCCCTGTAGTGTGAAATTGTCTCCAAAGTCGTGAAACGATGCTGTGAGCAATTCCAAACTCTGCAGCCACACTTGTCACACTGCGGCCTTCCTCCAACTTCCCAATGATTCGACCTCGGGTAAAAGCATCCAGATGACGTCTAACAGATTGATTATTTGCCATATCTCGCTGAGGCAGCAACTCGGTGTGATTTTAACTGCTATACGGCGTGCAACCTCTTTGCCAGAAATTCTGATCTTACACCGACAACATGCTTTATAATACTCAGAGACTTCCCCATTACGTCTACCTGCATATCTGCGCATGTGCTACCGTACATCACCTTACTTAATCTCCTGATTGGTCTTTCTGTCCGCTCTACCTCTTCGTTCAGCTGATATGCTAATTTTTCGACTTCGTCTTTAATTTTTGCACTCCAGTGTATTAAAATTTTGTTCAATCCAAAGTTACATGTTGTTTGCTCCTCTGAAAGCTTTTAGGATTTTACAACTGATCTAACAATCCATATTCATTTTATAGTAGTATATTTAAAAATGATAAAGATATTTTTGTAACTGTGTGAGTTTTTATGCCTCGTTTATAAATATAAAAATTTGTTTTCAGCTACAGTTTTTAAAATGTACTGAAATAAGTGGAGGTATAGGATATTTACATATTATGAATAGTTTTGACTACAGTAAGATATATTTATATTTCAGTTTCCTTACAATTTGAATAAAAGTTTTGAATGGAAGTAGTAAGCGATTTTGCGAATAGTTTGATATTGAATATAAACTCATAGGCTGTTTAATATTAAAGTGTTTTATTTTGATACCAGCACACATTAAAATAAGGCTCATTTGCAGTTATAAGATCATTTTCAGTGGTATTTAAATTTTTAAAAATAGTCTACACGTACGAAAACATTCTTTCAAAACCACACACCGCATTTCATACTATGTCTTCCCTACAGAAGGAAATATTTGTGCATACTCAAAAAATGTAATACAGGATAGATTTTCAAATGTTAAAATTGTTTTTGAAATTTGGTATGGATACATTGTGGAACTGTCGGTTAACTTCACTGAACAAAATTGTTTTAAGTGTTCTGTTTTGAAACACAAAATTAATTAGGGAGAACTTTTCTCACAATAGAATTTGCAATGACTGAATTCTGTGAAAAATGTAGCTATGGATGTGTGACATTTTTCCTTGCATTAAAAGAAACAGAAAGATAAAAAATTAAACTTCAGTAGAAAATGGTTAGAAGTACTGTCACGCGCATTTGAAGAAGTATATCCCCCATTAAAATTAAAAATTACTGTCTGAATATGTGTTATGTCCATCACAAATGCCGATGCAGAAAAGAAATTTTTGTTTAATACAAGAAGTTTGAAAAGGAGAAAACTAGGAATGAAAATTTAGATTTTTTCCGAAAATTATTCAGCTAACAAAAAAATATCATTCATATGATTTTAATTACAATAAATTAAAAGTATTGAAATCCTTTTTTATGTTATTTTAAATTAAAAATATTATTGAATAGAGAAAGATTTTTTAATTTCAAAAAATATATATAATCATCGTATGTATATCACCGTATGCATCATTTATTGTCTTATTGTTTAAAAAAAAAGAGATAGGGCCTTTACCTCATTACATTTTTTAAAAAACTGGAAAGTGATCGCGTGTTCTTACTTTCATATTCAAAAATGAATACAGGATGCTTTTTTCTGGTTCAAATCACTATACCAATATATATATATATATATATATATATATATATATATATATATATAATTTTTAAATTTTTAAAAATGACAGAAAAATAAATTTTGTTTTAAGAAAATATAATTATTTTTCAACTTCTAACACACCATTTATTTCATTTTTTTACTTTTTTTACACTTTATTTTGTTTTTATTTTACTGTGACTGAACATATAGGGGAAACGACCCAGTTGCAGTACAGCTTTCATACAAGATTGCCCAAGGTAACTTAACAATTAGCTGTAAACGATTGATCTCTTGGTTCTTACTTGACAAAGGGACCGAGTTAAGTCAAAAAATTGTCCCCGTTCGACCTCCCAAGTTTTAAAAGGGGGAAAGGAAATAAGTATGTTGCATTTTAAAAGTGAACGGCAAAATAAAAATAAGCGCTTTCGGAATAACTTTTCAGGAGGAAGCAAACCACCCGTAGGGTTAATTGCAAACAAGTAATATAAAAAAAAAAATTAAGTCAATTTTTTTTAGAGCAACAAAGAAAAGTTTTATTTTAGCTACATTTTATTAAATAGTTACAATTCCATCAAGATAAATAAATAAATAATTATATAGACTGTGAGCTAAAAGTAAGAATTGAAAAATGAAAGACTGCATTTGTTAAAACAATTGGTTCACAATAAAATTGCTTTAGAGTGAATTTCCACAAACCGCCGTTCTGAAGTGGCTTTCCTCAGTGAGGGCAACTTTCTTAGATTAGAGTACAGACACTTTGGTTTTTCGATAAGACAAATGCGTATGAACAATGATGTGATCTATACAGAAAAAAAGTTTCCAACGTGCTCTTTCATGGAAAAACAAATTTTGTTTTCGAAACGATTTTTATGCAAGGATTTCCCAAAGCGGTACTTAGTTTCCAGACACATCTTGCACGTCTTATGAAATGAATTATTAAGGTATCCGACTACGTTCAGAACCGGATTTTAAAAAAAGGGTATAAATGGATAATTTTCATGATATTTAGTGTTACTTAGATTAGAATACATGCATAAAATTGTTTTAAGAACATTTTGACAAAAAAATTAATTTAATACAATATTTTGGCAAAAAATTAACTTAGAATAACCTTTTTTTAAAATGTTCTCCTTTTATCAATAATGCTTCAAAGATAATAATATTTTGCTTATAAAGGGTGTTTTTTTTAGAGGTATAGAACTTTAAATTGCAATGAAACAAACATGTATTATTCGATTGACATGAATTGTTTTTATTCGAAAGATAATTTTGTGGCATTACATTTTAAATATGCTTTCTGGCATAGGGCTGCCACAGCTGGCTCGGATGTAGTCCAATCTGGACGTCCAATTTTCGATGAATTTTTCCAACATTTGTGGCGGTATATCGGCAATAACACGGCGAATGTTGTCTTCTAAATGGTCAAGCGTTTCGGCTTATCCGCATAGAACAATGACTTTACATAGCTCCACAGAAAATAGTCTAGCGGAGTTAAATCACAAGATCTTGGAGGCCAATTCCCAGGTCCAAAACGTGAAACGGTCACCAAACCTGTCTTTCAATAAATCGATTGTGGCACGAGCTGTGTTACATGGTGCGCCGTCTTGTTGGAACCACAGCTCCTGGACATCATGATTGCTTAATTCAGGAATGAAAAGTTAGTAATCATGGCTCTATACCGATCACCATTGACTGTAACGTTGTGGCCTTCATCGTTTTTGAAGAAGTACGGACCAATGATTCCAAGAGCCCATAAAGCGCACAAAACAGTCAGTTTTTCTGGATATAACGGTGTTTTGACATACACTTGTGGATTAGCTTCACTCCAAATGCGGCAGTTTTGTTAGTTGACGTAGCCATTCAACCAGAAGTGCGCTTCATCGGTAAACAAAAAATCGCTTATGAAAATCGGAAATAACGGCAATCTCGTTTTGGGCCCATTCGACGAATCTACGCTTTGCTTGATCATATTTATAATGTAATGCCACAAGCTTATCTTCAGAATAAAAAAAAATCATGTCAATCGAATAATACATCGTTGTTTTATTGCAATTTAAAGTTCTATACTTCTAAAAAAACACCCTTTATAAAGTACCAACTTCTCTCTTCAGAGAGTCTGAACTATTTTTTTCGAAAAATTCACATTATTTTCAGAGTTACAACCAATTGAAGTAATTATCGGCAGTTTTTTTTAAAAAAATTTCTCCCCTCCATTGTCGTAAAACATGGATAAACCCACTTTTTAAGTTACATATTTCAAAAAATCTAGTTGAGCCTCTCTTCAGACGTCTGAACTATATACAGGCAAAATATTATTATAATAGAAGCATTTTTCACAAAAGGAGAACATTTTAAAAATGGGTCATTCTATGTTCATTTTTTGTCAAAATATTCGACTGAAATAATTTTTTATTGTAATATTATTCTTAAAACAATTTTGTATACATTTTCTAATCTAAGTGACACTAAATATGATAAATATTATTCACTTATACGCTCTTGGTCATATCATGGTTCCGGACGTAATCGGATACCTTAAGTAAATCCACGAAATATTACATACAATAAAAGCGGAAATTCTCACAGAAATATTTTCATATCCCGATGTTATAGTTTTGGTAAATTTATAAATTAATATTTACTTTACTGAATTTAATTTTATTCTTAATTTGATGAACTTAATCTTGTTACACAATTCTCTGATCTTAAATGGTTTTTGAAAAATTGTTTTCATATAAAGAATTATTTTTATGTCACGCAAAATAATTTCATAAGTAGGGTAAGAGATAAATTAATATGATTTGGAGAATTCACATTTACCAATACAATCTTATGGATATATATTTGAATGGTTCTTTCTATGTTTTTTTTTTGTATCTTTCATAAGAATTAAAACTTTTATAACAAACTTAAACCATAAGTACATAGTAAAAAAATTGTATTTTATATCATTAACTGTAAGTATATCGAAAAAAATGCAAATTTGCCCTCTGTCATTTTCCCCCCTAAATTCCATTTTTCTTTGATGCTACTGACATCTATTGATAGCAACAGCATGGCTTTAAAACAAAATTAATATGTGGAATTTGATTTATTGATTAAATTTTAATCTTTCTTGTACCCTGAAGCAACACAAGAACTACTGGCGACGGATCTCGTAATTTTTAACCATGGCCAAGTGACTAGAAAACCTGGAAAGTCACCATCTCTTCACAATACCTCATCTCACCAATGAGAGGACTGAACCTTGATGAATTTGCGGTGCATTAGCCCCTCTACGCGGCAGTGGGGACTAGACAACGCTGGTTTGTTTGGTAAATTAAGATTATGATTGTTTTTTTTATTTATTTTATTTTACTTCACCCATGCAAATAGCTGGGAATTGAAAAATATCTTTCTGTAGATAATTTTGTTATCCCTTTTTTCCCTGATTTTTAGATATGTTGTCTCATTTTGTTTTAGTAACAATTTGAGAAGAAAATATTTAAAACATGAATTTGCAGTTTTTAATTGAAATTCAGAACTGAAAGAAGGAAAGCAAACATTGTTTTTAAACCTACACATCTATAGAACAAATTGAAAAACAAAAAGAATAATATATGTCTATTGACAATTGGTTGAATTTTTTTTTTAAATTGATATTTTTAACGACATGCTGATTTTATTTGTTTGAGATTAACAAAAGCATTTTTGAATATTTTCTTAAAATCATTTGTCTCTTTTATCCTTATCGTATTATCTTTTTTTTTTCAGATACCCTAGGAAATACTTAGGAATTTAGCTATATTTATATTATTGATAATACTTTCTTTGCCAAATCTTTTTTTTCGCGGATTTTTTTATTTATTTATTTATTTGCAGTTCCTATAAAATTATTCAAAATAAAATTTGAAAAATTAACCTAATTAAGAAACAATTGTACCTTTCTATTTCAATTGTTACATGTCCAATTCACCTGAGCAAAAAACTATTATATCTACTATTATGAAGATATTTATACAGTACAAATATTAAAGCTATTAATAAGTTTATGATTCTCTTATATAATTAGTACTAACGCACATTAGACATAAAGGTGCATCAGTGTCTTTGTGTTGCTATGCAAAGGAAATATTGATTTGGGTAAAATTGCAAATACTGGGTTTTCGAACACATTATTTGGCCATAAGAAATTCCAACCTTATTAATATTAGAGCTATTAATTAGCTTATGATTCTCATATGATAATTGGTATTGAGGATCATTAAGTACACACACAACTCGGTGTCTTTATATTTCTATGGAAAGCAAGTGTGGATTTGAGTAATATTGTAAATATTGTCGAACATATTATTTGGCCGTCATTTGTTGTGTTTTACATATGGTAACTAGCATTGATACACATTAAGTTCAAAAACTTACAAAACGTCAGTAATTGAACATTTATACTCTTACAGAAAGTCTTGACTTCTTCGTTTCTCTGCCAAGAGGTACTGTGGACGGAATGATCGTCATATTTAGTGGCAAAAAAGAAATGTCTCCAGAAAACTCTAGACAAGTCTATGGATATTATTTGGTGACAAAAGTTTGAAGATTGAAACAAAACATTAGACTGTGACTGTGCATATGATTCGCCTTTTTTGTGAAATTGGGACCACATATTTGAATTGTTTTGTTTAGCTTGTGTATGATTTTTGAAAATGTGCTGTTGTGGATTTATGCATGCTGTGATTATATCTTTTTTGAAGAAAATCTATTATAATTACAGGCTAGTTTCAAAATAAATCACGATTTAATTCGACACAGTTTGAATTCTAAACTGTATGTATTTTCTCTATGTTTACTAAACTATCCACCAATTGACAAACAAATAAAAATGTGTTTTTAAACTACTGTGGCATGAATGCATGGATTGAGGTTCTAGACCATCGCTACTCAACCTGCGGCCCATTCAGCCTTTTTTTAGTGGCCCAGTCATGGCACATTGCTTTGAGAGATTTACTTATTTTTTTGAGAACCTGTGTATTAAAATTTGGTGGGAAATTATATGTCAAGAAATCAAATGTATCAATTTTGCTTTTTGCTGTCGGATCATAAGGGTACGAATTGATATTATTTTTCTAATTGGAAAGGTTACGGTTAGTGATAACATACAACAGTGAAGAAGCGACCATTTTAAGGATGGAACTAATTTTTAACTATCTTTCATATCTGGAGAGAAAAATATTCGAAAAAAAATAAACCCTTTCAAGTCGATTGGGAGGTTGACTATTTTGTAATGAAAAACTAACTTGGATCTGTAATTATTTTACTTGTCTCCACGAAAAAGCTGTATTTAAAAAATACCAATAAACAGGAATCATTCGATGACAAGAGGTCATAAAGAGGGTGGGGTGATAAATAGGCTTTCTTGAATAATCTTTGCAACGAGAACAAAGTGTTTTGCCAGTGGTAATATCATAGCGGTGTAACAAAAACATCCTCTATGAAGAGTTTTTTATATTATTAGTAATCATATAAAGCATTTACTGAGAGATACATAAATTTTGAAGAAGTGTTTCTTAAATGCTTATAATTAAGTTTTGGTAATATATATATATATATATATATATATATATATATATATATATATATATATATATATATATATAAAAAAGCAAAATAGGAGTTATAATATTTTGATAAATGTTCCACATTTTAAATTTCCACCCCTGTTCTAGATTATATTTATAAAAAAATATTAACTATAAGTCATCTAAAAACATATAGGTGGTTACCTCATAAATAAAGTTGTTCGTGAATTAAGGTATTCGACTACGTTCGGAAACGGGATTTTTAAAAAGAGCCGAAATGCATAATTTTCATGAGATTTAGTGTCACTTAGATTAAAATACATGTATAAAGTTGTTTTAAGGATATTTCGACCAAAAACATTATTTAAATACAATATTTCGGCTAAAAATTAACTTAGAATAACTTTATTGAAAATGTTCTCCTTTTGTGAAAAATGCTTCTATCATAATAATATTCTGCCTGTATATAGCTCAGACATCTGTACAGAGGCTCAATTATGATTTTTCAAAAATTCACATTATTTTCAGAGTTACAACCGATTGAAATAATTATCGGCATTTTTTTCTTAAAATATTTCTCCCCTCTTTTGTCGTAAAACATGGATAAACCCACTTCTAAGTTATATATTTCAAAAATTCTAGTTGGGCCTCTTTATGAGCTATATACAGGTCAAATATTATTATAATAGAAGCATTTTTCACAAAAGGAGAATATTTTGAAAATTGATCATTCTATGTTAACTTTTTTTCAAAGTATTGTACTTAAATAATTTATTATTGTAATACCAGTCTTAAAACAATTTATGTGCATTTTCTAATCTAAATGACACTAAATATCATAAATATTATCCATTAATACGCTTTTGCAAAATCACGGTTGCGAACGTATTCGGAAACCTTAAAAGGAATTAACTTCAGAATTTTTTTTTAAAAATATCTCTTAATTTTGAAATCAAATAGTGAATTGCATCTATCCATTTTTACATTTCGCAAAAACAAATTTAAGAAATATGTGGAAAAAATTTGTTTGTGTTTTCAAAGAGATTCTCATATTAATGTTGGAAACTCTCTACTTTGTTCTTGAAGTGTACTTAATTCATAATTATTGAATTTATGTCTTTTACGGTATAGAAAAAAGTTCAAATTGTCTTTTATGAGCAAAATAAGAAAAATCGAGAGAAAATACGCAAAAAAAGTAATTTATCTCTTATAATCATTGCATCCGTTTAGAAACACTCTTTAAATAGATAATTTCGCAAACAAATAAATTTCATTTTAAATTCAAAAATATTGGAACTTTATTAAGATAAATATAATATTACCGAAAAATATCCTTATATTTGAGATATGTTACATTGAAATTGCGTTGCATGAAAATATAATAACTGAATTTTTTTCTACATTGAAAGGTTTCAGTTTCAAAAGCGATGGATGTTTCGTCAAAAAATAAAGAAGTCTTATAAGCGACTGAAAGAAGTATCGTTTAGCTTCTGAAATCTTCTTAGGAAACATCATCTTGAAAGAAGCACGAATATTTTTCCTTATTTTTTAAGCTCATATACTCTTTCAAAGAAAGAAGCGGTACAAATTCCCTTTGTCATTGAATTCGTGTAGAGGAAACATGATACTTTTTTCATTAAAATCCAGACATATATTAAAAAAAAATCATTTATATTATGTTTATTAAAATTGATTGAATATATATTGGAAAAGTTAATTAAAAGTAATTTTACTGATGATAAAAAACAGCATTTTCGCAATCAACAATTAAAATAAATATGTATTATATTCTTAAAATTGGCATTCTTCATAGAATACGAAGAGTCTTAATTTTTAGAGGGAAGGTGATAACATTTGACTTTCGGGAAAAATAAAATTCACACGATTTTTTAGATAAAATATCAAAATTAAATTATAAATAAAGCAGATATTACAATTATAATGCATTCTAGAAACAGTTTACGATTGATTATGAAATACAAAATAACAAATTACTTACTAATTGTATAAAAACTACACAGATCAAAGTTTTTGAAGTATACCAATTAATATTCTTAATAGGACCTGTTAAAAAATAAAATTGTCTTGAAAATATTTTAGATTTTATTCAAGTACCTCATTATATAAGTTTCTAAGACAGTGTTCCTCAAACTGTGGAACACGCCCCTCCCCTTGGGGGGAGGTCTGAGAACTCTACAAGGGGGTGCGAGCCTATTGAAAAGTCGAGAACAAAATATTATTTAAAAAATTATTAATTTACTGAAAGTAAACAAACAAAATACATTCTAACATAATAAAAAATAAAATACACTTTTATACTGATATGTTGCACTTATAAATATATCAGAGCTATACAATGCATTTTATAATTAATTAAGCAATTCTAAGTTAAAAACATCTTTATTAATTACCAGTGACCCCATGGGTTTGTCATATATATAATTTATAACAAAAATTAACACTTATCTTGATGATTTTTGTGCGGTTTATAATTAAACCTTGACTGCCGATCATAAGTTTCGTGATTCGCTTCGCAATGTCAATGCGTTTTCCTCGTAGGCACGCGTATGTGATGTATTGTGGGAGGTGGGGAGTAATAAAGAAGCAAAAATAATCTCAGATAAGTAAATCCTTCGCAAACATTGTCAAGGTCCTTTTATTGCATTCCAAAGTCTTGGAATAATTTTACGGATAGCAGCGCACAGAAAAAATCGTTCTTCGGAAAGACGTATATATACGTCTGGAGAAATAAAGGCTTTGGCTTATAGAGACGTTTATATACACGGGAGGAGGGGACTTAAGAGGTTAAAGTCGCATCGTAGTTTTAGCGTCAAAGTATAGTATTATTGAATTCAGTACATTGCTATTGTATGGGGGGCGCGATGAAAATAATGATTGAATATTGGGTCGCGAGTATTGCGACTTTGAGAAGCACTGTTCTAAGAATATTAACATCATTTTCAAAATCTGCAAAGATCGCAGATTTTATTAACACAACATAACCTTTTTTATCCGGTTGAATTGGGACTCTAGGGCTTTCGGATTATTGAAAGGTTGGATTAAATCCGTACTTCTCAAACTTTCAATATTTTTAACCCAACATTCAATCATAATTTTCATCTCGCACCCCTTCATACAAACATAATGTATGGAATTTAATAATAATATACACTTTGACACTAAACTTACAATATGACTTTTACATCTCGAGAGCCACCAGCGTACATAAACGTCTCTCTTAGCCAGTGCATTAATTGCTGCCGACGTATATATACGTCCTTAGGAAATACGATCTTTTATGTAACTCCTATCCATAAAACTATTCCGATGGTTTTGGAATGCAAAAAAATGAACTTGAAAGTGTTAGAGAAGGATTTATTTATTTCAGAACATTTGTTTAATTATTAATTTTCTATCCCTCCTTCCTCAGTACACTACATACGCTCACCTACGTGTTAAATGTTGGTTAACGAATCACGTAATTTCTAATCCGAGTTTAAGGGATTAAGGTAAGTGTTAATTTTTAAATATCACTGTATATGACAAGCCCAAAATGTCACTAGTAATTAATAAGCGTATTCTTAGCTTAGTATTGTTAAAGCAATTATAAAGTATATTGTATCAGTGTAAATGGGTGAATTTCATTTTTATTATGCCAGTATGTAGTCTGTTTACTGACAGTAAATGTATAATTTTTTGAAATAATTTTTTGTTTTCGATTTTCCAATATGCTCTCGCCCCCTTAAGAGGTTGCCCCACAGTTTGAGAAACACTGGATTAAACACATAACTTGTAAAATAATGCAAAGTCTTTTAGAAAACAGTATTTAGAGTTAAAATACATTTATGTATTGTAAACTAAAACAAAGTAAAATAATAATTGTACAAGGGAGAATTGAAAATCAACAGTTTACTTATAAAAATAACTTTAAAGTGCTATGTACAAATTAAAAAGAAAAAAAATCATTTTTTGCCTATTAAAATTCAGTGATTGTTACGAATCTTACCTTCTAGTGTTTTAATTGCATCGTATCAAAGAGCATCAAAGACTCTGTAGAAAGCGACAGGTAGGAATCAATACGTTCCTTTAAATGAGTAAAGGATAGGATATTACGACGATTGCTCAAAAATTACAGACTAAATTGATTTTATTTTGATCAATTAAAAATGTTTTAAATCAAAGAAAATAAATCCCTGACAAATGTGTATTACAGTTTTCGTTGGAAATTCAGGATCATTAATAAGAATAATAGGTTTTGTTGCTGTTATTTAAAACGCAATTCGTCATTAAATGTACAAAAAATTTAAGTTGTTTAGTTTTTTTTTACAATAATGAAATTCGAGTATTAAAAAATAACAATGAAGTCAATCATTTTTAAACAAAATATGATAAAGGTAAATCTATATTAAATATGTAACTGTTTAATATCATTTTAGAAATCATGCATTTAATTTTTAACTCAAGCCTTGCGACACGTTTATGGAAAAGTACATAGGTACCAAAAAATGGTCTTCTGAACTTAAAAGAAAATATCCAATTTCAAATGACTTAATCCTCACCAGTATTAATTCATTTCATCCATTAAGAGATTACATTTATGCAGACATTGAGGGATTTAGCAAAGAGGGGGGGATTCACTTTTTTTCCATCCTATATATTCCTCGGTTCAAAAGGACCGTCTTTGTAAACCCATCGATAAGTAGCTTTTTTGGGGAAGGAAAAATTATATATAACATTTGATCTCGTGATTATCGTAATGGAATAATTTTTTTTTATTTATTTTTATGCGATAGAAACTAATATATTTTGTCGTATGCACAATGTCATGAATTTAAATGACAATTTTTTTATAATATTTGTTCTTAATTAGAGTTATTGTTGATTAGTTGCCATTCAATTAAAAAATCAGAGAAGATGTTGATTCTCAATTTCATTTTGGAATCATTGATTGGAAAATTGAAATTATTTCTCTTTTGATTTTTGACACAAAGGTGAAACATATGTTATACTTTAAAAGGTATTAATGAATTTAATATCTCATGAATAAACCACGAATGTAAAACAAAGGCTCCTTAATTGGTGTTCTACGAAATCAAATGTCTTTTTCAAGAATCTTTCTTGATACTATAAAAAAGTAAATAGATGAAATTCCTAAAAAAATAGCCTTAAGATAAATGCAAAAAAATATCAATAACCACATCATATTCTATTACAAATAATGACAAATTGTAAAAACGAATTCTTCTGTATTATGTTAATTTTATTTATATCAGGTTATGAAAAAATATGGAAAATTATCAACTCTTAAAAGTCTTTTTCAGCTTTTCAGGAGAATTCAAAAACTAACAATTAAAAACTAATAAATTAATAATTTTATTTTCTATAATAAAAAGTTTTAATATTTGAAAGTTGTTAGCATTTTTTTAATCATTTCAGTTAGAAAAGAAAATTAAACTTAAAACGTTTACACAGAAAAGTAAATATACAATTTTATAGGTAACTAACTAATCTAAAAGATACTTGAAGTTGATTTATCAAACATATAACACAGTTAGTTAAATTATATACCTTGTAATTATGCAAATTTTTTGATTTAGTGTTTTGCTTTAATTATTTTACTAAAATTTTGAGTGGTTTTAGTTTTTAAGTAATTTAATTAGATACTCTTTAAAATAAATTTTTCTGTTTACTATTATACTGCCAAAGAAGAAAGAAATTGGAGTTCAAGAGACACAACAAATGTAGATACAAAAATAGTCTTTGGACTAAACTGGAGATCTATTATGATTTCTAAAGCTGTGGCTGATTTTGGTCAGCGATTTAGCGTTGAGAGCAATGTCTTATGAATCCACCTTCCCTGTACAGCAGAAATTTTCGACATAATAAAAACAAACAAATCAGAGCCATATTGAAAAGTTAAGCCTATTTATAACACAATATATATATATATATCTATGTGTGTGTGTGTTTGTGCGTGTGTATGTGTGTGTCTGTACGTGTGTATGTAAATAATGTTTATATATTTTGTTAGAAGTAAAAATAATAGCATTCGTATTTCCTCATTAATTACGTCCCAAGGTGCAGAATTATTTCAAACATTCCATGTGAATATTTTATATATTCGCTGTATTTCTGATTACTTTTTTAAAAAAATAATATTGAATACATCTTGAACTTATGAAATTAATGTGTAATAGATGGCTCGCTATTCAAACTACAGCACTGTAACATTAGGTGTATACGAATGCAACATACGTACAGAAAAGACGTACAAATACATACGTAAATGCATCTGTCGATGGCCTAATTCTAATTACATTGAAGTGATTCAACTCTAGTTTAGGTTGGGAAAGTATGAATGAAGACAAAATTTAATTTAATTTATTTAACATTGGTTAATTTTTATAAAAAAGGTAAAATCATTAAATAAACAGACGTGTGTGTGATGTAGGTGTGGCATTGAAATGAAGCTGTTAACAAGGCATAACGAAGCAAAATAGTTGAGGTTACACTGCTGTGAAATTTGCAGTTTGCTACATCTTTGACGAATGCTCCCCATTGTTAGAATAGGCGCAACATTTGAACCATTTGTGGACTTCGATATGACAAGCAAATGATTAATATTGCAAATCATATGCTGTTGTAAATTATCTCGTACAAGATTTATACAAAGCTTCACACTGAGTTTAAGTAGGGGAGACGGAGATAAAATGTGAGGAAATTTAAGGTATTCGACTACAATCGAAATCATGATTTTGCTAAAGCGTAGAAACGAGTATTTCTTTTAATATTTAGTGGCTTTTAAATTAGAATACACGCATAAAATTGTTGTAAGAATATTATTATAATAAAAAAAAATATTTAAATGCAATATTTTCTCAAAAAACGAAGTTAGAAATACCTATTTTCAAAACATTTTCCTTTTATAAAAAAGGCTTCTATAATAATATTTTGTCTCTTGACTGCTAAGACATCTTTAAAGAGCCTGAAATAGGAGTTTTGAAAAATTTACATTATTTTTAGATTTATTACCAACTGAAATAATTACCAGCGTTTTCTTTGCTACATTTTCTCCACTTTGTTATATTAAAATATGTATAAATCCACTTCTAAGTCATATAGCTCCAAAATCCTATTCTGGTCTCTGTAGAGTTTTACACTATATATGAGCTAACAATTATTGCTATAGAACCATTTTCCATAAAAAGGATAATGTTTTGAAAATATGTAATTCTAAGTTCATTGTTTGCCAAAATATTGCTTTTAAATATTTTTTTTCATTATAATAATATTTTTGAAACATTTTTATACTTGTATTCTAATCTAAATGGCACTAGATATTTAAAAAAAATATTCGGAAAATTATGGTTCCGAACGTAGTCGAAAACCTTAATATGTCTGATCGAAAAATTTGCATATATATATACATGCATATATATATAAAAAAATTCAATGTGTTTTTAAAACTTTACAATAAGTACATTTTAGCTAAAAAAACTTATGATATTGGTATTACGTAATATACGTAAGCTATACAGAAACATATTTGAATTTTTTCATAGCACCCGCTCTTTTTAATCAAGATGCCAAACAAAAGAATCTAGGCGTAGATAAAAATGCTATAGAAAAGAACGGACGGAATGGAATAGTCCTTGACTTTGTTGTCTGAACAACACTTAGAACATTAGATAAAATTAATTCCAAACAAATAAAAATAGCTTGGATAGGTTCTCAAGAGAGTGATGTAAACGTTTAATCAATATCGCGCCCCTTGAAAGAGCGAGGCAAAAATTTCAATGCAGACAAAGGATGATTTAACCCTTTATTTACCACGTTAACTAAATGATTTACTGCAATTGTTTTTTAAATATTTGACTCAATAATATATATATATATATATATATATTTATTATATATATTTAAATATTAATTATTTTATCTTATAAATATATATATAAAAATAAATATATGCTATTGATTATTTTAAATAGATCTTACCAAATATTTAAAAATTGATACATTTGAATCACTACATAGAAAACTAAGGGATATAAATTTATTTTAAGATTATTTTATACTGTTTAGAGCTTTCTTAAAATACTCAGCTTCGGGAAGATTTATCCATTTTAGAGCTAATTAATTAATTAAAGATATTCAACTGCAAAATTTATAAAAATATATGATATATACTGTTCACTTAAAATAAATACTTTATTTTGAAACGCGTTTAAAGGTATCCGATATTCGGAACCGCGAATAAAGAAGACATAAATGGATACTTTTCATGTTTTTAAGGTTCATTAACATAAAAAACACATAAAATTTGAACAAAATGGACATTTATTTAGAATACATCCATAATTTTTTTAGCAATTATTTAAATATAAGTAAAATTTTTTACAGATGCTCAACTAGAATTTTTGAAATATAAAAAAACTTAGAAGTGCTTTATTCATATTTTTACGACAACAGAAGCGAGCATTTTTAAGAAAAACGCGAAAAAAAATTATTTCAATTGGTTGTAACTCTGAAAATAATGTGAATTTTTTCAAAAAGTCTCTGTATTAAAATATAAATAGTCAAATCGTTTTTCGGATACCTTTCATACTTGTCTTAAAACTTATAAAGTTCTTTTGTTGTTCATTCAGGGCATCATTTAGGGGTTTACAATCAGCACTAGGTATTTCAGCAAGGTAATCCTAACAAATATATACATATATATATATATTATATATTATATACATGCTATATATATAAATATATATATATATACATATATATATATACATGCATACATTATATATATATATATATATATATATATATATATATATATATATATATATATATATATATATATATATATGATAAAAAATTCAACTTCATTAACATACAAAAACACACATTTTGACATTAACTCTTTTTTCGGAACAAAAATGGCAATCTTCGCAATCCACTGGAAACGTCATGAGCTGAAAAAGCAATTTCTGCTAGAAAACTATTCGCCTTTCTCACTAAAAGGCTCATCACAAAACCCAAGCTGCTATATATCTTGGAAGAGGGGATTTAAAAGAATATTCCTACTAAATATCGTCAGAGTATTTGAAAAAATGGTATTCTAAGTAATTTTAAAGTGAGTGGTACTTATAAATACCGTCGCTAATAGTTAATTCCACTATCAAACAAATAGAGAAAACATAATTTTTTTCATAACAAAAATATTGTTTTTTAGTGAAGTTCAATTTGTAAATGTTAAGAATATGTTTTTATGAAGATATACAGTTTTGTTTTTGAAAAATTGCAATTGTAAAAAAAAAGTATCAGTGGGAAAGAGGATCTATTTTAGATAGAGATTATGAGTCTATGTATATTTGTATTTGCAGTACTTAAAAAAAATAGACTATCGAACTGTTACTTTGTACTGTATTCCCTTTAAAAAGATATTTTTAAAATGAGAAGGAAATCATTAAATTATTAATAAGAAAATTTCAGCACCAAGCATTTTTGTAAGAAGTTATATTCATTTTTTAACTATTAGAAGTATATTCATTTTCATTTCAGATTATTATATTTATTTTAAACTTTCCTCACTTCGCTGATTTTTGCAATGGAATAGTTATGAATTTCCTCTGTTAAAGTTCTTTACGCGTACTTACTTCTAAGTTATAGATAGTTTTATTTGATAAAGATTAAAATTTATATATTTTCAGACACAATTATCACTATCATATGCAAGTATAAATAATATATTTGTATTTTAAATTTCCCTCCATTGTTTGTGAACAATCTTCAATATAACGGGATTCCTTTGTCGACAATATCTCAAAATTCTATTATGTCTTGCGAAAATGAGATATCGATCTTTCCACACTTCGTTGATTCACGAGTTGGCGTTGAAAAGTGAGTCTTAAAGCATTGTTTATTGTCAAATTAGCAAATACATAAATTTAAAGGAAACGACAGGTTTAGGAGCATCTGCAGCTGCTTGGAAATCATCAAAATAAAACCGTCTTCACGAAAACTGACACATACAAGATATTTCATCATCATTTAACTTGAGAACATCATAAAAAGGCAAACAATGAGGCGGATTTATCTCGCAGTTTTCACGAAAAGAAAATTCTTGTTTACGATAAAAGACAACAATGTTATTACGTTAAGTGCTCGGATTGTTCTTACTCGTCAGAGTTGCAGACGATGATAAATCATCTTGCATGTTGCCAAACGGCAAAAACATAATCATGGCTCCTTGTAGGAGAAATGCGCTGAGGGAAATGGAACTTTATTTTACGTGAAAATAAGAATCGTCTGTATTTTTAAGATGTAGAATTATTATCAACTGGAAAAAAACATTGTTTATGTGAACAACTAAATCTTATAAGTATTTTGAACTGTGAGAAGGATTTGTATGGTGTAAATACGCTCAGTTTGCTGCAATTTTTTGTCACGATTCAGTGAAATATATATTTTAAATCTTTCTCAGGCAAAATGTGTCTTTGTTTCGTTCATTTTTGCACTTCTTCATTGTTTAGCTGAATTTAAAGTGATGGTAAACAGCGTTATTGTGAAGCTAATATAATTATTTTTTCATATGAATTGAAAAATAATGTATCTTAATGTATTTAAAATTATAAGAGTCTAATTGTTTTGTATATAGAAAACAAGCATCTAGTGTGAGTTTTATATATAAATATTGGTTTTTGTTTACATGTGAAACTTTAAATTGTGTAATTGACATTAGAATTTTGATAAATTTATTCTTATTCATATAAGTCTAAATATTATAAACTCTATAATTTTCTTTAAGAAAAAAGAACCACACACACGCAATTATTTATTAACTTTTCAATATTTAAAATAATAATTAAAATATTTCCCTAAATCTTAGTTATGTTTAAATTGAAGCATTTATACTTATTTTACATATATTTAAGGCTCCTATTTTTAGATAAAAAATTAGTAATGTACGTACTCAATATCATAGGTATATCTAGATTTTTAAGATGATTGATATTGAGATTACTCAGGATTTAATTTAGTTAAAAATAGAGTAAGACTCATTTAAACAAAAGACAAAGTCATTTTATGAACTAATTTTAATACCTATTTTTTTTTCAAAAACAAAATGATCGATAAGGTTATTAAGAATATCACAACTCTAAATAAAAAACAATTTAAAATATCTCCTTTTAAGAACTTATGAATCTTTCAATAGGAAATTTAATGCATTTCCTTCTGCAGGCTTTGAGATAAAAATTAATAAATCATTAGTAGTTTTCAACTTGTTTTCAAAGAATTGTCTTATATAAAATGAAACAAAAAGTATTGTAGTTTAGTTAATAATTTTGGGTGTACATATTCTAGAATAAAATAAATATTTTAATGACCTACATATAAACAACTACGGATTTCTCATTTCACAAATGGCTTAAATGTCATTGTATTGGCAAATAATTTTCACAATTTATTTGGTGCATTAGCTGTACTAATATAGAAGACTTAACAGTTTTTCATAGGTTTTATTTACAATTATTCTTTGACTACGTAAGGTTCCCATTTGTTAGTATTAGTAGCATATCATACTCAATTTAATATAATATGGTAAGACCAGATGCCGAAGAAAGCGTATTGTACCGCAGTATCGTCTTTCGCTATTATTAAATGTTATTTGTTTATTAAATAATTAATTATACTTCTAAATTATCAACTTCATACATCTTTCTGTCTTATATGGCGCAGCCGTTTTTTAAAAGATCGTCAAAACAATAAAATATTCCAAGCTATAGAATTATTTACATACAGCGCAGATATGCCTAATTCGTCACCTCGTACATTAAGCCTAACGGATTCTTGGAATAATCGTCGAGTTTACAGAACTCTTATCTCGGCAAGATCTTTAACCGCAGTAACTCCTTGTTTCTCACCACATCGCTTAACACACCGAAAATGATCTTGCCAAGACCTGTAAATTCAAACCATCTTTCTCTTCTTTCTTACTATATAAAACAAAAAGTTACAAAAATTTTACGATTAAAACTTTATATATACCATATTTATATCGACACCTTAAGATTTTGATGTACAGTTACAATGTTCATAACAAAATTATAATGTATTTCTCTTTTCTTCCAGATTTCGTTCCACCATTGTATGCGTATATTTCAGATTAATTTATACTATGAAAGCCAGTAGCACATTTAAGGTGTCTGAATACGTTCGGTACCGTGATTTTAAAAAACCACATAAATTGATACTTTTCATGATATTTAGTGTCACTTAGATTAGCATATATGCATAAAATTATTTTAAGGACATTTTGACAAAAAAATTATATAAATACAATACTTTGGCAAAAAATTAACTTAGATTAAACTTTTTTCAAAATATTCTCCTTTTTATAAAAAATGCTTCTAAAATAATAAAATTTTGCTTATATAAAGTAAGGACTTCTCCAGAAAGTCTGAACTACTTTTTTTTGAAAAATTCACAATATATTCAGAGTTACAACGAATTGAAACAATTATCGGGGCTTTTTTCTTAAAAATTTCTCCCCGCTATAGCCGTAAAACATGGATAAAACCACTTCTAAGTTATATATTTCAAAAATTCTAGTTGAGCCTTTGTACAGAGACTTTGAGCTATATACAGGCAAAATATTTTTATAATAAAGGATTTTTTCAGAAAGGGAGAATGTTTAGAAAATCAGTCATTCTATGTTCAATTTTTGTCAAAATTTCTTAATTAAATAATTTATTATTGTAATACTATTCTTAAAACAATTTTATATACATTTTCTAATCTAAGTGACACTAAATATCATAAATATTATCCATTTATAGGCTTTTGCAAAGTCTTGGTTCCGAACATAGTCGGATACCTTAAATATAAATGTAAAAAATAAATAAATAAACATCTTATGCATTCTAGCCCAAAGTAGAGACGAAACAAGGAATTATCTGAATAGGGAGAAATTAGGTATGCATCTATGTTACGACTAACTTTTACTTTGAAATGATATTATTCGACGATGTTGGCAAGAATGGGAGTAACATCATGATACACAGTGTCGAGAAAGCAGAGGTCAACAGACAGTGATAGTAGAACGTAAGAGTAGAGTGATCTTTCTATCAGCATTCAAAGCCCCTAAGACCTTTTAGTAAGCTATTCAACTTATAATCAGATCAACAATGACAGCAAATCCTTCGCTAGACAACCCAGTGAAGAGGGATTAAGGTCATAACGTCAACTATCCCTCAAAGTTGGACATCCTCAGGCACGTTTCAAGTGATGACGGGAGTATTCAACATGGAAACTCATGGACTGAAGTGGAATTGTTTTGAAGGAGGAATCCTAATAACGAGAGAAGACTTGTTCGAAAGCGTTCTAGATAACTCTGGGATAGTAATCTGACTGTCTCCCGCCATACAGCTCTACTTCAGGGAGCTGGGGTAGGTGGAGCAATTTTACTTGTTAGCTGGACTCTTTTGGTAGTTATTTGTAACATTGTTTACAGTACGGCAGAGTCGACAAGATTCTATGATCCTATTGTTGTAGACCCTTTGCCTTGCCAACCAGATAGTGCTGGCCATACATGACACACCTTTCAGCTAAGTGCTTTTAAATGCGCTTCTTCTTTACCAATTACCGGATGAGCCCAATCCCCAGATCTATCCAAAGAAAACACACTTAATTCCCGATCAGAATGATTATCTTGCTTTTTTGGACCTTTCTAATTTGATTTAGCAATTTCAATGTGTAGGATTAAGAATCCAGCAAAAGCATAAACTCGCAACTTCTATGAGTGAATGCCCAGTCGGAATGAACCTTGTATTTATTTCGGTCAGCGCATTACTTATTTCTCTTGTAACTATGTCTAGAATAAAATATTGAATTACTATGATACAGTTTGTAATTCGCTTTCGTTATACAATACATTACAAGTATAGATTTTCGTTTATTTTGGAAAATTTCTTCTTAGCGCATCGCTTCTTAAGTTATAGGATGAATGATGGTATAATTATTAAATTGCTGTTAAATTTGTTTCTTATTTAAAAAAGACTGCATTGCAATATATTTTATAGAAATTATTTCATAAGATTTTACAAAAATAAATAGGAAAATTATGTGTGTGTAATATTAACCTAAATTTAAAGTTTAACTTATATTTCATTTCAACTGACTGGAACTACATACTTTACAAGTTTAATGCATGCAAAGATTTTATTAAATTAGAAAAACGCATAAATCTAAGATTGTTACTTAAATTTGTACAAAAGTGCTTTTAATGCATTTATTAAGCTGCAAAGTTGATAAATATCAATGCTATTTATAGTCTCTACAATAAATTGTAGCAACAAAATAGCTTTCAAGAGTGATTTCCTATATTTAGCTATAAGCAAATAAAATGTTTGTTTTATATATATAAAAATAACAGGCAGATGCAATCTATTATTTGAATACATTTTTTTCTTACTTTTATTTTAAGAATCTTGAATCATGAATTTTATTTTTTTGTTTTAAAACATTACTAACAAGAGCGTTATCAGATGTTTTGCGTGTTCAGGATTATAATATTTATGCTTGTAACAAAAAATAGAGCCATTTTTCATTAACTAATGCAACTATTGGCTAGACACGATAAATCTTATATTGTTCTTTATGTTATTTATCACCTTAGTATCTTATAGATATTTATGTTTCTGAAAAGAGATTTCAATTTATTGAGTTTCCTATAAGCTGAAAAAAATAAATTGAGTGGTACTAGTAAAGAATAAAAACAAAGATATTTTTTTATGATGCAGACAAAATATCTTGCAAATTTGTCTTGATACTATGAACCAATAACAATAAATAACCGAGTTATCTAAATGCTATATTTTCCTTTGATTCTGATACAAGAAATATCAGTGTAAATAGTTCCGAAATTTTTGCGGCGTGTGTATGTCGTGATTTAAGACAATAAATGTAACTTTTTGAGATCATCTATATTTTTTTAGATAGAATATTGATAAAATTGAAATAGCTGATTTATTGTGAGGTTCCCTCTTCCTCTCCTTCTCAGAACAAATTCATCGTGTATTCTTTTTTCCTTTCAATTCCTAGTATTTCAATTCTTTCCCCTAAGCAACTATGTGATAAGTGAAAAGAATTTCTTCTGGTTTCTCTTGTAATCTTTCTTGCGAAAATATTAAGTTGACTGCCTAACTTCGGACCCAATTTTTTTATAAAAACAATTTTTTGAAACAATTGAGTATTTTTAGGAAGAAAAATAAAAAATAAAATATGTAAATACATAAAAAATTTTTAATAAATATTGTACTTTTAGATAAATTGGTTGTTTTCAAGGAAATTTTACCAAATTTTTACTAAAACGGTTAACACTATATAAAAAATTCTAATACAATTATCATAATTTTCTTTTTACACAAGATACATATTACGGTGTTTTTCAAAATGAACTGAAATGTAACAGAAATATTTAAATACAAAAAATTTACAGACAATTATACATAATAATATGAAAATATTGGTATTTCTTAAGTTTTTTCTTCATAAAAACTACCCTAAACGAAAAAAATTAATCTACAACCATACTTATGGTCCACTTTATGAAAAATAGTATAATAAACATTCCCACGAAGTTTCAAAGCGTTATCTGATTTAGTTCTTAAGGTATCATGCATCTAATAAAGAGTTTCTTTCGAAAACATATTTTTGAGAAAAACTCATTTAAAGTTTTATATTACTGCCATTTTGCATAGAGTGATGTTTTTTAAAATCACTGTAATTTTATTTATATTTCACGTAAAGGAAAAAGAAAGCCTGTTTTGGAAAGAAAAGATTATTCTATTTGGAAAGAAAAAATATTATAACATTTTCAAATAAAAAAATAATGCCTTATATGTAGACGAAAAACAATACTTTGAAGGTAGGCAGTCACCTTAAAACGAAAGACTAGATTGAGAGATGCAATGATAACTTATCTTAGAACTGTAAAAAGTTTTTGCACAGACAATAATTATTTTCAGTCAACATTAATAAATATTAAAATTACTTTAATAATCATGTAAAATAAGTAAACACAAAATGTAAATCATTAGAATTTTGAAATTTTATTAAAAAAATTACATAACTGATCGACTTTTAATAATTAAAATAATGGATAGTTTGTTCATTAGCTCAAACGTCATGTAACAAAAAAATTCAAATGTCTCTATGTGAGTTTGGATTTAGTTTAAATTAAATAGTAGCTACAACTTTGAATCTGATTTGCACTAAGTATAAGAGTAAATAAATTAAAAGTAAAAAAAAATTAAACAAGCTTTTATTTAAATGCTCTAAAAAGAATAAGATAAACTTTTCTTTTAAAATTTTTTTTCCTATCAACTTAAAAAGTCGTTACACAATTTATGATATAAAACTTGTCGTGAGATTTAAGTACTCGTATTTACTTAGGTTGAAAATTTTAAAATCAATCAGATTAAGTAATTTAAGAGGACTTGGTACCCTAAAAATCACAAACCTATCGTTTTTTTTTTAATTTTCATTTAATCTTATTCTTTGCATTATTATCTTTCGATTAATATATCACTTGTGCATGTCGGAAAGTTAGAAGTTGACTAAAACTTCATTTGAAAACAAATTAGGCAATTCAGCCATTCCCCCTTTTAGAAAAAAAAAAAAGCTAAAAAATGCGTTATGATAAAAAAAAAATCTATTTTAGAAATAGAAATAATAACTATAAAAAAATGTGTAGTATTAAAAGCAGAATATTTCCGAGGCAATACAATAATGTAATTTTTCTTCCTTGTGAAATGTGTGCATGTAAAATTTTTAAATTAAGGCATTTTATATTAATAATTTTATAATTTCATTTCTTTTTCCTGATATATTTTTCATATACAAATGTAATACTTTAATATTATAAGAAGAAAAACAGCTAAAATTTCTGTCGTGACAGAAAAAAAATTTTTTTTAACATTTTTCTTGAATTTTCATGGGCAATTAGTACTCTCTAAAAGTTGATCATTTATAAAAATGTGTGGGTTGAAAAAATATGAAAATGCAATTATTTTAAAGAAAAACGTATAAGTAATATCTTAAAAAGGTATTTTAAGTTTAATTAAACTTATAATAATTATTTTTTCAGAATTATAAACTTTAAACCTGCTTTTCTCAGTTTGTGTTTTTCGAAACCTTAGTGCATTCAAAATGCTACTCCTTCGACAATTATATACCAATCACTTCCATTTTTTGCCTGAGTGTTAAAAATAAAGTATGTAATAAAATTAGGGATCCGTTTTGCTATAAACTGAATACCTTAAAAAAAATAAAATGTAAGACATGTTGGCTTTTTCGTTGATTTTTAGCCTGTATATCAATATTTTATTTTTTTTTCTCGAAAACGAATAAAGTTTTTCTAAAATCGATGCCTAAAGTTGTTGAGAATATCGATAAGAATATTATAAAAAAATTTCAGGTCAAAAAATTATTTTTTACAAAAGGAGTAGGATTTTAAAATTTTCCCAATTTTCTTCAAAAATTTAAATTTTTAAAATTGTGTGAAATAATATATGGAAATTTTCCTCTGGTAACACTTTCATGAATAGAAACATTCTATAAAATGCTAAAATATAATTTTTAAATGCGTAAATAAAGAAGTTTGCTCAAAGGGTGCCAAGTCCCCTTAATTTGCTTGTTTATCTATATACTCAGGTAAATTTAGCGACAAGCTCTTATATCATAAATTGTGTAACGCAGTGCTTCTCAAACTTTCAATATTGGCGACACAACATTCAATCAGAATTTTTATCGCCCCCCTATACAATAACAATGTTTTGAATTCAATAATACTATACTTTGACGTTAAAGCTACAATACGACTTAAACCCCGTAACTACCACCGGTGTATATAACTGTGTTAATTGCCCCGGTCGTATATATACGTCTTTCCGAAGTACGATATTTTCTGTGCACTGCTATCCATAAGTTAGAGGATTTGCTTGTTTCTTAATTTTCTTCCCCCTCCCCCATCAATACATCACACGCTCGCCTACCTGTTCAAGGGTGGCATTGGGGAGCAAATCGCGTAATTTTTAATCGGCAGTTAAGGGGTTAATTATAAACCGTACAGACATTCAAAATAAATGTCGATATTTTTGTTTTTAATTTTTATATGACAAGCCCATGGGTTCACTGGTAATTATTAAAAACTTGCTCAAAACTTAGTATTGTTAAATTAATTATAAAATACATTGCGCGATACTTATGTATTTATATGCGTATTAGATCAGTATAAATGAGTATTTTATTTGTCAGAAAAATTGAAGAATGTATCAGTCAGAATGTATTTTGTTTGTTTACTTTCAGTAAATTAATAATTTTCAAAATAATCTTTTGTTTTTGACTTTTCAATAAGCTCGCGCCCCCCTCGCAGGGTTATCACGGCCCCCTAAGGGGGTGCCCCATAGTTTGAGAAACACTGGTGTAACGACTTTATAAGGTGATAAAGTTTTAAAAAAAGTTTATTTTCTTCTTTTTAGAGTATTTAAATAAAAGGTTGTTTTTATAAAGTTTTTTTTTTACTTTTAATTCATTTTTTAATTTTAGTTATCGCTGGACAGAATTTATTCAGTCTGTCTATCTCATTCAATGCATTTTGGCTGCAAGGTTCTTTTCCAGCTAATTTTGAACAGTCCAGGTAAGGGGTACTCACACTCCCCCCCCCAAGCCACATATATATAATAGATATTTCATTCGAGCTGCAACAAGAGGACAATGGAAAGGGGGAAGAAATACTGTTAGACCAAAACAACATTGGACGATGCAAATTTAATTAAAATATTAAAAATTATTTGTTTTAGTTTTTACTCTTATACTATATTAAAAACGAAAAACTCAATTTTTTTAAAATCTGTAGTTTTAAACCAATTTTTTTTTCAATTTGTGTGAAGAATTTGGTTAATACTATTCTACAAACGAAAAAAATATAAAATAAAACATATATACGAATTTTTTACATGTTTTATTTAAAATTAAAGTATTTTTTGAAAAATCGTAAAAAAGCAGTTTTATGCATTTTATTTTTAAATGACTGATTCTAAAAGAGAAAATCCTAAACTTTCTTAGTGTAGAATACCGATTCATTAACACTAAAAAATAATTAATATGGAACGATTTAGGAATCATTTTTATGAAAACGCATCGGTTTTGATTCATTTAAAAAAATGTAAGTAATAGAAAATATCATTTTCTTAAAAAAAGAATTATATCGTTTGCAAGATTCCACCTTAAAAAGCTACTTTAATCAATATCTATACTGTTGAAATTCGAAGGTAAACTAATGTATGCGACTATAAAACTAGGTGTATCTTCTCACGAGCTGCACGACGCAAAACTCGCCGATGGTACCAAAAGATAGGAATGTTTCAAGGAATCCGTTTTTTAAACCTTCTGACAAGAAAAGAAGCGAAAAAATTTCAAAACAGGAATTTTAAGTTATTCACTCCATAAAAGCCCGAGCGACGCAAGACTACGTGGAGGAGGGGGATGGGGTAAATTGATTTTGAAAAAGAGTGTTTGAGAAGTGCTGATTTTGTGAAGGAAAGGGAAAATTTATAAAAGTAGAGAATGCCCGTGCAACGCAAACCCATGCAAATAATTTTTTTCTAACTAATTGCGATATTGGAATAAAAAATGGTTAAAAAATGCATTGCCATCCAAACTAAACGTGTGTACAAAATTTCAGCTCAATCGATTGAAGACGTCAGCTTCAAAAAAGAGTTGCAAGATTTCACCTGAACATTTTACATTTCAAGTTAAATAGAAACTTGTAAAGATGTAGCATACTTTGTAAGTATGCTGAGTAGAAGTATTGTAAAATATCCGATTGTAAAAAATCAGACGAATTTCACAAATATTTTACAGGAAAAAGCAATAATTGGAGGCGTGGGGTATCGATCCCCGTACCTCTCGCATGCAAAGCTGACGCTGTACTATCTGAGCTACGCCCCCGGTCCTTTCCTTTGCTATTGTAAACATGCTCGCCTTAACACTTGAACAAGATCGTTACAGTAACTAAGTCGATATCGGAATATAAATCTTCAAAACATGCACTGTCATTGGCACTAAGCGTGTATACACAATATCAGCTCATTTGGTTAAAAACATCAGGTGCAAAATTGAGTTGCAAAATTTCATCCGAACAAGTTACTTTAACTAATATATTTTTATCTAATTGCGGTACCGAATATAAATGATCAAAACATGCTTTGTCATACAAACTAAACGGTGTATACAAAATTTCAGCTGAATCCGTTGAAAACATCAGCTTCAAAACTGATTTGCTCCACCCGCAAAAAATATTTTAGTTAATATCTTTTTAACTAAATGCAATATCGGAATACAAGTCCATACATTGTCATCCAAACTAAACGTATAAACAAAATTTCAGTTCAATCCTTTAAATACATCAACTTTAAAATTGAGTTGCAAGATTCCACTCGAACATTTAACATTGCAAGTTAAATAAAAGCTGTAAAATACATTCACTTTATGTAGATACCTAACTATGTTATTCTGTTCAAAATTTGAGTTGTAAATAAGTTTAGAAACATTTTTTAGATTCTTATTTTGAGTTTTGTGGATAAACGTTTGAATTTATAGACATTCTACTTAAAATTAATCGTACTAAATCCGCATGAACATTACAGAATATTTAAGGATGTACAAATGTTTTTAATCAGAATACATTGATCTTTTAAATTAGCAGAATATATATAAAATACAATCAATAAATACAATTAACAAACACATTCTTATATATGGTTTATACATTTATTAATACTCGTATATATAAATGTAAAATCTGGGTACATTTGATTTAATAAAAAAGCAAGTAATTATTTTTTTCTTCATCATTTTTAACAAATGTATTATAATTGTGGTTCATTTGATTAGGAAGAAATCATTTTTTATTAAAAGAAAATATCTATTTTATTTATAATGATGTATATATACGACAAATGGTTTAAAACTTGAAAATAAAATAAAATAGTATCTATAGTTCCTTAACATAGCCACATTTCTTCCTCAATTGAATCGTCAGAAATAAATTGAAATAAAACAGATATAAATGAACACCGAAGAACAGCGTTATTAAAAAAAAGAAAAAAAAAATTCAATTGAATGTAAAATACGATTTAAATATTTTAATTGGTATAGATGTTTTACAATTAAGTATATTATACTCTGAAAATTAAACTCAAATTGTCACAAAATCAGATGACGAACTTAATGATGATTTATTACTAAAATTAGTCGTTTCTGTTGGCTAAAATTATTTCTCGCTATCTATATACAGGGGGTCTCGAATGCCGTGTACAAACTTGGAAGGAAGGTGGAAAACATCGTGAGGAGCCATAACAGCATAGGAAAAATGGGCCGGAAAAGATAACGAACGATGCTGCTTTTGAACAAGGAACTGGAATCAATTTCAGATTCCTCCATCCTCTGTCTGGTATTGTCATTGGCCTTGTGTTGCGACATGGTTGATGGAAGTGGGCGGAGTTTCGGATGCAGGGACCAATGGGGTGGAACCGGAAAAGATAAGTAGAGCTGTACGTGAGATTGCAAGATCGGTGGATGTGATTTCCTCATTTCAGACATGGACAGCTTGCGATGAATATGAATCGTTATACGAACGCAGAGTTGACGGATGTCCACTTCATCTATGGCCAAGCCAACGGAAATATTGTGGTTAGGTTGTATGGAGAAAGGTATCCAAAGAGGTGACAAACGAATCATCAAAAGTTCGCTCGGGTGCATCAGCACCTGGCAGGACATGGATCTTTCAGTGCCACGATTGACTACACTCCGATCAATTCTAAATAGTAGGGACCGTGGGTAGCCTAGTGATTAGAGCATCGGACTCCAGACAGGAAGACCTGGGTTCGATGCCCGATGCCACTTCTGAGTACACACGGAGTACGTGCTCGATAAATCAGGGGATCTGAAAGTCTTGCGGGCTGAATTACGGGTGCATGGGACTAGAGAATATTTCCCTCCCCTTCAGTTCCATGTCTAAATTGTGGAGTTGGAGATAGATAGGGTTGCCATCTATTGTCCCTCGGGGAATTTCGCCGAGCTAATTCGTACTGTCACCTGTATGGTGCTCAAGGCCAAGGCCAATGACAGGCGTAATTTTAGCCCCTTGCCACGATGAATTTCTTGGGCCTCGTTCTGACTACGTCAGACAGGTGGTATTAGCCACAATTCTAAATAATAATGACCCGTGAAACGGAAATGGTGGAATGAATTTCCATCGCTGCTGCTACGATACGTGAAATTCCGGGTGTTTTCGAACATGATCGACAATCCAAGTTACATTGGTGACATGCGTGCATAAATGCCAATGGCAGCAATTCCAAACATCTCCTATAATGATTTCATGCTATACCTTCAATTTATTTCCGTTTTTTGCTCAGTTAAGTTTTGTTCATAAGTATTCCACACTATATTCTGTATTGGTGCATTACTATCTGTGTGTCTCTTTATCTCGTTAGGGTTACCTTTCTACCCATGCTTCTCGATATAATTATGAATCCTCAGGATGTTCTCTACCTCCCCTTCAAGTTTGTACTCGGCATTCTGGGACACCCTGTATAAGTATGTGTAATCAGAAACATGTCGAAGTGCTAGTAAATTTTGAAATGAACGTTCAAATTACTTAATCTTGAAATTATGAACTGTTGAGTCACTTCGTATATCAGACTCAATATCCATTGATATTTGTTCTTGATTTCAAAGCATTTTATAAACTTAGTTATAAACATCTAACTTATTAAAGGTATCGTAGAAACCTTCATTCAAAGTATTCATTTTTAGGATATAGTAAGCTACTACCTACCTCGATCAGATTTTATATTAAACACCACATTTTGCTTCTTGAATCTAGATGGTTTAGATCAGGGGTACTCAACCTTTTTTTCTGCTGGCTGTTTACATACGCCAGCTATTCCACGGGGTCCACATCATGAAGATAAAGAGGAGGGAGGGCTCAAATTTAGAAAATTGATCAAAATATTTTAACTCCAGTTTTACTTTTTTAATTACTATTGTTTATATTTTTTATTTTTGTCACTTACACTGAATTAGAAGCATTTTAGAAACACCACACCTTCATAATTTCGGTGTCAGTAAACGGTTTGAAATGATTAGCAATAACATAACAAACTTCATAAGATATCTTTGTTACTGCTGTGACATTACCACTAACAAAAACTTTGTTGTTGTTGCAAAGATTTTCGTAGAAAGCCTATTTATTATCTCTTGAAAGAGATCTTCAACGAAAAGTGTCATTGAATGATTCGTGTTTATTTGTATTTTTTTAAATACAGTGCTTTCGTGTCAAGTCAAACAATTACTGTGATCCCTGTATGTTTACTGATGTTGT
The DNA here is from genome assembly GCA_019973935.1 of Trichonephila clavipes. Classification (NCBI taxonomy): domain Eukaryota; kingdom Metazoa; phylum Arthropoda; class Arachnida; order Araneae; family Nephilidae; genus Trichonephila; species Trichonephila clavipes. The sequence goes on along the minus strand of BMAU01017595.1, from coordinate 790,693 downwards.
AGTAAAAAACATGTTCATTTTTTACTACAAGATAGTCAACCTCCCAATTGTCTTGAAACAATATATTTTCTTCTAACATTTTTCGCTTCTAAGATATGAAAGATAGTTGAAATTTAGTTTCCCACCCATAAGACTGTCGCTACACTACTGTTGTCTGTTATCACTAACCGTATAACGTTTACAAATAAGAAAAGAATATCATTTCACACTCGTAAAACTTTGACAGCAAAAAGAAAAATTGATATATTTCATTTCTTGACACCCAAATTTTAATATATTGTTCTTAAATAAGTGAATTTTTCTGAGCAATGGGTATTAACTGGGCCACCTAAAAAGGGTCCGTGGACCGCAGGTTAAGTAGCACTGGTTTAGATCTTTGAATTCATTTGATGTTATTCACATGGCCAAATATTTCTCTCAAATTTGCTACTTATTATTTATTTTTGATTTAGCTGTCACCACAGGGTATTTCCTCCTTGTATAAATATGCAATAAATACAAAAATAAAATACCCTTATATTATAACATTTCTTCATATGGCCTATAAAATTTCACATATTTACTTTTATTTTATTAAGAAATATTCTAATCACTCAAATTAGATTTAAATAATCTAGTTTATTGCAAGTACAATGTTCTATCTGGCACTAAATCTGTGAATAATGTGCTCTGCGTACAAATTTGTTATATCTTACAAAATTATTACTTGCGAATGAGACAAAAACGCCATTTTTTATTTCAAATAAAAGCTAATCAAAAGAAAATATTCTGCTGAAATAAAGAAATTCAAAACGTTCAGCTGATCCATCCATGTCAACAATTCCTCTTTGAAATTTAAGCTTTGTCAATACTTTAAACAGCACAACATTTTATTATGCCAATACAACGGAAAATTCAATTTTTTGTGTTTCTTTTAAAATTATATTTACGATTAATATTCATAATTGTTCACATAAATCTATTTTACGTTAAATAAAGCCCCAAAACGTTTTTCTAAGCCAAATGGAAAAAATACATACCATGGGGGAAAAGAAAACAACAAGGTCCAGTATCTCGCCAACAAAATTGCATTTTTTCTTTATTTTATTTTTCTCAAAACGTTTTGGTTGCAAAGAATATCCAAGAAATAGTTGTTCTCCATCTAGACACATTCAAATGTTTTCTCTCTCCCTCTATATTTTCCTTTATTTTCTTTTTCAGGACTATTTTCTTTCATTCCATTCTTCATGCACAGTAGGTTGCAGCAAAAGGATGATGGGGAATTCTGTTCCGTAATATGAAAAAGATATTCCTCTCTTGCCTATGTCTCCCACCCTTGTGAGCCCATTCGACCATTCGAAGCAGCATTCCCTTCCAGATTCGTATTACAAGAATTTTTTCTTTCGGAAACTTCACCAGTTTTTTTTCCTTGTGTATTTCGTCCGAGAAACTGTTATCATGATTATTTTGCTGAGACGAACGGTCTGGAGATTTTCATCTTGTAGATATATACAGTGTGCTCTCGGTTCTTCCCGTTTCAAGATCCTTCCAAAGAACTGCTAGAAGACTGACTGCCCCATTTCTTTAAGTTCTTTTTAAGACGTCGAACATTTTATGTATATACAACTTCCTGTTTTCCGCTTTACACAAAAGTACATTTTTCTTCTAGAGATGACACACGGTTTCTCTTAACTTTTCGATATTCAAAATAATTGTACTATGAAAAGACTATAGCTAGAACAACAATGCTCTATTTTGTATTCTCGTCATTCTGTGTACTGTAAGTAAATTTTGCTACAAGTATAAGTTTTAGTTTAAGTATAGTCAAATATCTCAATGAATTATCAAAGGAATGAAATCAGAGAAAAAGAGCGCATTTACGATATAAATCGCTAGAAATTCCCATGATCAATGGATGGTCTTCCAGTTCTTGGCACAGGTGAATTTAAAAATTAAACAATACAGATTGAAGGATAAATAAGTTTTTTCTTAGTTAATTTTGCATGAACTGCAAATTAAACAAAAAAAATTTAACATATCTCAGTTAAACAAAAAATCATATTTGTTAAATTTTAAATCTGTAAGTCTAATAGCCGATACAAAGGATTTTTTTTTATTTTATAACGACCCCACATAACTCCTTTTGTGGATCAATTATTGAAAACACCTTCCTAAGTTGATCTATGCTGAGCAAAAATATCATATTGTTGCAAATTTTATGTAATAAATGCTTAAAATAGTGTAAATAATTTATTTTTGAATGTGTAATACGTTAATATTGCTTTTCTGTTGCATTTATTTTATGTTAAAGTTGTAATATTCGCAAGCAATGCCGTTCATTACTTTATAATGTTGATTCAATGGAAACACAATGAAATAGTGGCAACAAAGCCAAATTGACATCATTTCTGGTGACCCTGTTTGTCACTTGGTGTTTGATTGAACGGTGCTGAAATTTATATGTTGTACCTGGTGGGGAGCTTCAACAAAGATCATAGTACAAAAACCTACTCCACAAAAAAAATACATATACATACCACTTTTCATAGTGGTCAGTTGAACGGTGTTGGAGTGAAGAGAGGTCATATACACAGACATCCATTTATATATATAGTGTTGACGCATGCGCGCCAACGTCATGTTGCGTTGAAGTGTGGCATTACGGAACATTGATATCAAATCAACTCTGAGTTTGAGTTAGTAAGGATTGCTTATAAAATTTGTTAGCTACAAGTTCAAGTTAACGTACGTTATCTAATGAGGCTTATCAAAAACTTCTTATAATAATTTGTTATTTTGATCATAAGTATAGCATCTAACTTTTCAATTTCTGCAATATAAGATTTTTTAATCGAAAGTAAACATTTAATGCATGGTTGAATTTCCTTAAAATAAATTGAGCTTTACCTAAATTCAAAAAAAAAAATCAGCCCAAATAAAAATTTTATTTCGGTTTGGTTATTTTTCGCCAGATATTCAATCTATATCCGAGTCTTTTTCCTTCTTTTCCTTAGTCTTGTATGGGATGACTTTACCTCTATATCCATTTCGCTTTTGGTATGCCTTACTGAATCCAATCCTATTTTTGAAGGAGAATATCCCTTCATTCTGATGGGCATAACTTTAGCCTCAATGAAATGCTTGTTACCTTCGGCTTTTATGCACTGACATAGCTCCGGAGAATATTTCTGTTGAGAATGATTGCAGGTAAAAATATGAGACGAGTATCGGAATAGTAAAAAGGGATTGTGTCGATGCTAAGACATAAAACCCTATAAGCATTTGCATTGGCAACTAGTTCAGAGAATGATCAATATAGAGTCATAACATTCAGTGGAGGAGAAACCACGTTTCTAAACCAAAGTGCAGTTGAAGAAAAGATATTGATACTTAAAATTGATTTTCTTTTCTCCAAGCTGCACTCGTCAGAAGCCTTTTTTTATTTGAATCAATCTTGAAAGATAAAATATAGATATTTCGATCATTCTACTGGAAAAAAGTTAACAAATTCATAACATATTGACTATACACGATGTAACAGAAAATACAGAATTGAAAAAAAATAATTGAAGTATGTTTGACGAGGAAACAAAATTAGAAATAAGAATGATGTAGCATTGTTTTTCTATGTTTAAGAACAAATATAAATATAACGCAGAAGAAAATGTATTGATCGTGTATCTTGGAAATATGACAAATTCTATGTTTTGGAATTTTATACATTAATATATCAATAGACCTTCTCTTGTGCTTTGAATTTACCGGTATGTTATTTATTGTGATTATGCTATACATATATATTTGTATACGAAATTAAGAAAAATTATATCAAAATGCAAAATTATATCAAAACTCTGAAATGCTAAGGGGCATAAATTAATCTCTTCACGATAAGTGGTGCAACTATGCATTCATTGCGGAAACACCTCATGGCCGGGTGGTGCAAATATACATTTTAGAAAGAACTCTCTGGTAGGCCGGGCGATGCAAATATGATTTTTCAGCTGGAACGGTTCTTAATGTCCACTAGATGGCACCTTATGTCCACTATGCTGAAAGTGAACATAGCTGGAGGAGACTGACCCTCAGTTTGTTTATATTCTTCCTGGATTTGGTATTTTGCTCATCAGCTGTGGCGGGGAGGTGATAATTGAAATGTAAACAAATTAGCTCGTAAAATTTCCACTTGATGTAACAGATTCACGTTTCTAATAACTCTTCCAATGCTTTTTTATTTTATTTTCTTAACAGTGTGGAGTTTTTTGGGTTTTAGCGTAAGTTCTGTTACAGTTTTTGGTGCGTTCGGATATATTTCAGGTACTTTTTTATTTCAAAAACCTTGGCTTCAGGTTATTATTTGATTGTTTTGAAGGCATTTTCCTGACCTTTATATGAACAAAAAGGGTGAAAAAAGCTAAGGTGTATAGTCACTAACCATGTGTAAATAAAAAAAAAAATCGCAGCAAACATTTTATGCTTAGAAATCATACAATGTAGGACTTTGCACTTCTCCATGCTTCTAGATTTTCCACACTCAATCTTCATTTTAATTTCGCTATTTCTTTATGTATATAATCTTTGTAGTAATTTTTATTAATTTGAAAGTGTGTTAATGTGTTTTGTCAATGGAAATTTTGGAAAACATTGAATAGTGCTTACGAAATTTATTTCCCAAGGTCATATTTTTTTTATGTAATTTCATGTAAGTTAAAGGAAAAAAGTTATATTCTAATTTTAATGTAACGCAAAACTTGTGTAATAATCTAAAGAGGTATCAAAAATTACGAGGTTAGGCCTGAAATGTTATTATTTATGCTTTTTTTCTTAAGTTGGGCTTAACGACGAAAACGCCCCATCCTGAACTGTAAGTCCTTACCTTACACATTCACCCTGTTCCTATCGAACGCCTCATAGAAAATCACCCCGTCCTGAACTATAAGTCCTTACCTTACACATTCACCCTGTTATTATCGAGTGCCTCTTAGAAAATCACCCCGTCCAGAAGAAGTTAATAAAATTGGTATGGATATGAATGTATATCTTAGAAAAAGTTGTACCATATCAGGAATTATTTAATGTAATGTTTATCAATAAAAATCATATTGCAGAGCTGTCTAAACTCAACATTCTCCAATCAAACTAAAATTTAGTCTAATATGGATATAGTCCCCACTCAAAGTCAGGCAGTTCACACTGCGAGACATTATATCAGACAGAAAGCAATTGAGATCCCCTTCCTACAGTAAAACAGTATGTAGCTCTGGGATGGTTCCGAGCGGGGAATGGTGAGATACTCTACCAAGAGAGCTATATAGGGTTAAATTCATGAAATTTATAAGAATAATCCATGCACAGCAAACACCCACACTTTCAATTCAATTGTAGTACAACAGAGTATTCCATGGAATATTTTTGTCTTCCATTAATAATAATACAGGTCCCACCTCACTCCTTGAAAAATAAACATGCAGTCTTAACAATCATAGTTTTCAAAAAAATTCCTCTCCAAAACCCATAGTAGAGAGATAGACCTTGTCAAACACAGGAAGAATTAAGCAGCCATGCAAAGTAATGCATGTTCAAAACATTGCATCTCCCCATATAAAAATTATCATTTTATTTGATAAATGATATCGTATCCTAGGTTCCCTCTCGCATATAGGTATGTGAAAAATAAGTGCCAAGGCTGAATCTTAAATCTTCAGTAAAAGTAAAAGTACTAAGATTATTCCACAAAGTTTAATCTGAGATACTTGTTATCTGCATTATGCTAAACATGCTGTCGTGTGTGCACTGAGCAAAAAACAACATAACTAGTCTTTTATGTTATAATACCCTTTTGTGACGCATTTTTACGCGACCGTCACCGGTTGAAACTTCGTACGGTTATAAAAATTTGTATACTAGCAAAGGTAGATTGTAATTTCCAAACTCCTTCTTCTTTCGCCTTTACATTTTAGAAATTACATTCGATTGAAAAAAATTCCAAAAAAATGGTGGTATGAATCTTGCCTTCCACTTATAAATATAAAGGGTGTTTTTTTAGAGGTATATAACTTTAAATTGTAATAAAACAACGATGTATTATTCGATTGACAAGATTTTTTTATTCGAAAGATAATCTTGTGGCATTACATTTTAAATATGATTTCTGTCATATGACTGCCACGGCTGGCTCGGATGTAGTCCAATCTGGACGTCCAATTTTCGATGAATTTTTTCAACATTTGTGGCCGTATATCGGCAATAACACGGCAAATGTTGTCTTCCAAATGGTCAAGCGTTTCTGGCTTATCCGCATAGAACAATGACATTACATAGCCCCACAGAAAATGGTCTAGCGGTGTTAAATTCACAAGATCTTGGAGGCCAATTCACAGGTCCAAAACGTGAAATTAGGCGGTCACCAAACGTGTCTTTCAATAAATCGATTGTGGCACGAGCTGTGTGACATGTTGCGCCGTCTTGTTGGATCCACAGCTCCTGGACATCATGATTGTTCAATTCAGGTATGAAAAAGTTAGTAATCATGGCTCTATACCGATCACCATTGACTGTAACATTGTGGCCTTCATCCTTTTTGAAGAAGTGGTCCGCCAGCCCATAAAGCGCACCAAACAGTCAGTTTTCCAGGATGTAACAGTGTTTCGACATACATTTGTGGATTAGCTTCACTCCAAATGCGGCAGTTTTGTTTGTTGACGTAGCCATTCAACCAGAAGTGCGCTTCATCGCTAAACAAAATTGTTGGAAAAAGTCATCGAAAATTGGACGTCCAGATTGGACTACATTTGAGCCAGCCGTGGCAGTCATATGCCAGAAATCATATTTAAAATGTAATGCCACAAGATTATCTTTCGTATAAAAAAAATTCATGTCAATCGAATAATACATCGTTGTTTTATTGCAATTTAAAGTTCTATACCTCTAAAAAAACACCCTTTATAGGGTGTTGCTGAGTTCGACTGACATATTCAGAGAGGCGATAGTAGACAGCAAGGAGATGCCAGATCACCACAGCACATGTAGTCGCAAACCACGTTTAGTGGCTGAAAATTACGATAATAGTTTTCGTAGGGAACATAGCTTCTAATACGAATGCGGCCATCATGATCCCACAAATTGGAGCGTGATTCAACTGAAGAGGCAACTAGAGGCCAATCAGCAATCAGCTTGCAGGTTCTGTGCTCATGAGCCCTTTGCATCCGCAGCAGTCAATGGTTTTGCCGTGAGGGGAATCCTGTACAAAGGAACCCTAGCAAGCAATCCACGGTGCAGTAGACGTCTACGATTGAGGAAGCTGACATTAGTACACCTGTAACAGTAGTCCAACGTACTGCCAACTGCCTAGAGGAAGCTGTACGGTCATTTACTGTCATGCGGAGAAGGTGTAGATCTTCGCGCATTGACGTCACCTTCCATCATCTACTGCCAGTTTTTCGAGTTGTTTGGTGCTCGTCGGTTCACTGCTTTCAAACTCGACATACTGTGGAACTGTTCCACTGCACGCAAGCTCCTATTGCACAATAGAAAATCCCCCTTTTAGAAGGCTGATAATCCTCCCCCGTTCAAACTCCATAAGTCCCTGGAATTTCTCCTTATTTCGTGTGTGGAGGCATACTTAGGTCTGACTAAACTTTCGCCACAAACAAATAATCATTAACTATTTTGAACGTCCCACTACAGCCCTCAATTTATAAGCTTTCGGCATCAGTTCAGAGGGCTCAGGGTACGCCACGTAAGCATGGCGGCTCTTAAACTTTACTATTTTACGTAACATTCTATAATTGATATTTGCTGCAATGTTCATTTAATTCTGATGATTCATTCACGGTGTTGCATTTTTTCACAAACAACAGTGCATGTTGATTGCTCCTTCCCACGTTACCTATTATCACCTTTCTGAAATTATCGGCAGGATTCGGCAACACCTTGTATATGTAATAGACTGGATCTGACATTAGTCCTCAATTGCCAAAGACTCATCCAATTCCAGCATATTAGTTTGATTTTTTGTACTGTATAATTATTTTTAATTAACATATATTTTTATCAATATAGATACAATTGTACCAACTACTAAAATTGAAAATTTCTATTATCATCGGCAGATTCCTTTAACTTAAATTTAGTTCTGATGCTTAAATTCTACAAAACATGATTTCATTTGAGGTATAACAAAAATTTTCATACAAATTAGTATAAGTAAAACAATTTAAATTGAATTTCAGATTTTTTCATAGAAAAATATTTTCTTTATCACTTAAATTTAAAAAAAAACGCAATAATTTTTTTAGCTTTTTAACTATCGCAATTCTATTTCTCAAATTGAACAATAAAAATCATTTCAGTAAACTGGAAATTATCTTCCAGTTCATGTTTCTTTTCGCTATATATATATAGTAAAATTATTAGATATTATAAAGATTTAAACCTTAAGATTTAATTATTTTGCGAAGATCTATTAAAAATATTTACCTTTTGGGGAGATTGGAAGCAAAAGAACTAAAGAAAATGTGTAAAATGATTGGATAGATTTTCATTTATATTTTTTATATTCTTTTAAAGCAAAAATAATGCGAAATTGTTGTTACCAATAAATGGTTTTAAGGTAAACATTTTTTAAATTTTTTTTTCGAAAAAATATTCTTTACAATAAACCAAAATTTCTGAAACTTTAAATTTATTGTATACTCAAGTGTGTTCTTAAACATGTTATTGATTATTAGTTTGAAAAATACTGGTTTTTTTAAGCAAAGTATTATAGGGCATACTAGAAAATGGAAGAAGTAAAATGTAGTTTAAAGTTTTAAATAAAATTTTAATATTCTGAAAACATTTAGCAAAGCAACAGCATTTTCAATTAAATTGTGTAAATTTTTAATTTCTTTTTATCACTTTTGAGGTTGGGATAAAATACGTCGTTTAGTATAAATTTTAACTGATATACTTGAAGCAACAAATCCCTTCTTAGAAAAACAGATGATTCACTTTGTGTACCGTATTTCATATTAATTTGCATTATTTAACCAATATATTCTCTTTACTAATAATTTCAAAACAATTTTTGTCTCTTATAAAAAAAATGAGATGCGCTTATATGTATTACATTAGATTGAAAATGCAAAACCAGTTATTGTGTGGCTAAACATATTAGTTTCAGGTGAGACAAGCCTTACCAACTAAATGCAAATTAAGGGAAATACGCAGCTCTCCGTCACATATTTGATAGGTTATAAGAAAAAGACGTGTAGAATTTTTAATATCCTTGTCTTTATTCCTACGATAGAAATTACAGTAGAATATTTATCTTGTTTCAGCGGATACTTGTACTAGAACAGGCTGCTAGATCATCCTAGGGAGCAGTTCTAGCAAACATTTTTACAAGCGGCATGGTAATTGCACTGGCGGACATATATAGGGTGTGTGACAAAAATAGTTGGTACAAAGAAATATATTATTTTTAATGTCAATCAGAGAGTACAGCCAGAGCAGCATCAGTATGCACGTATCTCTGCATCCACTGACAAGCGTGGTAAGCTACTTCCATCTTATTTTGAAACATTCACACACCTTTGATGCTTTCATATCAACGAGGGCCCTGACTTGTTATCAGCAATCATGCTATCCACCACCCTCAGAGTGTTCTAAATTGGAAAAAGGGACCAAGCCACATCGTACCGTCACAAGTATGATCCTCAAAACTGCGATTAACGTGATACATAAAATCTAACCCCTTGTAACGAAGAGTTTTGTGAACCTAGATTCTAGAGTGAGTATAGAGTCTTATATCACAGTAACACTACTTATTGTCCGTAATTATTTCCCTCTCTATGTAAACTTCCTTCACTTCCTGTCTACTCCTTGGTGTTGTATTTCACTGTCACGCAATTTACTTAATGTACTTATTAAGATTTGGCAAAAACTCTTTTCATAAAGAAAAAAAAGAACGTAACTTCTTCTACAAAAACTACAGATACATGACTAGTCTTTGAACTTTCGAAAGGAGTATGAACAGATAAAATTGTTTGTCTTAAACTAAGAATTCATAAAAAAATTATTTAAAAAAAATTGGATTGAGCTAAAATTTCATGCTTATTATAATACATATTTAAGAAAAAACAGAAAGCAATATCGGGAAATTAATTCTAATAGCATAAAAAAGCTATACATGAGAACATATCTGGCACGAAGGTATGCCTTAAAAATATGAATTTTATATTATTAATAAAAATTTCGTGCAATGATACAATGTATTAATAAAATATCTTATGAATCATTTTCGAAGATTTATGACGCAAAAGAAACTGTAAGTATTTATTATTATTATATTAATATAACTTCATATATTATGCTGATATTAATAATCACATTGATATGTAAATTAGTAATGATGGCTTAGAATTTCCGATCTAAAATTTACATCGAACTGTATAAAAATGATATTTAATTTTAATTAAATATATATATATATATATATATATATATATATATATATATATATAAAGCATATCTAATGCATCTGTTTTCAATTTCCATATGATATACTTATCTTTATAATTTTATTAGAGTGATTGATAACATTTACTTCAGTTAATGACTAAAGTACTTAAAAACTGATGACGATTACTTATAGTTCAATCACAAAATTAAGTAATTTTTTTAAATATAATAATTTTTTTCATGATAAATGTTTAAAATATTATATTATAATAGAACTTATACAAAGTTAAAGGATATATTTTACATATATAAAAAGGGAGATTTTCATTAATTACGTGGTCATGTTAAAGGAATGTTCTGTCTGACGGAAAAAATTACATTAATTTAATTGTTTTTGTTAAAGGAGGAGGTCAAGTTATCCTAGTGGACAAGGTCATGGATACATATGTGCAGTGCCACGAGTTCGAGCCTACTGCCGCTGAAGACCCGCCGAGTAGAGGGGGCTTTTGCATGTTAATTCCACCAAAACTCAAATGTCCTCCGAATGGTGTGATGTGGAAGTTAGGACAGGTATCGTCCTCGTCATTTGATCGTTCTTCAAAATAATGAGAACCGACACCAATAGCCCTTATTCAGTTTTAAAATACAAATTAAAATTAAACATCTCGTTAAAGAAGAGAAAATAAATTTATTAAGTTATATTTAAATATATACAACAGACCATTAAATTGTTTTATGTAATAAACTTAGGGATTTCTTGTATAAGAAAATGATTCATTTAAAAATATAAAAGTACATCCCAAAATACTGTTAAGTGACCTCAATAACAAATTTCGATGTTATGATAAAGTACTAAAAATCATAAAGGAACTCGTATATTTTTACTTGTAATAAAAACTTTCCTTATTTCCTTTCAACAAAATTCAAATGAACCAGAGAAATTTTTTAATTCCATTTAAATTCACTACACAGTATAAAAAAAACACAATTTCAAAGAAATTGTGTTACACTTTTACTTTTCATCGCATAAGGAAGAACTTCCCAAATAAAACTTGAGCAGGCTCAGACATCGAAATTCCTGATTTCAAATAAATATATAATACGAAGAGAGGAAAATAAAGTAGAAGAAAGAAAAAAAATGAAAGAAAAATTTAAGAAACGTAAGCTGTTTATGATCACGCCGAAAAACAAGAAAACTGCAAGCTCTAGTAAAGCGCAATAAAAAAAACCTGCTTCTACGATACGCACTAGAAAAGGGGGAAAAAGGAGACTAAAAACAAATTCTGAAATAAAGTCTTCCAGAAAATATGACATTCGAGTATCCTACAAAATCCCAAAAACAAGATTGAGAAAAATCTCCTGTTTTTTTTGCTGTACCTGAAAACATATCCAGCCGACTTAAAGCAACCTTCAGAAATATCAATTTCACATGATTCCTTAGTATTAAGATGACATCGTACCTCTGCCTTTTTTTTCTTTCCTTTATCGTAGTAATGCTATTTTCACTTTATTGTCTCTGACTGCTTTATTGCAGACATGTATATTGCATACGGATCAGGTCCCGCTGGTGTGTATACTCGAATCGATCTTCCTTGTTTCCAAAATGGAAAGTTTTTGATCGAATATGTAGAATTTTCTGTGTTGAATTGGAAGATAAAGGGATTTATTATTCAAAAAAGAAAGATGGGATTGAATAGAATAAAATGGAAAATTGCAATGGTACCGTGGGTGATAGATTAGGGGTTTTGACGAAGAACATTTTTCTATCGCATGTTGTTTACTCATGAAGAAAATGGTGGACCATGATTTTTTAGTAAAAAAAATGAATAAGATAAGTTTTAAAATAATTGAAAATAGGCTAGCCAAAAAAAAAAGGTAGACCTAGTCTGGAGATGCAGAAACGCATCAATCTGAGTAAGAAGGAAAGTATGTTGGAATGTTGCTTTTTGTAATACAGAAAATTGAGGGGGTGTTTCAAATTCATTCCACCAGATGGCGCATCAAATGCTAATTCTTTTGACTACGTAACTGCTATTAATAATGAAACTTATTAAAAAAGCGCACTGAGGTTTTTTTTTTTTGTTATTTTTTACCAATGATATCAGAAATTATGCAAATATTTATTTTTATATTCAGAATATTAATTTCAAGTTAGTCTTATGATTTGAAATACATATAATTTTTTTTTAGAAATAACAATTAGAAAAAAATTAGAATAAACGCTCTAAATGTTAGTATGGAGTGAGTGAGTGAGTTTTTGGGTTATTGGCGCAAGAGCCAAATTTGGCTAAACTGCGCCATGTTAGTATGGAAAATGTCTCTATAGAATTTAAATCGTATATGGCTTTTACCATTTTTTTTTACAGAAATCAACAATTTTGCATAAAATGCATTATTTCAAATCAACAATCAGTACTCAATTACTTAAAAATACATATGTATCATATTTTTAACCCTTTAGTGGGCACAAAGCTAGAAAACACTCTTTTGTGATAAAGTACTTGATAAATGTAATGTTCTCATCCTCTATGAACATTATTTAGCCTCCAAATAAAAATCTGTTTAGGGGTTTTATTCCTGGGGTGTGGCTAGACGTAAAAGCCCCCGCGTACTTAAGACATTCAACTTACTTTTCAGGACAGGAATAATGAATCATATTACCATACACATTTTGTGGAAATGTAACATTTATGCTAATAACTATTTCAATAATAATTAGATGCAAAGAATAAGTTTAGTAAAATAATAATAGATTAATTGTACAATATAAAATACTTACTAAAATATACATTGAAATTGGTATGTATTATACTTTATTTCATTTTAGTATAAAATGTTAAAAATAAAGTAATTTTTTGAGGATTTAAATTAGTTATTTCACAAATTCGATGAGCTATTTACTGTGGAATATTTCAAAGCAAGTAGGATCATTTGCTTGATGGAACAGTAGTACGTTGCAGGATCGACACAGCTATCGAGAGCGATGAACGTCTTTTCTGGTACTGCAAAGAGAGCATATCCTGTAGAGCCCACTTTCTGTTTTGATAGGGATATGTTTCCGTGAATTCCGGAGGAGATATTTTGTTTTTATACAGTTTACCCCATTTTACTTCTGGCTGAGAATTAGAACGACACAGTATCACGGCAATTTCTTCATCAAATGAAGAAATATTTTCCCCTTGAGCAACATTTTCAACGTAATCTTCAACGTCAGTATGCCTCAATAATGTTTTGTTATAAATCAATAATATTTTATTTTATTTTATTTAAGCATTTAAGCCTCAATAATGAACAAACATTTTCTCCGAGCAGAAAAGCTATAATGAAAGATTTGCCAGCCTAAGAATCTCGTACCACGTAATGTAAAAAAGTAGTTTATATTTCCCACCCCCAGCATTCTCACGTGATTCTAAGTGATCTCTCTCAAGTAGAGGATAAGCAAACATTTCAAGGTCATTTCTCTGTTCTATGTAGGCAGTAGACAAAGCCTCTATCCACATATAAAAGCTTTCCAGAAACCTAAGTATTTTTTTTTAATTGCACATTTGCTTAATTCATTCAGATGAGAGAAAATTATACTTAAGACATATCGATTTTTTCGCTTATCAGAATTTTATTTATAGTAATCAAAATACAATTTGTAGATTTACACCAAGAAAAACTCTTTTCAACTGCCCATTAGAGGACATAAAATGCAAAAAAGGTATCGTGCTGCCATCTGTATTGAGTTTTATGCGTTTTAGCTTCAATTAATGCATGTGGATAGACTAAATATCCAACACCCGATTAGAGAAAAAAAATTGTTATATGGCTAAACCTAATAGCACCCATCACGGAAGGGTTAAAATAAATTAATAATTGTCATTTGTTTTGATTCAAATAGATAAACGGCAAAACCAGAGTTCACATTGTTCGAAAGATTAAAAATATAAATAAATAACTAAAATTTTTCTCAAATGTTTTTTACATTTAGCGAAGATTTGCATGATTTAATTTAGTATTATTCGTTATGCTATATTCAAAGCTGCTAAAAAAAGTAATTGTCAAGTCATAAAAACACAAATGCATGAAGATTGATTGTTTTATATGATTAAATGAACCGATTTATCCTAACATTTTTAGCAGTCTAAAATAGGTGGTTAGAGATATAAGTGGGGTGTAAGTAACACCACACACACACACAATTTTTCTATTAGAGGAGATTGAAACATTTTTCGTATTAAAGGATATAGAAAAAAAAACGTCCATTCAACAAAAAAAAAGTTAATAATAATATTTTGCCCGTATGTATATTAAAATATATGACAATCAAAAGGAAAAATAAAACTTTATTGAATTTTTTTTAAAAAAATCATATTTTTCTTTTTGCATTGTCTCAAAGCTAAAATGATTTTTGAAAATTCAACATTTTGATTTTTTTCAGAGTTACAACCCTGTTTAAAGGAATTATGACAAAAAATATTTATCGGTTCATTTTTCTTAAAATTTTTGCTCTCTGACTCTGTACATAGGCTTTTTTTTGTCGAGTTAAAAAATAATTATCGGCCCCTTCTAAATTATATATTTCAGAAATTCTAGTTCAGCCTCTGTACAGAGGTTTGAGCTATATACAGGGAAACTATTATTAATATGGAAGCATTTTTTACAAAAGGAGAATATTTTGAAAATGGGTCATACTACTTTCGGGTTTTTTTGTCAAAATATTGTACTAAAATAATTTTTTTATAGTAATAATATTCTTGAATCAATTTTATATTTATTTTCTAATCTGAGTGACGCTAAGTATCATAAATGTTATCCATTTATTCGCTTTTGCAAAATTACGTTTCTGAACGTATTCGAATACCTTAACTTTTGTCATTCATTTCATCATTTGATTGTGCTTCTAAATAGCTGCGAATACTTTGTATGATACTCCCCATTTCGAATGACGTGGGAGCAGGAACTGCAATATTCTTTTCATTTTCATCTTCAGAATTTGCACCAACGATACTTTTAAACTGTGAACAAGGTCTAAAATGCCTTGGTCTGTTATAATGAAGGTTGTACATTCATTATCATCATCTACATTTATTGCAATGCATTCGTCCGATGATAAAATAAGATAGTACAAAAATACAGAAACTTTCCCAAGCATTTTTTTAAATCATTGCACAGTTTCAATATCCTTCTTTCACAAACTTTTCGAGTAAAGTGATTCTCGTTTTGTGATAACAGGGGGAAAATGCATACAAATGCATAGTAATTTGTAGGGAACATTGTATTATTTCGTGTTAACCGATATTTCATCCTAAGTGTTTTCGCGTTAAACGTATTTCATTATATATATATATATATATATATATATATATATATATATATATATATATATATATATATATATATATATATATATATATATATATATGCTGGTGAGCAAATACTAGCAGATAGCCATGAAATTGCAGGGAAAATGTGTGTGTATACTTATGTACGCACATAAGAAGTTATACTTCTTTGGCGTAAAAAGATTAAAATATTTCTAAAATTCTTGAGCAGAGCAAACAAGGCCAAGGACGAAAGGCGGTCGTGAGCAGAGTTGAACGATACTAATCTTAAGTCAATGGGACCAGCCAAATTCGAGATAATCACGATTTAAATAAATTTAGACACCTCCACACAGGACGATGGGACCAATATCATGGGAGTGTTCAGCAGACTGTATTTGGAGATGAGGTGAATCGAACGTGACACCTGAGGCCTCATTTTAAATGATTCGGCGGGAAGAATTTTTCCTGAGAAAATTAAGACATTCGCCTGAAGAACCCCCGAGTCATAGTCATTTTAAAATAATTAAATGATTTAAAACAATTAAATAGAATAGAGGCAGGGCACCCCGTAACTCGAAACTTGACCTGGTTGTGAGGAAACACAAGAGGAATTCATTCAAACTGGTCCGTAATCTGTATTTGCAAATGGTGCGACGCTAAGCTTGGGAAAGGAAAACGAAACTAACTCCCTTGAGAGGGCAACTTTGACGTAAATGGTCACGTGCATCCCAGCGTACACAGAGTATTTGGTGATACCAAAGTTTCATACTTCTATCTTTGTAACATCGTGCTGTCATCAAAAGATCGAACCTCATAAGAATAATATGGGGATTATAATTTAATGATTATGCCCCTCTAGACCCACTATCTACGCATGAATTATAACAAATGAAAGAGCTCTACGAGGAAACTCTATGGTTCGAGTTTCCTTAACGAATCTCAAAACCCTTGGAGATATGCGGGTTTTAAAAAAATGAAAAGTTTAAAATAATTTAAAACTGTTTAATGTGAACGAAGAAGTGGGGCTATTGCCCTGAAAAAAATATATCTAGGATGATCATAGGGAGAACAATCGAATCCAATCTGTGCGGTCAACCAAGGGGACATATGATTCGAGTTATTACAGGGGAAACCCTATAGAGGAAGGGGGGAGCACAGGAGATGACCAATTCTACGTAAAGCTCGCGCAAACACGAAAATATGATGGATCTCCAAAAATCAAGTCCCAAGCTCAATTCCCTAGGGTGGGGGTGAAATTTTTTCAGATCCTATAGGATTAACATGGGACCATAACATTTTAGTGTTTAAGCCCTCCCTATGCCTACACAATGGAAATAAAGTAGATGACTGGATGGGTCTCGACGAGTGGAACAGTTGCTTCAAATCTCAAGTCCGAGACTCGAAAAAGAGCATTGTGAATTTAAACAAATTTAAAAAATTTAAAACAATTAAAAACTATGGAAGGAATAGCCCTATGAGTACATGAAATTATAAGAACTAGAAGAGCAGATAGAGAGGGATTGAATGAGCCAGGTCCAAATAGACTGCCAGGCTCGGGTGTCGAGATATTGGCAAAAACGCTGTAGAGGGGGGATGAATGCACCGGAGGGATGCATCCCAACAGATATGATTTATAACAATAGTTATTACAATCCCCCCAAATGTCAATCCTCTAGCACCAAAAAGTGGCATGTTAAAATATTACACAATGGTGAGCTGGTGGAATCATTGGTCCGTACTTCTTCAAAAACGATGAAGACCACAATGTTACAGTCAATGGTGATCGGTATAGAGCCGTGATTACTAACTGTTTCATTCCTGAATTGAACAATCATGATGTCCAGGAGCTGTGGTTCCAACAATACGGCGCAACATGTCACACAGCTCGTGCCACAATCGATTTATTGAAAGACACGTTTGGTGACCGCCTAATTTCACGTTTTGGACCTGTGAATTGGCCTCCAAGATCTTGTGATTTAACACCGCTAGACTACTTTTTGTGGGGCTATGTAAAGTCATTAGTCTATGCGGATAAGCCACAAACGCCTGACCATTTGGAAGACAACATTCGCCGTGTTATTGCCGATATACGGCCACAAATGTTTGAAAAAGTCATCGAAAATTGGACGTCCAGATTGGACTACATCCGAGCCAGACGTGGCAGTCATATGCCAGAAATCATATTTAAAATGTAATGCCGCAAAATTATCTTTCAAATAAAAAAAATTCATGTCAATCGAATAATACATCGTTGTTTTATTGCAATTTAAAGTTCTATACCTCTAAAAAAACACCCTTTAGCTAGAACTCACCGGAACGTCTGCACACGCGGAAAAATGATTGAAAACTTGGATGAGGGATGTAGTTTGACCGATGTACTAGAAATCAACAAAAGTGTCCTATATCGTGCTTGGAAAGAATTCCAAGCACTTTCAGGTGTTAGAAAGGTTTGTGGGAACCGACCTGGAAAACAACTGATGTGAGTGATCAAAATATCACCCTGCAGATTAACGGAGTCCGACACCAGTAAATAAACGCTATTGCTCTGTATCTGTGTACAGCGACAGAGCGACAAGTGTCACAGACACCTTCACAATGGTTTCCTACTCACTCGTCATCCTCAAAGCTGCATACCTTTGAAAGTTAGTCGTATGCGGCACCGCTTAGAGTTTTGTAAGAAGCACAAAAACTGGCCATTTTATAAATGGAGTCGTATTTTCTGTATGGATGAGAATCATTTCGTTGTCATAAAATATTCTCAATGCCAGTTGATTTGGAGAGAGATTAGCTCAATGTGTTACCACAGTAACATCACGGGAAATGACCGTTACTGTGGTCGTAGAGTTGTTATCTGAAGAAGCATTATACTGAATAAGGGGCCTGAGCTCTACGTGTACAACAGAGGTTTTGTAAATGGAGATAGCTATTTTAACGAGGTGATTCTTCCTCATGTGCTATTGGACCAGGCGTCGTTTTTATGGATGACAATGCACTGCCCCACTGGACTGCTAGAGTTCTGCAGCTACAGGAAAGTGAGGATATCATATGAATGGATTGGCTAGCATTCTCCCCTGATTTAAATTCCATAGAACGTGTGTGGGATGCATTGGAGAGAATTTTGTATCACGATTAGATCCTCCGGGAAGCATCCAGTCTCTGAAACAGATGCTGATTGAGGAATGTGCAGTCTTACCTCAAGAACTGTTGGACAAAATGTTGCTGTGTATTGAGAGACGGTGTAAAACAACCATTGTAATAAGAGGAGGGCATTTCTCTTACTAAGGATTATCTGCTTGTGGTTCTGCTTGAACAGGCAGTCATGTGTAATGATGCTATGAGTCCAATAAACCTTGTTTTTTTTCTTTATATGATTCCATACTATATGTAATGTATTCATTGTTGCACAACTATGCTTTCGTCATATTTTAAGAACAACTGCTGTATCACTTTTCTGAATTTCATCGCTCTGAGTTATATTTTTATAGGGTTATTGCAAAAAAAAAAAAAAAATTGCGCTTAAGTTTTTCTCATTCTACATACACACACACTCATATATATATATATATATATATATATATATATATATATATATATATATATATATATATATATATATATATATATATATATATATATATATATATATATATTATATATATATATATTTATATGTATATATATGTGTATATATTTATATGTATATATATATATATATATATATATATATATATATATATATATATATATATATAATACATCCAATTCTATTTATCTATTTGATCTATTCTATATGCGCATTAATCGCATAATAAAAATGTAAAAGGAAGAAATACAGAACTAATGAACAAAAATAATTTAAAAAAGGAACCTAGCGTGTCAAAATGCAATTTCGGATTAAGGACCTAATAAGTGGGGTCAAAATAGTTTTATTGTCACCATCCTTTCCCCTTTGCAACTCGGTAGGAAAAGCAAAATAGGAGATACATAAGGAATTCAAATTGCAAAAGAGTATATTAAGTAAAAACATTAAAAAATATATGAAAAGACAAATAACTTTATTTCTTCAATCCATCATAAAATCCTTAAGCACAATCTCCCATAAAAAAGAATTCCTTAAAAAATAACTCTCCAAAAATTCTAGTCATAGCTTTTTCCAAATAAGTAGAGTTTTGAAATGAATGGAAAACTACCATTCGAAAAGGTAAACTTCCATATTATGTATAACAATATAAATATCTAAACCAACATGCAAAGGTACATGTCGAAAAAGATGTCGACCAAATTTCGTCGACATCTAATTTAGCTGGTTGTCAACACTGTAGAGAGAGTGTTTAAGAATGTGGGGAAAATGTTATGCATGTACATGCAATACAAATTAAAGTAACACATAATGAAAGTATTCGTGTAGTAAAGTTGGGATTTCCAAACGCTTTGACTGTAAAACTACTGGTTGTAGTAACAAAACTTGCCAACAGAAGCCTGCTTTTGTTATACGAAGACAATATCCCACACAAGTTTTCATACAACCTTTCGCACTTGATCTTGCAAAACTATATGAAATGATAACACGAGCTGTCAAAAACGGTGATAGCACATGATTTTAAGTAGTGTGGCAGGAACAGAATTGTAACATTGAAGTATGTCGTATAACCAAGGTTTCACACATAGAACTTTTGTAATGTATATTAAATAAAACATAAGTTGTTAATGCTCTTTTTTTTTTTCTCTGTTGTATTTTTTTTTACTGTAGTGCATCTAGTTTCAAGAGGTTTTTGGCATAAACCTGTAATAATACATGGATTTCCCTTTTGAATTTTTTTTTTAAAAATATTTTACTATATTTAGGCTTTCAAGTATGAAATGGAGAAAATTCACATAATTCAATTCGATTTTTTTCCAATGAAAACTAAAATTTTAAAATGATCTGGTTTTTCTTTCAAACTGAAATAGGCGCTAAAAAGAGGAAATAATGTACCTTTCACACGAAAAACAAATTATGCCAAAGTAAGGCGTCTAAATGAGATTATGTGTAATTGAAATAAATAGCATGAACTTTGCTTCATTTCATACTTGACAGCCTAATATATGACTAAAAACTATAGTATAGTATATGGTCTATATGTAATCATGTAGGTTGAATTAAAATTTAAAACGAACTTTTACCAAATGAATGGTTTAATATTTATATGTGAATAAATCTCCAATAATGAGAACACAGCTTCTATTATGTCGTGGACAAAATAATGCATTTCACCACTATAAGAAACGAATCTATTAATGTTATCATTGTTATATCTGTAACCCAACTTTTTTTTTCTTTTAGTTTTATCCTCCTTCGGAATTTTTTTGGAAAACGAGTTTAACATTACAAAGTAGCATCCTACATTTCTACTGTGTTTTTCTGATGCTAGAAATCAGCTAATTTAAACTTTAGATACTAAGTAATATTTTGTAGCAAATAAATTTATTATTGTTAGTCAATTTTTAAATGAGAAATCCTGGAATAAATAAGAATTAAGAGGTGTTGAAAGGCTAAAATCTTATTTTTCGACAATTTAAAATTTTTATATTTCCAAATTGTATAGATTTTAACCTTTCTAAAATTACCTTACTTTAACCTCTAGGGTAATTAAAAGCCCTTAAAGTCTATTTTTAAACAATCGTTAAAACTGGACCATGCCCATTTGAATGGTAAAAAAAATGTAAACCAGGTACTTCGTTTTTGCTTAAAAGTTGAACGTCTGATATAAACCAAAACATGCAACTTTTATTTTAAACTGAGCATTCTATTTTTCATTTCCTAGCAGAATTAGAAGTCTCACTGTATACATTAAAATCAATGCATCTCAAATTCTAAATTTTTATGTACGATGTACCTTTTTCGGAGAAATTACTGTTAACAGGTATGTAAGTTTTTTATGATATATTTATAATGATAGCTAATTTATACTGAAATGAGCCTTTAGTAAAAAACTCAAACATTTAATTTTTACAAATTTTTTTATGTGAAAAATGGGTCAAATGTTGCAATGTTTGATAAAATATTTCATAATATTCTTAAAAAATTCAAAATTAGGTAAGGTCTCATTTGAGTATAATGAGGAAGGTGTACTTTAATTGAATAAAAACATCAAGCCTGCACATATAACATATTTTGAGAATAGGTACATTGAAAATAGCCAATTTAACATTGTCAGTATATATTGAGAGAGGTTTCACACTCCCTTTAAAAATAATCGTTGGGCACAAATAATGTTTCCTTTATTTAGACTAAATTGAAAAAAGTTTCTTATTTACTCCTCTAATTTCCAACATTATTTAGCAATGAGGCAACTTCGAAATAATATATAACGTACAGTTCAGGGTATAAAGGAAGCATCTAACACAAATATATACGATCCAAAGTTCCCAGGTGCAAAAAATACAGTTTATTAGAAATGACATAAAAATTATGGATTAAGATAATATGCGCATTAAAAAGAATTTTACATATATATCAAATATGGTTAATTTAAAGGAAACGACATACCTTATGAACATTCATTATTGGAAAACATGAAAAATTCGTCACATTTATCTTTTATTATATCTTCATTCAAATCATTGAATTCTGTTTCATTTTCCCCATTACAGAGACTCTAGTCCATAAACAAATAATCATCTCACGTTCCATCCAAACTTTGAGATATATCGTATTTTTAAAGGACTTTTGAATAATGTCATGTTTTTATTACCCACTTACAACTACTTATATACAGGCATACCGCCTTTGGCTTTCTTTTTTTTTTTTGTATATGTTTTTCCACCTCTTGGTATCCACATACCTTCTTGTACCCATTTCTTGGAGCATCAACGTTTTACTTCTTAAAGTGTATCATTGTTCAAAAGCCCAGTATAACACTACTTATAAACTACTTTAAACGATAAGAGCGTGGCACATGTTTATTTTGGGTTTTTTCGTAAGAAAAATGGGGTGTGTTATATAGCGATTAAACGTATGTATTAACAAAGTCAGTTTAAAAATATAGGGTCATGCAATGCGCTGAAATATACAGCATTTCAGATTAAATTAATCAAAAAATTGATTCCCTGGATATATGAAATACTTTAAAAAGCGTTGTCTCATTCTTTGTGTATCTTATTCCAGACTTATATAATTAATGCCTCAGGCAACGCATATAAAGAATATTACTAAGCAAATATAAGCGCAAATATTACTTGTCCATTAACAAGGACGTTATCTGTTATATTACTTTACTTATAATGAATAAGGATAAGGTAATAAAACAAAATGTATATCTTTTTGGATGTTAAATTAAAATTGCTCGTATTCTACGATAAAAATAATAATTTAAAATCGTGATTGAGATTTCTATGAGAAATAAATTAATTTTATTATTTTAGCCAAATTAAAAGAAAAACTATGTTATTTTTATTAAATTATAATTACGCTAAAGCTACGAACAATGTTGTTAGCAAAGTAGCATCGTAAATGATAGACGTTTAAAAAGATATCTGATCTGATACTCTTTGTATCAAATTTTATATTGAGACAATGCTAACTTAAGGATACGTAAAAATAATTGACAAAACTGTTCTCCATTTGACTAACATTTTTGGAATCAGATTCGATATTATTCACAGCTTAAATGTTAGGTATTTTACATAGATATCGTGATACTAGCGCAACCCTTTTTTTAAATTTAAAAACTATTATTTAAGTTATTCTTTTAAAAAATACATTTCCCCCCATATTGCTTAATAATGTAGCTTCAAATAAACACCGACGTAAATGGAAATAAATGTATAACTTCATTTACTTTTCCCCCTAGAATCCCTCATGGGTTAAAACTATTCTCTTGATTATTTTTTAAGATAATTGTTAGCCTAGCTGCAGACAAATGAATAAAGAGTTAGAAAACTGTCTGGGAAAATTAATTACTCGCATTCCTGAATTTGTACTTTTCAGTTATATTCTTAATTATACGTTGCGTCTATTCCTCATCCGGAAGAAAATGCGTGTTTTAAGGCAAATCATGCGGGTAAAAAAAAAAGGGGGGGGGAAGAGCTCGAACTATAAATCTTTTGAGAAAGCATGAAATAAGACAGTGGGGGGTCTAAAAACTTTTTGAAGGCAACACATAATAAAACAATGCCGTTCTGAAGGTAAAATGATAGAGACAAAAAGGAATACTTCTAAAAGGGAACAAAGCGAACAATGGTGAAAAAGAACCAAACGATAAAAAAAGCAGCAAGAAGAAACGGAGAAAAGAAGTATTACTTCTTTCGTATCTGGCAACTGATCATTCGTCATTGAAAAGTGTGCAGCGACATCTGGCGGGATTAGGAGTTATGCGAAGAAAAGCTTTACACGTCTTCTCCACCATGCCTGATATTAAGAATTTTTTCTACAAAGTAGTCCAAAGAAAAAAAGGCCATTATTTGCTGAGATCTCATGAAATATTTTTCTCCTTATTTTCGAAAGGTTTTTTTTTTTTTGCCCCCTCAGAAACTCTTCAAACGAGTTCATATCCTTGTATCAAATATTTTTCCTAATAACCACTTGAAAGAAGTTTCAGAATAAATATTAAACAGTTTCTTTTGTGAAAGAATTTCCTCCCTACACATAAAATATAAACTTAAATATTGTATTTGAAATTATAGCGAGATTTGCCAGACAATAGAAGCGTTTTATTTCACTTTTAAATAATAATATGATGTTCAGATGTTGTAGATTTTATTTTTAAAATATAACACAAATCTATCGAAAATGTGTACCTTTCTTAGAATGTGTAGTTTTATACCAATATGTATATTCAGATGATTCATAATGATTATACTTATAAAAACTATATATATAATTACCGTATCATTTCACTATTAAATTTAAATTATATATATTTCGGGAAAAAATGAGTTCTTAAACCAAATCTGTCATTTTTTTTTTTTTTCTATAGGTTTCTGAAATGCATTATTCTAATTACTTAGTTAGAATCATAAGCATTATCTTAAATTAAAAGTATATTGATCGTCTTACTATCAAGCTGAATTGAATTGGACTATACATCACTACATAAGCAAGAAACTAATTTTTTTTCTTTCTCTAGATCTGTCTTGGTTTGATTTGATTTGATTGTAGAATGTTTAGTTTGTCTAGACTGACTTGGTTTGATTTGAGTGAAAGATGACTGGTTTGATTTGACTGACTTGCTTTGATCTGATTTGACTGTAAGATGACTGGTTTTAGTTTCATTTGATTGTAGGATGGCTGGTTTGATTTTATCTGAGTGTAAGATGGCTGGTTTGATTTTATCTGAGTGTAAGATGATTGATTTGATTGTAAGTTGACTGATTTGACTAACTTGGTTTGATTTGATTTGAAACGTAACGGCTATTTGCGTGGACATCGATATTTTCAATCTCTGAAGGGGAGGACATACTAAGGAAATTCATTTGGGGATGAGACTTTGTGTAATAGTATTACTCCATTAGGGTGTTTAACCCTCAATGTATTAACGCCGAACGGCCTGTCAATTCGAAGAAAATAGCTTTTATACAATCAGATTTTTTGTTTTATTTTTTCAGTTCTTTCAGTTATTTTACAATTAAATAAATTTATTCATATAAACACGAATTATTAAATAATATATTATATATAATTCTTTTGTATTTTAAAAAGTAAAATAATTACTGTATAATTATATAAATATTTATATTATATTTTACGAATATACTTATTAATAAATAGTTATCATAAAATAATATTATAATCAATATTAAATGATATTTTATGGAAAAATTGGTTATAAGTAGTTTTATAATATGGAATACAATGTATTATGAATAAAATAGTATATATAAATTTTTAATAATACCTAAAATATATTATTACAATTATATATAAAACCATTATTTTATAATTACTATAATAAATTAATATATTTCTTATGTTACATATTGCTAAGTTAATTATTTTATAATTAAAATATGTAATAAGTCGTTTTTAAATTAATTTAGTTGATTGTAAAATTAATTAAATGAATTCAAAAAATAATTAAATGAATTGAAAATATAATTAAATGAATTGAAAAAATAAAACAAAAAACTGATCACCTGACTCGAACCTTTCCGGCAGCTTAGTAAGTACGTACGCTATCATCTGATCCACTGCTCCCCTGACGTCAAATAAAACTGAATTGCATAAAAACTAAATATGATTTTCGAAGGCTACTTTCTCCGAATGGACTGGCCATTCGGCTCTAATACATTATTGAAGGTTGAACATCCTATTGGAGTACTACTATTACACTAAGTCTCGTCCCCAAAAGAAT
Organism: Trichonephila clavipes; assembly: GCA_019973935.1. Lineage (NCBI taxonomy): Eukaryota > Metazoa > Arthropoda > Arachnida > Araneae > Nephilidae > Trichonephila > Trichonephila clavipes. The sequence goes on along the minus strand of BMAU01017595.1, from coordinate 764,631 downwards.
TTTCCTTAATTGTGTCCTCCCATGGCCAGTCAAATAATGAGATAGGCGCCTAAACTGACATTCAACTATCCAAACTCTTTAGTGGCACTAGGAATCAAACCCTTGACTTTAGAGAAAAACATCCACCACACGTTGATGACATTCACTACTCGGGTTCTCTGACTTGGAAATCGCCAGTTCTGATACATCCATCACCATCTGACTAATAACTATAAAATATGTCCATCAGTAACAACTCTATGGAAGTTCTAGAATATATATACGCTCTCACACATATTTACATATATACACTTGCCTCTGAAAGTTTGCGTACAGGCGATCATCTTTCATATTCATACAAAGATCGCTAATTACATGAAGTCTTTCTGAATCAATATTATTTTTTATTGATTGCTCTAACTTTGTAAATTCAAGTAGTTTAAGCAGCAAGCAACTGAATATTACATAAAATAATACAAATATTTATAACTTGAGAACGATACAATTCGTGGGCGTCAAAAGTCTGCGTTAACTGGAAAAACCTTTACAAAAATGGATTGTAACTAAAAGTTAATACTTTTTAAGTAATTCCGTTCTTTCTACAACTCTCTCAACATATTTGGCAAGGATTTAGCTAACACAGTTGTTTCATTTGTGGATATTTCAGAGTTTCTCAAACTGTGGGGCGCGCCCCTAAGGGGCGCGAACATTTCGAACAGTCAAAAATAGAAGATTATTTAAAAAATTACCAATTTATTTAAAAGAAAAATAAAATACATTCTGACACATGTATGTTATATAATATATTCATAAATGCATCAGTACTGCACAACGAATTTCATAACTAATTTATCAATACCAAGTTAAGAACAGGTTTATAACTTATTAGTGACTTTCTTGGGCTTGTAAAATACAAAATTATATACAAATATTAATACTATATTGTTAATGTTTGCCATTTATAATTTGAGGCGTATTGTAGCATTATTAAACATAGTACATTATTGATACAGTACATTGTATCAATACATTGTACAGTACATTGTTGTTACATTCTATAGTACATTATTATTCAATTTTATACATTATTGTTATAATACATTACCGTTATACACTCGTGTCCATAAATTAAGGATAATTCAGAATCACACAGAAATTGAACTCTAAAATAAAAATTTCACCTGTACAATTATCACACACATCTTGAAGAAGAATATGCAAATTACAGGAAACTACCACATGGCGCGGATAGTACGTCACAATGACGAGAGTGTAAGAGAGGGGTATGTAAGGAATGGTGGCAAAGAAGTAAAATTGTTCACAAGCTCTTTAAAAGCCTTTCAGTGCAATAACCGCATAGTTATGGCACAAAGGAAGCATTTGGATGATTTTTTACGCGGTAGAATTATTGAAGGACTGGAATGTGGACGGACACATCCAGAAGTACCCGAGGAACTTGTAATCGCACTCAGTGTCATCCCCAGGCTTTGACAACGATTCCAAGATGATGGTAATGTGAGTAGATGTTACAGCACAGGTCACCCCCGAGTTACAACGCCGAATGAGGACCGGTATATATATATATTTGACAGTTACTGCCAAAAGAAACAGACGGAGCACAGCATCAGACCTGTCTCGTCAGCATTCTTCAGCAACCGGTACGACAGTTTCAAGGCAGACCGTGTACAGACGCTTAGGGCACATTGGTCTATATGCTCGTAGGCCTGTCAGATGTGTTCCACTTACCGCATTTCACTGTCGCCTGCGATTAAGCTGGAGTAGAGAGCGTGCATTGTGGACACCACAACAGTGGTCTTGTGTGATGTTTTCCGACGAGTGCAGTTTAGTTTGCAGTCTGATTCTCGCCGGACTTTAATATGGAGAGAGCCAGGTACCCGTTACCACCAAGAGAACACCATTGAACGACACCGTTACGGTGGTGCAGGATGGCTCGTTTGGGAAGGAATTATTCTTGGTCACAGAACTGACCTGCATGTTCAGAGTGTAGCGATTACAGGCGACATCTATCGGGATATCATTCTGGAACAACATATACGTTTGTTTCGGGGTGCCATGAGTGCTGAATTTCTGTTTATGGATGACAACACCCGTCCTCACCGTGCAAACATTGTAGACAATGCCTTTAATCGTAGGATATCACCAGTATGGATTGTCCATCATACTCACCGGACTTGAATCCAATAGAGCATGTGTGTGAATCGCTAGGCCGACGAATTGCAACCCGTCAACCCCCTCCCACCTGTCTACCGGAACTTCGGAGGGCATTGCTTGATAATTGGTGTAATATTCCCTAAGATCAGATTGATAATTTGATACTCAGCATGCCTAGGCGTTGTAAGGCCTGTATTGCATCGTCCGGGAGACATACTCCGTATTAACCATCATACTAACCACGTTATACTGTTTTTTGTAAATAGGTTCCTTTTTGAAATTTTCTCCAGGGAGTAAAAATCGCAATTTTTTTTAATTATGTCAAACATATAGCATCTTTTTTGCTCTTTACCTTTTGTTTCATAAATCGACTTTTCAATTAAGTCAAATTTGTTTTGCTTCTGTCTCTCTCTTTGCCTGAACTTCATTATCCTTAATTTATGGACATGAGTGTAATACATTTTTATTGCATTATTGTTATAATACATTATATTGTTACATTATTGCTACACTATTGTTATAATACATTATTGTTATAATGCATTATTGTTAAATTATTATTATAATACATTATTGTACATTATTGTTATATTCTACAGTACATTATTGTTACATTCTACAGTACATTATTGTTACATTCTACAGTACATTATTGTTACATTCTACAGTACATTATTGTTACATTATGTACATTATTGTTACATTCTACAGTACATTATTGTTACATTATGTACATTATTGTTAAACTATATACATTATTGTTACATTATATACATTATTGTTACATTATATACATTATTGTACATTATTGTTAAATTATTGTACATTATTGTTACATTATTATACATTATTGTTACATTTTTGTACATTATTGTAACATTCTATATATTGTTACATATATTATTGTTACATTATATATATTTTTATTGTATGGAGGGGGAGGCTGATGAAATTATGATTGAAAATTGGGTCGCAAGTATTGAAAGTTTGAGAAACACTGGGATATTTTGTTCTATTCTTCTAATCTGACAAATTTTAGCATTTCATCGGATGTTATTACTTTCTCCCTGATTATTCACTGGAGTAAATCCCACAAATGCTGTATTGTGCTTAGGTCTGCGAACTAGGTTGACTTTTCTAATTAGTTTCGGACATGTCAGAACAGCCATGACTTCATAATAATTTCACAATTTGCTTGTTATCTTTTTGCCACTGAAAATAAGTGGCCGTGGTAGCCGAGTGGTATAGGTATCGGACCGTGGCTTGTCTTGTCACGTGTTCGAGCCTATTACCACTAAAGACCCGCCGTGTAGGGCAGCGATGCACGTTAAATCTGTCGAGAGCTGAAATGTTCTCCCGTTGGTGTGGTGTGGTAGTTAGGAGAGGGGGTCCCAGCTCAGGTGTCGTCCACGTCACTTGATCATGGTTCAAAATTACGTGGTCCGTCACCAAAAGCCCTCGTGTAGCTGGACAGTGTGACGTTAATATTAAATCAAATCAAATCAAGCCACTGAAAATAAAAATCACTACCCACCGCAAATTTCTCGGCATATGCCCTGATAATTTACTTCAATAAGTTCAAGTAACCAATTTTGTACATTGTTTATTCAATAAATTCCAGATTACCAGCCGAAAGGCTTCCAATGAACCCCCAAACATAATGCCTTCTCCTCCATGTTTGATTGTCGAAAAAGGACCCTCTTTCTTAAAATCTGTCCAGGAATTTTTGCAGACATATTTTTGTGTTTTTGATGCTAAATTACAAAAATTACTTTCATTTGAATAAATTAAATTTTTCTAAAAAGTATGTGTCCTATTTAGGTGTTTTTTGGCAAAGTTCATTCTCTTAGCTCTGTTTATTCGAAAGATAATTGGTAATTTGAGGGCAACACACACACACACTCGGGAGCGATAGTCATCCTTTTTTAGTTTTTTTCGAATTGTAGTTGAAGTCTCACATTTTGCTGCCTTTTTGCGTATTAAAAGTCAAGAATTCTCGAGGTGACGATGTAGACGGGCAGCCGGATCTTGGCTTGGACGTTAAAATTTTAGTTGATTTGTAGTTTATGGACACTTTTTTGAATCAATGAATGCTTCATATTAACAATTTAAACAATTTATTTAAAAACGTCCCTCTTTTCTGAAGATATATGATGATTTTTCTTTCAATAATATATCGATCTCTATTCTGTTACCTGTCATGGAACCACAAAAGCTTTCAAATCCTAAGTAAACCGTAAAAGAAAATTGTAATTACTTAAAAACACGATTTAGTGCAGTGTTTCTCAAACGGTGGGGCATGCCCCTGGGGGGCGCGATAACCTTACAAGGGGGCACGAGCATATCGAAAATAAAAGATTTAAAAAATAATTAATTTACTGGAATGAATTAAAACAAAATACTTTCAGACATAAAAAATGCACTTTTACTCTGATATAGTTTATAGGCACCCGATATTAAGTCATCAAAAATAAAAACGTCTTCAATAACTAATTCGCTATCTTTGATCCTATAACCAAATGAAAAGACTTTTTTTTATTTGCTGTAATTCCTTGATGAGAGATTTTTTTACTACGCTTTTTTTTCTTTTTAATCCTAACATACTGCTCTTTCAGAGAAAAAACAAATCCCAGACCCACAATCGAAAAAATTTAGGAACATAAAAAATTCATCACTGTGATTATTTTTGAAATACCGCACATTATAGCTGTAATCTGTTTTTGCTGATAATCTGTTTGACCTAAGTTATTGGTACAGTTAGTTATGATCCCTCTCTTAAGTTTGTTTCTCATTTAGGGAAGTTGTAAGTAATGTATTTTTTTCTGTTGCGCTTTTTTCCATGCAAAGTAGTTTTATGATACACATAAACATATTTCAGACATATAAAGCATAACGAAAAACGTTTTACACAATTTATTTTACAGCAACATACATATTATCATAATGAATACACTTTTTACCCTGAAGTGGAGACGCGGTACACACAGAACACGATATCGTAAATTCTGACAAAACTGTTTATTTGTCACCGAAGAAAAATTGAAAAGTCCTTGAAATTAGGTAAGTTTACTTTCTCTTAATTAAATTATTCGCTGGAATCAGGATTTGTATCGTGTACAATAAAATAATTATAAAGAAAAAGAGGATTGGGGTGACTCAATAACCCCGCTTGACCGTATCGAGTGCGCGCCTGCTCCCGGTTAAACATGTTGAAGTCTTTTCGCTTTAAATATGAAAAATAATACAATTATTCTTCATCGGAATTTTATATTATCGTTCATTCTTTAACATCAATTATAAATGCTAAGTCTGTGAGGCTTAAAATTACATTTCGCTTAAAACTAATGAAAATTTGAGCAATCATTTTACGTTTTTGTAAACATTGTCGTGCACTTAGCTTTACTCTCCTTACAATTCAGCTATTATATCAACAATGTTTTATTTTCTTATAAATGAGCTCGTGCAAAGAGCGAGCAGATCAGCCGGTATACTTTTAATGTATCAGTGCAGCACAGAGTATTTTATAACTAATTAATTAATACTAAATTAAGAATAAGTTTAATAAGTATTAACGGCTTCCATTGGCTTGGCTTGCAAAGCAAAGTTTTTATAAGGAATGCTTTTGATTAGAAATTGACCCTCTAAGAGTTATTTTTCTATATTTAGCTGATATCTATATTTTTTCTTCTAAGAAGCAACCACATTTTGCAATATGCTCAATTTTTAAAAATTAGAGAAAGGAAAAATAACATAATCATTATACTATTACTTAATTTTTTTTGCGTAAAAATAACGTATACAAAATTTAATACTTATGTTATTAATTTGTATAGTTTATAATTAAGATGGCGTATTGTGGCTTTAGCGTCAAAGTGCATTATTATTGCATTCAGTACGTTATTAATGTATAAGGGGGCGCGATAAAAATTGGGATTGAATAGGGGGGTGCCAGCATTGAAAGTTTGAGAAGCACTGATTTAGTGCAAATATTTCACAATAATAGTTCTTTAAAAGCTCTATTTTGTATGTGTACTTAGAATTTTGGCGCAGATGGTCGGTGGTTATTTGGTGGTCATTCTAGTTTATTCTCGTTAAGGCGAATTTTGTTGTTGTTGTTTGAATAAGGAAATTTTGCAGATATGCTGACAAGTATTTTGATTTTCTAAAGCGATATTTTAATAGTAATTATAGCATAAACACGCAATATGATTGCCTGTACGCAGACTTTCGGAGGCAAGTGTATACGTACATATACAGATATAGGACAAAATAATAGGAACACCGTTTAAAAAGGAGTTGTCCTACGACCGTCAAAAAAAGACTGTCATGTGTTGCAACAGTGTTCCATCTAGTGGTGGCAAAAATGATATCAGTCAAGCTTATGGCATTGTGAGACTTGTATGAAAAAATGCTGTTTCTAGCAAAGCATGATTAGGTGTAGCCTCACTGAAGTGAAAAGAAGCATGGTAATTAGAATTCGTCTTGACGAAGCTTAAATGTACAGAACAGCCAACTTTGTGGGTGTTTTAAGGACCACTGTGTCAAGGTTCATGACAGTCTACACAAACCTGGGTAAGGTGTCTTCAGGTGAGCGAAACTCAAATTTGAAGAACCGTGACAGACGGTATTGAACAGCTTAGTCGCCCGAAAACTCAAGACTATACTGTCACAGATAACGTCTGAAATGAATTCCCATAGTTAGAGCCCTGTATCCATGAAAACCATTCAACCGTTGTTGCATGCTGCAAGCTTTCATGGCAGAGTAGCTGTTCCCAAACCGTTAGTTTAGAATCAGAATGCTATGAAAATACTACAGGGTGCCTAGATTCCCTAAACTGGATGCGGTTGCATTGGAAACAAGTCATTCGATCTGATGTATACTCATTTACATTATTCCAGCCCACCGGACTTGTGTTCGTCTGTCGAAAACTGGCAAAAGCTTTTCATGTTGCCTGTCTGGTTACTGCCGCGAAACATGGAGGGGGTTCTGTGATTGGGTGGGGTGCCATATCTTCCTGTAAATTGGGACATCTTGTTTTCTGCAGGAGAATGATCACTGGCAATCATTATCGAAGCATCGTCGCAAATCATCCTCACATCAAGCTTCAGAACCTCTCTCTGGGAGAATGCCTAATGTTTCAAGATGATAGCACGCCTTTATGGATTCAAGCATGTTTACATGGTCCTGGTGATAATGTAATACATCAAACGTGGTGTCCATAGTCACCTAAACTGAACATCATTGAGTGTTTGTGGGGTTTACAGCGAACAAAGTCCTTGCTCGTTTTCCTCTTGTACGCATACTATCTGACCTCGAGACTGCCCTGTACGAGGAATAAGTGAATTCTGATGCACTGCATTCGAGACAGTTATTTGTTAATATCACGTCGAATGCAAGTTGTTATTTAAGCTAAAAGTAGTCCAATCTTTTATAATTAGAAAAGTTTCGTTTTCTTTTAGCTGCTTATATTATTTTGTCCTATACTTGTATTTAAAGAATGGATTCTGAAATGTTTACACTAATAAATACATATAATTACAGTTAATAGAAAGGGTGAACTTGATTTGTTTTGAATTTTTAAATAATGATGCAAATAAATATTAAAAAAGTAGTATATTAGCAATTACACAAAAATAAAAGATTAATTATTTTATAAATCACATTGAACAAACATAAATTCTTTAGTGCATCGTTTCGTAGAGAATCCGTACCTAGGTCATTTCATATCACATAAAAAAAAACTTAAGAATTGAATTTTAAAGCCCTTATTGCACAAAAACAATGCGTTTTTATTATTTTTAGTTCAATTTATAAGAAGGTATATATTTGCATTAAATATCCTTTATAACTGCATTTTTGCTCAGAATTTAAATTTGTGTCATATTAATTTTTTAGGAAATTAAATTGATTAAAAAATATATTTCTGGAAAGATTTAGTTTAACTTTATAAGGAAAACAAAAACAGTGTATGAATGGCTTTGCTACTAATAATTATCTTTAAAAAATTCCCTTTCCTTAAATTCATATAGAAATATTAAGAGGGCTCACCTGTGTGACGGTATGTTTTTTAAGCATTCATAGAGATTTTTCTATTTTGACTACCAGTAAAAAGATCGAACTTTAAGTTTTTTATCATTTATTTATATGTGTTTTAAGAGTATGTATATAAGTGTTTAGCCAAAATTATCCAAAGGAATGTGCGATATAGCACTCAGAACTCATCCACCTCAAAAAAATGGACGCTTACTTCCTCCACGATTCCGGCAGATTGGCTTATCTGAAATAAATGAGAATTAACGGTGAGTTAATTTATAAGCCTAAATGCACCAAATGAGCTACATTCAATACAAAATATCAAAAATTGGGTTTTTGGTAGACTTCTGGAGAAAGGTTTTCGAATTTCATTGCTTTTTTTTTTATATATATATATTTGTTATAAAATACAGAAATATTTTGAATTCCGTAATGATCGTAGTTTATTTGGTTTGTATATATGTGCTGAGTCTACCCCATAAGTTTGAAGTCATTCCTTCAAACCGTTCTTGAGATATGATGGAGAAAATTTTGAAAAACACAGTTTTGAGAAAAAAACGCGTTTAAAATTTCAAGTCCGATTAAAACGATGAAAATCTCAACTTAGGGCTCCAAACAACTGCTCTTCTATCACATGCTTCTTATAATGATTTCGAATTTTAAACAATCACTTAACTACCGTATTCTAGACATGTTAAGGAAGCGATTTATGAAAAAAAAATGATATTTTGAAACCATCACATATATATGGGTGAACTGCCTTAAATTATACATTTTACTTCTTAAATACATACATATAATTGAATCTCATACATGCATAGTTTACTGTAAAATTTGCTAATCGCAGAAAATTTAAGTTTTTCCTTGTTTTTTTACACGCATTTTGATAGTTGGGTTTGAGCATTCTTGAAAAAAATGTATTATAATATTTTTGCATATTACACACACACACGTGAGTCAAAGTATGTGGTAAACTTAGCGACCGACTGAGTGAGTGTTTATCAATATCATACGATTAAGCAACATACGAGATATTTTGTTGAAGTATCTCTCTCTTTATTTTGAACAAACATCATGAATAAATACGACGGCTGAACTGGTAGACATCTCTATCAACTTCCTCACGACGTTACAATGGTATGACTTTGAACCACGGAAGATTTAATGTACCTTAGCCTCTCTACACAGTGAATTTTCTGAGATAGTTAGACTCGAACTCAAGACACGCTAACCTTAAGTCCTTGAACATAAACATTAGACGACCGCAGCCATTATAGATAACTCAGAATAAAATGATGAAAGATATTTTCTTAACTATGTATTATACTTCATGGTGCGGAACAAAATAAGCAGAATTTCAATAAAATAAATATTTAATTTACATACGAAAGTAAAAGTGCAGTGAGTTGTCATTAATGTATCGATTATTCAATAAATATGATCTTATCGCACACCACATCAAAATATATTATCATTAATTTAATTTAAAGCCCAATGTATCCGAAACAACTTTGCTGATATATGGGAAACATGAACACAAATTTCATCCAAATTTGACAATATTCTTCTTTTAATATGAATGGACTTTCCTACTAATGAATCGTTCTTCTGATGACATTTAATTCACCAACATTATTTTCATTTCCCGATTTTAAATGATCCCCAACAACAACCATTAAAACCCGAGGATTGCGATAACGTATGGTTCTCGTGTACGTCAAGCTTAACATACATAATCTCTTTGAATGCGATTACGAACTAATTCCACTTTGATTAAGAACATCTGTTGTTATTTAAAGAGGGGAGACTAATTTTCCTTTTCCTGCTTCTGTCCATTGATAAGCTAGCGCGAATTTCAAAGCCCTTTTCGGACGTTGCCATTGTGAGTCTTTCCCCAAGAACTAGTTGGAGAGAAACTTGGAAAGCGGGCGGAACTATCTCTTCCATTTTAGTCATTAACTCGGTAGCTTTGGTGAAAGAATCCTTTTAATTTAAATTTGTTACATGGAATGGAACATCTGATTCTCGAAGTAACTTTCTTCAATTATATATACCAGTACTCGAGAATATATTGTAATGGATAAAGTAGTTCGATTGCACCTTTACGACGGAATACTTTCCCCTTTTACGATGATTGATTTACCAACTGATGTAGGGCTAAAATTTTTCTGTTTTTCGATGGATTAAGTTTTATTAGTATATGTTTCCGTTAAAGTGTGAAATCCGTTATTTCATAGAATAGCTAGGCATTTTATGAAATAACTAGACAAGTTAGTTAAGGTATATAAAATTATGAATTATTTGGTTTAACTTGATATTCTATAGAATGGCGATTGCTTGAACGTTAAAGTATAAATTAGAGTACTAGAAAGTTCTTTAAACTGGTTACAGCTGCTTTTAGTCAAATTTTAACCACATATATCTGTTGGATCAAGTAAAAAAAATATGTGTACTAGTAAAATGTGCTCGTTTCTAAAATAATATACATTTCAATTTAAAGTGTCATCACGGCAATCCTAGCTCTAATAAATAATGAAAAATTAAATAAAGATATTTCATAAAATTTAAATTAATTTTTTGTTTTATAATATTTTGTTGAAAAAGTTTACACAATGTTTTTATGACGCAGTTGTTTTTCTTCCCGGGATGTGAATTTTATTTATAATAATTAAACATAACTATTTTTCTGCAACATTTTCTTTTTTTTTATTTTCTGTTTAACCAATGTTAACAATATGAGCAAAAGTAAATTATATGCTCTGATTTTCCTTATTATTTTTCAATTAATCATACGCAATAGGAATAAAATGTATTTTTCGAGAGATTTTAGCTACAAATGATCAACTAATTTATTAAGTAGCTTTGAAATTGTTTACTTTTCACTGTAATGGTGTATCATTAATAATTTCATAGAATAACCAGTTATTTCATAAAATAACTAGGTATTGTATGAAATTTTCCGTGTATTATATACTTTAACTTACTTGTATAAGTTTTATTTCATGAAATACCTAGTTATTCCATGAAATAACTAAATTATACACTTTAAGGCTACACAGTATCCTAAAAATTTCATTTTTACCGAATTTTTTTTTGCATATTTTGGTGGCCCATATCATTGAGATGCTTGCCATGAAATTTCAGATTTATAAAAAAAAGTTTTTATAAGATATTTGAAGTTTTATGAGCTATGGTTTTGGTGCCGGTCTCCTTTTAAAGCATTCTTTCACACTTGAGTTGAATGAATTAAAAATATTTTTGAGCTTTTAGTTTGAAATGGTTATTAATTCCAATTTTTCATTACTAAAATCATTTCTGCTAGCTTATGTTTTGAGTTCTCATAATTAACTAATAAATATTAATTTCATGGCCAATTTTTACTTTAAAATTAGTTTATATAACTTAAAAGCTTTATCGTTATTTTTTTCCTGTAGAGAAAATGTCATGGCAAATGCGTTCTGGGTTTCTGTGAGAAACAATATTTCGAAGAGATGGAAGACTACTGAAAATGATGTATCTAAAAATCAGTCCTCAGCTGATTCTTCAATTAGACTTCCGAATACAAGCATTCTGAATTCAAATGCTGCAGATATAACTGAATATATTTTCTTGATATACCAAACTACATTATACTAAACATATTGTAGTACTATATTTTAGTATTTTAAAGTCGTACGACAAGAGCTAAAACTTCCTAAACTGCCCCAATTTAAAACTGAAAAAAATTAAATTTTTTGAGCAAACCTGACTATTTTTAGCTTAAGTTAGTATCATTATTATTTTCTACATAAATGCTTCGTGTTTCAAAACTTTGTGTAATATTAGGTTAAGATAAAGCTGAATATACTGACGTCTTAACAAATGCTATCAATATTATGCAAAAATATATTTTGAATTTAAAATATAATTTTCAGTCATATTCATTAGAAAATAGTGTGTTAATGTAGAACATATATACATTGGAAAATAACATATTAAAAAATTAGAGTTTTACGGGCATTATAAATTTTTGTTTTATGACTTAACAAACTTTAAATGCGTTTTTCGCAGACTTTTAATTTTGATGGTATAAGTGTCTTCTAATCCCTAAGGCATTTTTCCTGTTCAAGATAGAGCCTTGATTTTTTTTGTATATACTCCCAAATGTATGTTCTATAAAAGTTAGTATGGATTTAGGGTTGAGAATTCTAGTTATTTTTCTAAAAAATGCCAAAGTTGATATTTTAAAATTATTTAATTAATTTTTTTCCAGGTTTTTCTAAAAAAAATAATTATTAAAAATCAACAAGGGAGTACATCTTCAAATCCATACTAAATATTGTTTTTGATAATCTAAGAATCATAAATAAATTAAAATTACTAAAAAATTTAGAAATAGAGTATTTTATAAGAGTTTGAAAAAACTTCAAAAATTCCTAATTTTTTAATATTTTAAAATAATGACTGGTTAAACTGACTTTTGGCTTACAGAATCAGCTTAATAATATAATCTAAATATAAAAGATCAATTATTTGTACTGTTACTGTCTCCAAAAAAATTTTTTGACCAAGAGTACCGTGTAGACTTAACGGCAACACATACACACGTAGTTTTTACATTTAACTTTTATTTTTACTTTGATATTTTATCTAGAGATAAATATTAATAATTTAAATGAACTTCTATTGAATTAAAAATAATAACTGAAAGTAAAAACCTTAAACTAGCAATGTTAATGATTACAAAAAGCAATTAGAGAATATTTATTTGAATGATAATATCAATGAATTATACAGAAATTAATTTACAAAAAGCTATGTTTTAAAAATGCAATGTTAATTCTGTCATTTTTAAGTTAATCTAACAAAAACATTTATTAAAGGAAGTTCTTTTTTATTACTCATTAATTTAATGTACATGTATTTGAGCCACTTTTAATTCTTATACAAATAGTATTTTTTTATATAAAAGTATATATAGGGTGTTTTTTTAGAGGTATAGAACTTTAAATTGCAATAAAACAACGATGTATTATTCGATTGACATGATTTTTTTTATTCGAAAGATAATATTGTGGCATTACATTTTAAATATGATTTCTGGCATATGACTGCCACGGCTGGCTCGGATGTAGTCCAATCTGGACGTCCAATTTTCGATGACTTAATAAGCGAAATTTGTTTAGCGATGTAGCGTACTTCTGGCTGAATGGCTACGTCAACAAACAAAACTGCTGCATTTGGAGTGAAGCTAATCCACAAGTGTATGTCGAAACACCGTTACATCCAGAAAAAACTAACTGTTTGGTGCGCTTTATGGGCTGGTGGAATCATTGGTCCGTACTTCTTCAAAAACGATGAAGGCCACAACGTTACAGTCAATGGTGATCGGTATAGAGCCATGATTACTAACTTTTTCATTCCTGAATTGAACAATCAAGATGTCCAGGAGCTGTGGTTCCAACAAGACGGTGCAATATGTCACACAGCTCGTGCCACATACGATTTATTGAAAGACACGTTTGGTGACCGCCTAATTTCACGTTTTGGACCTGTGAATTGGCCTCCAAGATCTTGTGATTTAACACCACTAGACTATTTTCTGTGGGTCTATGTAAAGTCATTGCTCTATGCGGATAAGCCACAAACGCTTGAATATTTGGAAGACAACATTCGCCGTGTTATTGCCGATATACGGCGACAAATGTTGGAAAAAGTCATCGAAAATTGGACGTCCAGATTGGACTACATCCGAGCCAGCCGTGGCAGTCATATGCCAGAAATCATATTTAAAATGTAATGCCACAATATTATCTTTCGAATAAAAAAAATCATGTCAATCGAATAATACATCGTTGTTTTATTGCAATTTAAAGTTCTATAGCTCTAAAAAAACACCCTTTATGTCCTCAATTAGTTTTTATCATACGGGAAATTTCAATCTCAAATGATGGAAATTTCCATATATTTCAAATTTTAAAATTTCAGAATTTTTCACCCTCTTGTAGTCTATTAAAAGAAAATATGATCTATGTGTGGTAGGATTAAGTAAGTATTTAAATTAAATCTCATTCACATAACGTAGTTGCTTAAAAATATCAATATTGTTTGGAAATAAAACTACCTTTCGTTTCACTTACGAGGAATTAAAATTTATTTTTTACAGTTAATTTGTCTAAAATATTCTTTTCGAAATATTTTATAAAATGATACGCACATTTAAGTTTTTTTTATAACTCTTACATAATTTATAAAGAGGTTAAAATTGAAAGAAAATAAATTCCAGAATAGAAATCCACGAAATTTACGTTAACACACACACACACACACACATATATATATATATATATATATATATATATATATATATATATATATATATATATCGGGTTTTAAGAAAAATACAAAAATTTTCACAGTTTTCCTACTTAAAAAAATGAAATATACATTTAAATATTAAGGTATTTGACTGCCCTTAAATTATGAATTTTGCCAAAAATTGACATTCTTCTTTTATGATTATTTTTTATGGACCATCTTTCTAGCTTTATAAATTTTTCCGAGTTTAGTATTTTCTATTCACTAGAGCAAAAAACTGCAAGTGATTTAATACAGGCAGACTCCACTTCTTTAAACAAGATGCCATACTTTAAAATACGTTTTACTCGAAATGTGTTTTTTTTAAATGCTCAAAAAGTTTTGAAAATAATTAACTAATTTTTTTGTGTGCATGTTTTGTATAATATTAGAATGGTTTTAATCTTCAGTTTCAGTAATCACTGTTTCATTACAAAATTTAGAGTCCCTTATGTAAATATAATCACTGTTTTTTTAGTAATTTTATATAACTAAAATAAAATGCTCCAGTTTTTGTAAAAATTAAAATATCTCTTTTTCCAAAGGTCATTTCAAAAGGTACTAAATAAATCTAAAACCAATAAAAAAATCCTCATATTCCAAATTAAAAAAAAAATGTCGCAAGTAGTCGGATACCTTTAGATTTAATTGAGTAGCGTATACATATATTTATAAAGCATATTAATAATACACTACTGACCATTAAAATTGCTACACCAAGAAGATGAAATGCTACATACGTGAAATTTAAGCGATTTTAAAAATTTCTGGGATGCCCCATCTAAGAAGCAGAAATGCTAACCAGCACGTTTCTAACTTAGATAAATGTCGAATTGTAGCGTACCGGTATTGCGGTTTATCGTATCGCAGTACTGTTGCTCGCGTCGGACGATATCCAGTGGCTTTTAGCAGAATGTGGAATCAATGGGTTCAGGACGTTAATACGGAAAGTCATGCTGAATATCAACGGCCATTTACCACTAGCACCCGAGAAGACAGGCATGTTATCCGCATGACCATAAAGGATCGTGCAGCCCCGTCACGAGCCCTGAGTCAAGAATTGGGGTCGTTTGCTAGACAAAAAGTGCCTGCACGAACAGTTCGACGACGTTTGCATTAGCATGGCTCCCAGCTCGGAGACTATGGCTGCAAATACCCTTGGCGCTGCATCACAGACTGGAGCATCTTCAATGGTGTGATCAACTATGAACCTGGGTGTATTTTTAAAACGTCATTTCTTCAGATGAATCTAGGTTCTGTTTATATCATCAAGATGGTCGTACCCGTGTTTTTGGCGGTATCCTGTTGAACCCACATTGGCAACGGGAATTCTTCTTCATCATACTGACCCGTCACCTACATAATGGTATAGGGTGATATTGAATACACGTCTCGGTCAAATTTTGTTCGCACTGACAGCACTTTGAACAGTACAGTACACGTTACATTTCTGGTGTGTTACGACCCATGGCTCTACCCATAATTCGAGCCTTGCGAAGCCCTACGTTTCAGCAGGATAATGAATGACTGCATCTTGCCGGTATTATACGTACCCTCCTTGAAACGGAAAATTTTCGGCTGTTGCCGTGACCTACACGCTCACCAGATCTCTTACCAAAAGTAAACGTCTGTATATGGTTATCGTCAACGTACGCCAGTCAATAGGGTTGGTGAACTGTGGCATCGTCTTGAAGCTGCATAGTCACCTGTACCTGAGCACCCTCCAATCTCTTTTTGGCATAATATTAAGGCGTATAAGTGGTCTTATTACTGCCAGAGGCGATTGTTCTGGGTACTGATTTCTAAAGATCTAAGCTAATCTCTTGAAAACTTAATCTTTTTTTTAGTATAATATATTTCTGTGTGTGTGTCTAATAAATATCATTTTATAATCTGTATTACTTCCTAGTGTAGCAAGTTTAATGACCAGTAGTGTATATATATACTGTGCGCCTTACAATAACTTCTTTCAAAAATATTTATGTTTTCAGTTAATAATACACTATATATTATATTTTATATAATGACATATTATGCACTAAAAATAATATAAAGCATATAATTACATAAACTGTAAATTTTTAACTTCAAGTTATTAAGTTGTATTTTTTTGCTTCAAAGAAAATAATATTTTTATTGTTATGCATTTAAAATGGCAAAAACTACTTAGTTATTTTTAAAATTATTAAATACATTGCCTAAATAAGTAAACTTATTTCCATAAATTTAATTTCCTTTTTTCATAGTAAACATGTAGAAAGATGCCACATAATATGAGTTTAGGCTTATTTGTAAATTAGATTAACTAATTTATATAATTATGAGATTAAAAAAACGAACCAAAAGAAGTGAGCGTAAAATTTTAGAGTAATTTTTACAAGAATATTCAATATGTGTATAACATATTAAGGTATTTATATTAATATGGTTAATTTTATATGTTTTCATTATTATATAAGTTGCCTTGAGGAAATATTGAAAATCTGTTGGAATTTTATAAGATTGTTTATTGGTATTTCATCATATGATTAGTTAGGATTCAGGTATGAATCCATCGTAGCCTGCATAAAATTTTTACTAAAAAATTTCTCTCAATTTTCAGAATAGAAATCATTTTTACTTTTAATATGATCAATACTATTACAGTTGCAAGTATTTCACGCAGAAGATATATTGAAATAAATATTAACAATTTTTCGTAATTTAGGGTTATATAACAGCATAAAATTGTTCAAATATAGCGGAACTAGCACGGTATGTTTAAAAAAATATTTTATTCAAAACATGTTTTATTATTTCTATTAACTTTTTCTGTTCAAACTTAAACATGAGCATACAATTAATAGTTCGACTTCCTTTTCAGTTGCACAATTTTAATTAATTGGCATAATGAATAACTAAATTATTTCATGTGTTATGTAACATGGTTTGTAAGCGTATTTCTTTTTAATTTCTGGAATGACATATGGAGGGTGTTAACACATTTGACCGACACATTCAGAGGGGTGATAGTAAGCAACATGGAGAGGACAAATCTACATAGAACATGGGGTCGCAATCGCGTTTAGATGGCGTAATTAACAAAAACAGTTAAAAAGGGTGTGATGTGTAATGAAATAAAAATGCGCTATGCGAGGTAAGAAACACATTTATTAGACGTAAAGCATGTTTACAGTACAAACAATCTATCACAGCTTGACGTCAGCAATGCAACCGTATGTATTTGAAGGCATCTGTGGCGAGAGAGGGAGAGAGGTGTACGAAACGAAAATTCAAGAACGACAAAGAGATGCAATTACAATCCAATGTTTATTATGGGGGACGTTGACCCCGTTGTTAATGAAGAAAAAACGACACTCTCTTCTACACAACAATAAGTGGACTGCGATTAGTGAGGCGTTTACAATAACCTTTTTGGCATAATGACGCTCCCAATGAAACAGAGCTCGCCAACAGCATCTGAAATTCCTTTGCTTGTCGATTTTGACTGTGCAATAGCTGAAGCAACCATAATTTCGATTGATTGATTGAATCGCACTGTTCAGCTACACGAGTGCTTTTGGCTACGGACCACGTAATTTTGAACCATGTTCAAGTGACGTGGACGACACCTGAGCTGGCACACTCCTCTCCTAACTACCACACCACATCAACGGGAGGACTTTTAAGCTCTCGACAGATTTAACGTGCATCGCTGCTTTACACGACGGGTCTTTAGTAGTACTGGGCTCGAACTCGTGACAAGGCAAGCCACGATCCGATACCTATACCACTCGGCTACCGCAGCCACCGGAATTTCGAACAATTCATGTTACAACCATTACTTGTTCCATTTCTGACATCAAGCTATGGCGCATTGTTCGTATTGTAAACATATTTTACATCTAATAAATATATTTCTAAAAAATATCTCTTATTGCCATTTTTAATCCTTCCGACATTGCACAGGTCATAATTTTTTTTGTGAATTGCCTCAACAAAACGTGGTTTTTGACCCCATGTTCTATGGCGATTTGTCAATACGATGCTGCTTACTATCTACCATCTGAATTTGTAGGTCGAATAGGGCAACAACCTGTATATGCATATATATATATATATATATATATATATATATATATATATATATATATATATGTGTGTGTGTGTGTGTGTGTGTGTGTGTGTATACAGGTTGTTGCCTGCTCCTTATTACGATGCTGCTCCTTATTATTATACCTGCTCCTTATAAACCTCCTCCTCCGGCATAAAAAGTTACATACCTGTGCATCTCCTAATGCGCTTCACATGTCATCAGTTCTCAATTCGATGTAAGGTCCATGGCTGAAAATGATTACTTACCAATCTGAGTGATTTGTTTTTGAATGTGTCTAGCAACACTCCAAATGCGCCTGACCTTAGGGAAGGTCACTGCAATGACCTCTATGTCCTAAATTCCCTTTAGCCGTGTAACCTATCAATGGTCATTTCAATCACTGGTATCCCAGATACTCGTAGAATCATTGATATGGACGCATTGAGAGCTGAGAGTATAGATCATACATTCACACTTTCAATGCATTCAGTCATCTCGTCCGGTCAACCTTAACTCCTTGATAGATCTGTACGGTAATCTCTCAACCGTACAGCCAACATGTAAATTTATTAGCACCCCTCCGACTTGACTGTCACCTTGTTTCAAATGTACGGCTTCTGTGAAATAGTGACATCTGCTCATACTTTTCTCGAATCCAGTTGTAAGATATTGGCAAACTTTAAGCAGATATACAGAATCCCATTTGAATAGTATTTGTAGATTAGCACTGATATGTCCTCTGGCTAACGCATTATACGGATACGTCATTGTAATATACTAGAACTTCAGCTTTTCAGTCATAATACAATTTTTTAGAGAAAGACATTTTTGCGTAAGGTATTGTGCGTAATTCTACACCACTCAGGCAATATCTTCTCTGTGCGCCACTATTTATGCGAATAAAAGAATAATTGTACAACAAAAGAAGGAAATGAAAACATGATTATAGAAGTGTGAAGGAAAAAAAGATTCAAAACCTCACCAGAGGACCTGTGGCTTAACGAGTATTTAGAGTTGTGTTGTTGTTGTGGCTAATGCTACCTGTCTGACGTAGTCAAAACGAGGCCCACGAAATTCATCGTGGCATGGACAAGAGGTACGCCTGTCGTTGGCCTTGAGCACCATACAGGTGACAGTGCGATTTAAGCTCGGTGAAACTCCCCGAAGGGACGATAGATGGCGACACGACCTATATCTCCACCTCCACAATTTCTGCAAGTGAACTAAAGGGGAGGGAAATATTCTCCAGTTCCTGCGCTCGTGAATAAGCCCACAAGACTACGGACCCACTGATTTAACGAGCATGTACTCCGTGTGCACTCGGAGGGTATTTGGTGCCATCGAGCATCGAACCCAGGCCTTCCGGTCTGGAGTCCGATGATCTAACCACTAGGCTACCCCCTGCCCATGTATTTAGAGTACCTCCATGAAGCAAAGGCTCTATACATTTACAAGCAATTATGTCTTCTACGGCAGTGGTCTCCAACCCCCGGTCCGTGGATCAAATACTACGGGTTCACACAAGAAACAATAAATTATTTCCATTTTATTTACTGTGGTATAATTTTCTTCGTTTTTGGGCTGCTTTTCTTATGGAAATCCTTTTATATTCCTTGTTAAATCCCTTTAAATTCATTTTTGGTGTAGCTATATGTTATTCTGAAGACACGTTTAAGTACTATGAAAATAAAATTTTTAAATCAAAACAATCTAAAACATAAACAGTCAACGTTCTCTCCTTCAGTGGGCCGTGGTAAAAATATTCAACGTTGACCGGTCCACGGCGATAAAAAAGTTGGAAAACACTGTTCTACGGAATTAGAACCCAGACTCTACACTACGGCAGTCAGCGTTGCTAACCGCTATACCAGATGGGTAACATTAAAAGGAAAAAGAAGGACACTAAAACAACATTCAAGAACTGTAAATTATATATATATATATATAAAAATCAAAGTGTGTGTGTTATCAGATTAAATTCAAACAAAAATAATTATGTTTTTAATTCAAGATTATGTTAGAAAAATCCAGAGATACTGCTAATTAGATCTCGGTAAGAGACATTTTGGTATACTCGTAGATATATTCGTTTAATGATTTTAAAAAATAACCTTTTAAATTTTATAATATTCGCTGTATGATTGATGTTTTTTTTTAAATATATATGATTATTGATATTTTTAATAGTATTATTACAAAATTTATATATTAATTACAATTTCTTGTCTTAATAAGGGAGGGTATAATAAATAGTTTTATGATCAAGTATATTTATAGCTCATATTTATTTTGGTAATAAATACTTACAAGCATATTATATAATTTAATATTAATTCCTTTTTTACTAAATATGAAGGTAGAAATGTCTTTTTATACATAAAATTATTTATTACTTTTATTTCAATTCTTAATTTCTTCCCTATACTAAAAACAAATTACCCATCATAAACATAATCTGTTGGAAATATTTTATGAGAGAGAGAGAGATTCGCTTCATCCTTTTATTACGTAATTTAGTTCTTTATATATTTAGATAATATTTCAGAAAGGAAAAATGGTTTATTCTAAAACTTACTGTGCCTATATGCTCTTTTATACTTTTTTAAAAATAAATTATGCCTGCTTTGAGACTTTTAATTTAGAAACACATGAATATATTTCAAATATAAACCATATCACTGCTGTGATTACGTCTTGCGTTATTTATAATTCCAATTATTTTCTTTAGAAAATAAATGGTTTTTAAATTTTGAGATAACCGCAATAGTTTGCAATGGTAATGATAAAATAAATCATTTTTCTTATGTTCCATTGAAGCGCAGATGTTTTTAATGAATCCGCTTTTACCATTAGATTTTTAAACGTGATTATTTATTTTAGCTATTCTTCCTTTACTATTAAATGCTTTGTCATACGGAATATTAATTACTACTGAAAGGACTCAAAATGCAAAAGACTACCATGAACTTTAAAACAGTTATTAAATCAATTATTTTATCGTTGTTGTTGGATATTAAATAGGTTGAATAATATATAACAAAAAATATTTTAGAAGATCCTCGTATTAAGTTACAGTATAGAAAATTTATTTTGCTGCTATTTAGTTTATGTATAAAGATTCAATAATACACACAACAACGAACCTGGGTTTTTATTATTATAGATCAGTTATCGTATTCAAACTGCTGCGTGAGTATTTTTCTTTAATCAATTTTCCACTTGTTATTTGCATATGTAATCAAGTCTGGGTAATTAATGGTCAAATATACATGCACCACGTACTCCATAAAGATTCCACTAAATTGTAAAATCAGAAAAAAAAATAGTCAAAATTCCAAGAGCAAGAGCTTTACATAATAATTAAGTATTAAAGATAGATACACATATTCAAACTTTCAACTCGGTCACTTAATGTTTAGGCTTATTTTTAAAGGAGTTTCCGATTATTCAAGTGTTAACTCTATGAATAAGATTTATTTAAAAAAATATCCTTAGCTTGTTTAAATAAGATGTTCACATATTTTTGTTCGCAAGATGTGCTTATAAAATACAGTGAAGTTGAAGTTGGTCAGAACAAACTTTCGAATACAAAACTTTCAAAGATTAATAAAAAGACCTGTAAAAAACAAATCATAGAAAAATCTTGTAAACATTTTAATATGAGAGTAAAAAATACCTGTATATTCTCAAAAAGATAGTATTTTGTTTTAAAATGATTACATGCAATGCAATTTGCAAATTGTAGTCAGCCATATATTTATGAATTGCAATTAAAAGACATCCAAAAAATCTGCTACATCCCACTCACCTAATTTTCATAGTACGTTAATCATTTAACGGGCACAAAGCTAAAATACACTTTTGTGAGATAAAGTACTTAAAAATGTAAAGTTCCCATCATCTATAAACATTATTTAGTCACAAAAAATATTTGATTAGGGGTTTTATTCCTGAGGGGTGGCCAGACTTTTTGTCACTGTGCACTTACGACATTTACCTTACTGTTAAGGACAGAAAAAAATAAATCATTTTACAGCAAACCTTTTTTATGAAAAGTTAACATTTATGCTAATAACTATTTCAATAACAATTAAATACAAAATAGAAGTGCAATAAAATAATAATACAATAATTGTACAACATAGAATATACTTACATAAAATATACATAGAATACTTAGAATATACATTGAAATTGGTATATATCCACAGTTTATATTTTATTTAAATTAAGTATAAAAAGTTAGAAATAGAATAATATTTTTGAAGATTTGAATTAGTTATTTCACAAATGTAATGAGCTATTTATTGTGGAACTTTATAATATGCAAACGTTTTCTCCGAACAGAAAAGCTGCAATGAAAGATTTTCGAATCCGAGAATCTTGTACCACATATTGTAAACAAAGTTTGTTTTTATTTCCGACTCCCAACATTCTCACGGGATTCTAAATGCTCTTTTTTTTTCTCAAGTAAAGCAAATATGTCATTTTTTCATTTTTCTGTTCTATGAGGGCAGTGGATAAAGCATCTATCCACATACAAAAGCTTTCTAAAAACCTAAATAAAACCTTTTTTTGTGCAATTGCTTAATTCATTCACATGAGAGAAAAGTATACTTCAGATATGTCGAAATTTTTATCAAAGATCAGAAATTTTATTTATAGTAATCAAAATACAATTTGAAGATTCACACCGACAAAAACTGTTTCAACTACCCATCAGAGGACATGAAATGCAAAATAAGTTATCGTGCTGCCATTCGTATTAATTTGTATACGTTTTAGCTTCAATCAAGGCATGTGGATAGGCTACAAATCCAACACCTGCTTGGAGAAAATATTTTTAATATGTGGCTAGAGAACTGTTAACCACTGCCCACTAAAGGGTTAATAGCGTTGGCAGTTAAGTATTAATAAACTTGAATCCACGCAGTAGGAGATGGATCGGATAAAGTCTCAGTTTTAAATCATATTTTTTTTACAACCAAGGCAATATTGTGTAATAATGGGATACCTACCAAATAAAATCAATCGGAGAAGTATAGATAAAAAGTAACGGCTTTGATATCATCATTGCCAGACCTATTCACAAAATCACGAAGTTTATTGGCATTAGTTTTCGCATAAGCTCTACAGCAGGGGTGGCGAACCATTATAGCCCTTTTTTCTAATGAAATATTTAATGAGGTATAGACGTGCCATATATCAAATAGTTTTGACTAGTTATTTTTAAGAAAATTAAAAAAAAAACTAACAACTAACAACACCAAACTCCTTAATTACTACAGAAAAATACATTTTATATTTTACAGTAGTAAATGTTTTAGTTACATATGTAATTCAAATGATATAAAGTAACATTTGTGTGACTTCTGCTTTAGCAGATTAGATGACAACTAACTTATTGGATAAGATGTTGCTTTTAGCAGAATGCATGTCGAATTGGAGTCATATGCCAAATGGTTTCTAAGCAAGTCTTTAATGCTATTCATCTCTGAAAATAATGACTCGTAGGCATAGGTCGAAGAAAATTATGGTTAAAATAGCATAGGCCTTCTTCTTCAAACAGTTAAAAGTATCTTGAATTGAATTTAATGTTTCCAAAAATTCGTTACAGTCATTTTTACTTATATTGCTTGTGTTAATCGTTCTATTTCAATCGATTCTAACTTTTTTCTTTATTTCTATAATTTTTTAAATCCATATTGAACTAGACTAGAAATCAATCAGTTGCATTTCTAATTCTTCAATTTTAAACCAATAGAATTGGGGCAAGTTCAGTTTATCAGATGATGTCACATAAGGGTACATAATAAACTAGTGTATCTGATAATTCTTTGAACTGAGAAAATCTCACTGAAAATTCCTTATTTGAAGAAACAATCGCGATTGATCGTTTTGATCGGTGGCGTGACCAAAATATTGTGCAACGTGCCATCAATGGCACGCGTGCCATTGGTTCACCATTCATGCTCTAGAAGAACACACAATATGTTAATACACTGGTATTATATAAAGTATATTTTGAGAAACAAAAACATAAATAATATGAGCGGAAAATATAGCAATATTTAGAATGAAAATGGCGGAAACAAGCTTTGAGACTGAGACTAATTGATCATTAAGAATAAATAAATTCATTATTTAATTTATTTTATAACTACTATTGTACTTAAAGGTTCTTAATTGAATTATCTCGTTTTATAATTATTTTGAAGCTCTTAATAATATACCTTGTAATTTGAAGCCTTGGGCTGTGATTATTTATACAATGTGTAACAATGTAACAATTGGTTAGAATTAAAATTAGAGGCTGATACGTAACACTTAACCCTCTCGCTACGCATCCCGCGATTTCCATGGGCATGATTTCCATGTAGCAAAATTTGCGCTACCCACTATTTCCGTGAGTATACATTTTTTCCGACTATTTAGCTGTGTAAGCCATGCTGTTGCTGTTTATGTTTTCATTTATGTTTCCATGATCATATTTTTACGATATAATTCTATATTTAAATATAAAAAAATGTTTAACAAACTTTTTTTTGCATATTTTAACTCTAAAATGTAGATTTGAAATACGTAATAAGGCATTCGCAGTTTTTGAATCCACTTTGACAAAAGAACAACGAAGCGAGAGGGCTAAGCGATTGTGACACTGAATTTGTTTTCTCTCACTCTTCAAACTTTCCAGCACTCCATATGGAAGCAATCAAGATTACTACCTTTAACGAAATCATTCCTATTTAGTGCGCATGATAGGTTATGGAGGAAGAATCAGAATATTCGGTTCAAAGACTCGGTTTGCTAAACTTCATGTTTGTGAAAGCATTTGATATAAGTGCTATCTGTAAAGAAAGATTCATTTGTGAATACCATTTGAAATTTAACGTGCTCTTTAAAATGATCACACGCGCAGGAAGTCTTCATCCTTTCTACATAATCCGACACCCTTTACATCGATGGTGTCAATATACAGTCGAACCTCTATATTGCGAATTTTCCTATATAGAGAACTTTTTCCTGGAGCTTTGAATATTTAACGATTTTTTTCGTAAAATAATCTCTCTGTACCGAAGTGCATTTTCTATATAACGAACTTATTCTTTTGTGATTCTCAGTTTTTGTTCTCCTTTTTTTAAATTATTTCTAAAAATTTCAAGCTATTCTCTCTTTAACACAATTTGTGATGGTGATAAATCATGAATTTGGTTTTATTAGATCCTAACTCACGGAGAGCAATAGAGTTCTGAACGTTTCATCCAAGAAGTGAAACCTTTAATCTCCATTGCCCAGTTCACTAGAAACATCTTCGATATCCTCTTTCGCCCTCATTGGAGTTGTCCCAATTATGAAAGAATGTATGTTTAATATTACTTGTATGCTCTAAGTAATAAAATGTCCTTAAAAATCATTAATTTCAGTAAAAAATTATTTTCTTAATATTGAAAATGCAGTGAATTCGTCGACATTTTTTTTTCTTGTTTTCCTTGCAGTTTTTCTTTCTTTCTTTCTTTTTGATTGGTAAGATATATAAAATAAACGTATATTAATTTTTAAAAAAAATGTGTGAATAATTACTTTTTTTAATATATAGTGTTCATGAATTTTTAAAATTTGTTTTATGTGGTTTATAAAGTATATTAAAAGATGAACCTCTATATAACGAATTTTCTATATAATGAACTTTTTTCCGGTATTTAGCGACTTCGTTACACAAAGGTTCGACGGTGCATACTTCGTAGTGAAAGACTAAAATGTTTATTAAAATGCTGTTAAATACTGTAAGTAAGCCAGTTTTTAATAGTAAGAAACCTGAAATCTGAAGATATCCATCGACATATATGAGAGATGTACGAGAACAATGTCTGAGGAAATGCGAAGGGTGAAACGGGTGAGATTGGTCAAAGAATACCGGGAAAATGTCCATGATGAATCGTTTCTAAGCGACCCTCTAATATGAAGAAGGCAATGGGGCTATCCTCCACTAAAAGACCTTCCTGGAATGCAAGCGTTTAGATAGCGAAGATAAAGATAAACTGATCAGATAATAAATGATTATCATGACAGGCAGTACATATGTACATATGTACAAACTGTCAGAGTTCAAACTTCCTTCTGTTGGTGTGATGTGGGTGTTATGAGAGTGCTGTGCCATCTCAGATGTCGTCCTCGTTTCTTGATCGCTATTCAAAATTACCAGCTTCGCCACTGATACTCCTCGTGTGGCCTTATATAAGACGTTATAAAAACTCTCACTCACTCTATGTGAAGACTATAAAAAAAAACTCGTAGTTCGTTACGATGCACATAGGTTTAAGTCAACTAGGTAATTTTATACAAAAATATAGTGAATTTTGTAAATTTTTTTAAAAAAATAAATATTTATTTGTTTATTCTTTTTTAAATTTTTATACATGAACATATTATGCTCAAAAAAATACTTCTCACACTTACGGTATCCGACTACCCTAAAATTGAGAATTTTGCCTAAAAAATAACAATTTACTTATGATTTTATATTATAGGTCATCGAATTAGCTTTATAAAAGTACCAAGTTTCTTATTTTCCATTCAGTAGAACAAAAACTACAAGTGCTTTAGTAAAAGCAGATGTCATAACTTTACATAAGATGTCAAACTTTAAAATGCGTCTTACTCGAAATGAGTTTTTTTTTTGAAAAACTCAAACGGGGACAGCAATTGCTCAAAAAGTTCTTAAAATATTTTGCTGAAATTCTTTGTGTATGTTCTGTATAACAGTTTTCACTTTCAGATTTATCAATCACTGTTTTATTATAATATTTACAGTTCTTTATGTGAATATAATCACTGTTTTTAAAGCAATTTCATATAATAACTAATATAAAGTGCTCTAGATTTTGTAAAAATGGAAATATCTCTTATCAAATAGGAATAGCAAAGTAATGCTTCAAAACTGAAAAATTGAGACTTGTTTTATTTATTACTTATACAAAGTGGGGCCCCTTTATGTAATTTTTTTTGTCAATTTTTACTCATTTTTGCCCATTTTTGTTCTAATATTTTTCTCTTGTTAACTTTAGCCTTTTTTTTCTTACAATATACTAAATAAATTTAGAAACTACAAAAAAACCTTTTCTTTAAAAAAAAAGTTTGTCGCAAGTAGTCAGATACCTTAATAAAATTTATATATATATATATATATATATATATATATATATAAGTACTATATAATCATCCACAGATATATTTCTCTCTCATTAAGTCAACCACTCGTCTACCGTAACTCGTTTCCTTAACAAATTTTATTCATTCGTAGAGAGCTTATTGAATACCCTTATCCTTAACCTACTCTCCATAAACACCACATTCATCAAAAGAATCAATTTGCATTTCCTCCCGTGACCAGAAATGGAAGAAAAGAAAGGACTCAGCAATTTCCACCTTCCGCTTATAGAAACAGCGGATGATCAGCGGAGAAGAGTTTTGCGCAAAGTGTCGAATCATCATTTCCCATCCACCGATCATAATTCACTGAGATAATTTAAATCGGTGACATTCTGCGCGTGTGCGTTTCAATCGCCGAGTGGAAATTCTGCTTTGAATTACAACTAAAGCTTTGTCTTCGTGGCCTTAGACATTCTACTAATTCAATTTCGCACTCAAATTAGTAGATTTTAAGAGTTAAGTAGGCATCATCTTGAATTGCAGGGCCTTTCTAATTCCTAATCTACGGTTCCGTGACACTAGATACTGGAGGAAGATTTATTCTTCGCATGAGAGGATAATTTTCTCTGCCTGGATTTTGACCAGTGCTACGATTTCATATCAGCTTTCCTGTCTCGCGCCCACTGCAATTTATTGGACGCCCTTGGTCATTATTTCAATCGAGCGATAAGAGGGTAAAATATGAATCGTTTGTATACGTTTTCCATGTATTCCAGATCAAGTAGGAAGTTACTAATTTAATATTTTAGTTGATGAATGTAATAGGGATATGCTTGGTAAAAATGCAAGGTCTTGTCTTTATTTACATACGTAAGTGCATTAGTAAATAAAAAAATATTAACATAATTGTAACCATATTATTTTTGTAGTTCCGCAAAAACTTTTTAGAAGGTGTTGCAGCCTAAATATTTACGCTTGATCATTTTAAACAGTAAAATTGTTTAATTCCCACATTTAACAATGTGTTTTCGGATCATTATATTCAAATAAATTTATGAACATAAATATATATATATATATATATATATATATATATATATATATATAGTATAATAAAATAAAAGTGAAGAATAACTAGAACCCACAGTACTAAAGAAGTAAGAAATTGGAATTCAGCAAACACAACAAAAGTAGATACAAAAAGTCATAGGACTAAACTGGAGACTTATTATGATTTCTAAAGTTGTCGCTGAATTAGGCCAGCGAGTTAGGGTTAGCAATGCTTTAAGGATCCACCTTCCCTGTACAGCAGAAATTTTCGACATACTAGGAAAAAAAACAGAAGTTGAAAAGTTAAGCCTAATACAGCACGTGGTTGTAGAACCTAACAAAATCGTAAAAAGAAATTGAGAAAAGAGAACAGTAATGAATCTATCAAGGAGAGGCAAAATAAAACTTTTTAATAGAAAAAATATTAGGAAAAACTTACTTATAAAACAAAATTCATGAATTCAAAAATCCTGTCCGCGAAAACGCCACATACTTGAAAGAGATTCTACGAGAAATGGCGAAAAAGATTGAAACTCCAGCACAGGAAAGAAAAAAAACCGAAGTGCCATCTGGATAGTTATTTTGCAATTAAACTAACCGCAAAGATAAATAATTAAGTAAACAACACACAAAAGCAGTTTTAAATAAGATAAAGAACAGAGTTCAAAATAGATAGTAACAAATAGAAATATATTAAAGTAAATTTACTTGGATGATTATATACTAGAAAGTTATATTGCAAATAAATTTACTTGGATGATTATATACTAGAAAGTTATATTGCAAATAAATTAAACGTAATTTTTTTAAATATATATATATATATATATATATATATCCAGAAGAACTCTGAATATAAATGTAAAAATAATATAAATACTTGTACATTCAAATGCATTGGACGTTTACTTGTTTTGTTTTGCTAATCCCTTAAATGTCGAATAAAGAAATTCACGAGAGAAAATATATGATTCATTTAAATATATATATATATATATATATATATATATATATATATATATAAATTCATTTTTCAAGATAATTTGATGTGGTTAATAAAGAATTTCACAATCTGTTTGGGAAAACCGGTTAATCGAGAGTACGAACCAAATTCCGAAACCAAAAATCTGAATTTCCCGAGAGAAGAAAACTGGTTTTGCTGTTAATTTATTGGCAAGTTAAAAAGGAGTTCACAATAATAACGCATACTATACTACTATGCTTATGCAAGCAATTTATTGTTTACCCACTTGTCAGAGCAAAATTTATCTCTGCTGCATGCCGTTATTACTTATTGCTGCTCATTAGGTAATTCTTATTCGAAAAACTCATTATTCTGCTTACTAAACCATTTGCAATTTTCAATAGCATATTTATTCAAAAATATCCGATAAATGTACTTGAGGAACTTCGTTTGTACGGTAATTGCACACATGCTAGAAATGAAACAAAAAATACATTTAAACTTATAATAGAGCATTGTAATTCATATTTCGCGATTTTTATTGTGTTTAGAATCATTATTCTTAATGAAAGAAGTCTACGAATAATTTAAGAAATTTCATATTTTGTAACAGCTTATACAAATATTACCATCACTGATTTTTTATTTAAATGCTGTTAAAGACTCTTTGGCTTTTTTTTAACCAAAGATATGTATGGTTAACATAATCTATTTAATTTGCATTCAGATTAATGTTCAATAAACAATTTTTTTAAAAATAGGCTGGATTTTATGTACTTTCTCTAAAACTGAGTGTTTGTTACATAAAATATCCATGGATTTTTAATTTGTTTTCAACAAACCGTGTTTAAAGTCGACTTTTCAATAACAATAAAAATATATAACCAAAAAAGTTATTTTCCTGAAACTGTGCAATTATTTGTTTTAGCTAGAAATTCTTCAAGTTAAAATGTTATTAATGAGAAAAAAAGTGTATATATTTTACTTAATACGTATACCAAAAATTTTATATTGTTGAAAATCCCCAAAGTTAAGCAGTTTAAAACCAACTGAGGGAAATTTGAATTATATCTTAGGAATAACTGAAAAAAATCAAGGATGAATAAAATGAGGATTCTGAAGTTCAAACACAGACTGCAGCACCAAATGCCTTAAGTCCGAATTGGATTCTTTATCTGCATAGCTCAGCTAAATATAGTAGAATGTCTTTAACAACTTGAATGACCCTACCAGGAATATAAACTCTCAGTGTCTATAGTTTATCGATCATAGTCTATCAGCCCATAGCAACCATTACAAGACCTTCAGAGTAAGGAAGAAGCGACTTAAAATGACCAGATTTTGACACTGGTAAAGTATCACACCAATAAACAGGGAGGGGGTCTTAATTAAAAATGTGGTCTATATGGGACAGCAATATTTATACAATGCAAAAATTGTATTGTAATATACATATTTTTTAAATTTCTAAAAAAAGCAATATTTAGAAATACAATACATTAAAAAATTCTGTATAGTTACTATACAAAGAATAAGAAAAATACTATACTATAATATTATTTTATCCTTTGGTATGTTTCTCATTTGAGTGAAGTTTATCCATTACACTGCAGTCGTTAATTAAAAGGAAATTTGAAATTTTTCAAAAGAATTTGTTAAATTATATTCCACACATAAAACGGTTTTAAAAGTCTCAACCAGTAATTGTGCTTTTTCTGACATGTCCACACATTATTTACCGTAGAAGAAACACGTTCAGCCGAAGCATTAGTTCCTGGTAAGGACAGCGTGTATTTCACAATCTTTAGCTCATTATTATATGGAACTTGTTTTGTTTTAAAATTATGAACTAAAACAAAATAATTTATAAGTCATATCCTTGCCAAATCGCCACATGACAACCGAAACCATATATTCCTTTTTCCGTTCTCCCGCAGTTCCCCTGTTTTGCATAGATTCTTTGAAAATATCGTGACTTTATTTAAGCGCAGTGGGAAGCGGTACAAATTGTTAACAATCGATACTGTCCCACCAAAAGTGTGACGTCTAATCACCTTAATCATATTATAAAATTATACAAGAGCTATTGGTGATGACCCACGAAATTTTGAATCATGGTCAAGTGACGAAGACGACACCTGAACTGCGTGCCACTAACTTTCATAACTTCCACACTAAACCAACGGAAGGATGTTTGAGTCTCGCCATATTGAACGTACATCAGCCCCCTCTGCATAGCGGGCTTTCAGGCTCGAGTTCATCACGCGTTAGACATGAGTCTATTACCTTGACCACTAGGCTACCACGGCCAGAAGTAAGGATGGGGAATAGATTATTTCGAGTACTGCGTCTTCATAACTTTTTTCCTTATATACAATATGAATTTATAATGCTAAATCAATCATCAACTCTAGAGAAAAAATTCAATTGGACGAAAAAAAAATGGATCGAAAGCACTTACAAATCACGTTTTAACGAAATAAATCATCATGATAATGTTTATGATAATAATAATGGTTTACAAAAAAAAATCAACCTACAGAAGTGAATGATTATTCTTACAATTGTTCTTCCTGTCTTCAATTCATAACACAACGATCTCAACATAAATATCCTACCAAATCCAAATTCGAATTTTGTTCATAGTACCGAGTGTCTAAATTTAGACTTGATGAATGCATACTATTAATAAAAATTTTCTTCGGCTGACTAGTATCTAATTACTATCAAATAAGTAACATCAGCAGCTGATAAAAATCGTTAAACTATTCCTCTTTAAATTCTATTTAAAACAAATTATGATATATTGGGTTGTTTAAAAACTACTATTCGGTCCTTAACTTGATATTTGTAGAATGGAGTACGAGCTCACTTGACTGTGGTTCAATATTGCAAGATTCGTCGTCAATGGAATGTGTTGTTTCTTAATATATTATCAATTTCAAAATTATGTTACAGCATAAATTTAACTCTCTGAGCGGAACATCCGTCTCTCAGACAGGGATGATTTGCTTTGATGCCTTTAGATAACGCTATGGTGTGATTTTCGGGGTGGACTGCCTTGACATCTACAGCTGGAGTCTACCTAGTGAGAGAATCACGTGGAGGTAGATGGCGATTTTTCTTATGTATCACCGTCTGTCACACGGATATTCCTAGTTTTTTCGTGTTCGGTATTATTATTTTAAACTAATTTTACATGAGTATAAATAATTTTTAATCGGTTTTTATAGAAATAATAGTCCCAATTCCAGTGATAAAAATATTTTGTTGTGCTTGATTTAACACCACACATCGTATTTGAGCCATGCTCAATTTCATGAGCTACAAGGACATTTAAAATAGTCCTTAAGGTAATAAGTCTCAAAAAATTATGTACCCTCCACGTATTTTTCTCAGTGCGGCAAAAAAATTGATAACCCGGCCGGAAGGTTAATTATTGAGTAAAAAGACTAAGTAATCTAATTGGAATCAAAGAGTTAATTGTATTGACACAATACGATTATTTTCGTCGAACTTTTCTCTTGATCTTCATTTAAATTGTATTACTTCTTATTGTTTTATTATTTTACTTCTTATTATCTTCTGAGTTTTTTAAGCAAATAATAAAAAAATTGTTTCAGAAGTTCAGTAAATATCTGAATAATTTAAATTTATATACTTTGGCCATGGAGTAAATATTTCAGAATAAATGTTAAAATACAAAGATATATTTTTGAACCAGTAATTTTGAAAAGTGAAAAATTGTCATCTAATAACTCAATACTAAAAAATAGCAGTTATATATTTAATAATATAGTAATGATAAATAATATTGTAATTTTGAAGAAATTATAACACCTACCTTAAAATTAAAAAAATAAGTAAAAATAATTATACTAGTTTAAAGACTTTGGAAAAACTATATTTATAAGAAAAAAAATACTCCTGCTTTCTAGAGTTTTCAATACTATACTAAATGTAGATGTTTCATAATGTAATTAACATAAAAAATATTAATTTTAGAAAAATATAGAAAGATGTAGAAGAAAGCATGCATAAAAAATCACAAATTATAAAAATAGTATGAACTTTTGAAATAATTTATCACAAGAAAATATCCTTCTCTTTTGCGTGTAAAAAGATAAGAAACTAAATAAAAATAAATTACTTTTTAATATAGATATTGTATGTCAGTGCCTCTCAAACTTTCAATATTGGCGACCCAATATTATTGATAATTTTCCTCGCACCCCATCCCCTTCTCCATACAATAACAATGTTTTGAATTCAATAATGTTGTAATTTAACGCTTAAGCTACAATACGAATAAAAATAAGGGATGGTACGCCTAAATGCGGCGGGATGCCGGTAATAAACTTAATGTCGATATAACAAATTAGAGAAAGAAAACTTTAATCCAAAATAAAGATTTATTATGATCAACATGGGTAACAACAATGCATCAATAAATGTTAGAAATAAAGTAAAATTAGAGCAAGAGGCACTTAATATGATAAGAGAAACTTTCGTACGACTGGACGGCTGAGATGGTACACCCACTCGTTTTGAATGAAGTCGTATAAGTGATAAGTTGAAAGAGGCATGACAAGCGACTATAGTGGAAGTGTACAAGGTACTAACAATGAATTCATCTTCTTAAGAATTCTAAGGGGTGTTACATTTCTCTAGAGTTCTGAAAATATAAACAATTTTCAAACACGTATAAATCTTTTAAATTTGAATTAAATAATTTGAATCTTTTTTTACATATTCTTTAAAAAGAAATGGGGCTTCAGAAAAGTATAAAATGTTTAAAATATAATCATAATTTTAAAAATTATAAGCATAGGAAGATAAGAAACTTTTCTAAAAGAAATATTTATTAAGTTTTACGTCACGCATGCTATTTTCTAAAATAGTAACTTTATAATAAGTTGATTTATAAGTTATTTAATATACTTATAATATTTAATATTTACTTATAAGTTGATTTATAAGTTATTTAATATACTTATAATATTTAATATTTACTTATAAGTTGATTTATAAGTTATTTAATATACTTATAATATTTAATATTTACTTATAAGTTGATTTATAAAGTTAAATGTTTTCATATTACACTCTAGCTATTTTTATATAAATAAAAGAATAACTTACATATTTTAATAAATAAAAAAATAAACATTTCTAAAAAATATTTAAGAAGTTGAAATATTTACAAATATTTTGAAACACAAAAGATATATAATACTAAAATTAGGTAAGGTTTAAAGAGAGTATCATGCATTTTACAATTCTATTAAGTTTATACATTTGAGGCTACTTTTTTTTAGAAAATAGCGTGTGCAACGCAAAAATATACTTATATTTATTAGAAAATTTTATATGCTTATGATTTAAAAAAAATATATTATTATATTTTAAATATTTTATTCTTCTTTGAAGCCCCACATTTTTTTATAAATAATATTTAAAGTGTTCGAATAATTTAATTTAAATTTAAAAGAACTATACATGTTCGAAAATTGTTTATATTTTCCGACCTCTAGAGAAATTTAACACCCCTGAGACTCTAAGTGCCACCGGTGTATATAAACTTCTCGCTCAGCTAAAGTGTTAAATTCCCCGGACGTGTAAATACGTCTTTCTGAAGTACAATCTTTTCTGTGCGCTGTAACCATAAAATTATTCTGAAGGCTTTGGGATGCAATAGAAGGACCTTGCCAGTGTTTGCGATGGATTTACTAATTTTAAAGAACTTGCTTATGCATATATATATATAGTATACTAGAGGTCCCGACAGACGTTCTGTGTGGTACACACATCTTAAATTAAAAAATTCCGAATTTTTATGAATAAGCTTTAACAATTTGGACCGTTTTGAGTCAAATTTGTATTAAAATGTTATTACAACGTCTAACGTCATTACACATGTACGGTTATCACAATTCAATCAATCGATAGCGTGAGAGTATGTGTATACTATGAGCGAAGTTAAATGCAAAGGCTGTGTGAATAAAAACTTAAACTTGTTTTAATTAAAGGTGAAAAAGTTGAGACTCAAAATATTTTATAACAGGTATATTTATTAAATTATACATAAACTTAATTTATTCTAATGCCATTATATGTACAATATTTTTGGTTAATCCTTGAGGGGTATAAACAAATAAATTCGATGGTTTTAAAACTCTGGAACACGCAACATAAAATTGGCCGTGAGAAAAGCAAGGATTTTCTAAATTTAAGGCACAGATCTTCATTATTTGACCTTGTGACATATTAATAGTAATAGCAAATGCCAAGCGAATTGGAAATTGAAAACGTTTAAATGGTACAGGTAAATCTAAAGGAATCATTGGGATCCGTAATAGAAGTACAAATTCACCTTGATTTATTTCAACAAAATAATAACACGAAGTGAAAAATATTTTCCTGAAATGACCCCAACACCAACTGTCGGGACCAACTTCAATTATAATAAAATATTTTTGAATATTCGATACTGCGATCGTAGCGCAGTCTGCCGGATCCAATGTAAAACATTCCAAAATCAACACAATTTATGAATAAAAAAATAATTAAATAAACATTTCTAAACCAAATTATAAATCTAAACCATTCTCGAGTCCATTGGAACAGACAAAAACTTTCATCAAAATCGGTCCAGCCGTTTAGGAGGAACTCAGTTACATACGCACGCACAGAAGAATTAAATATATAAAGATTATTTGAAAATATATTAATTAAAAACGCTAAAAAGCGTGAATCATCTTCATTTTCGTAACAATAAAGACCGAGTTTGGCCAGTTTGTCTCAAAATCAATTTTCGACGCCAACTTACGTCTTTTTCAATTCCTACTATTAGTTCACGATCTCTATACATATTTTATTTGTTTGTTTGTTTATTTATTTATCTTGGTGAAATTTGCAATCATTAATAAAATGCATTTTAAAGCGCTAAATTGAGCTGAAATGTAATGTACATGATTATTTTGGATGACTGTACAATTATTTAGTTATAATTAATAAACATTAATTGATTGTAACTAATTATTTAAAAATTACAAATACAGCCACGTTGGAGACTTAGCGACCCTTTTGGCGACTTATGTCAAAATTTGAAAAGGTTTTTTTCTCACATGTTAAAGCATTCAGTTGTAAGGAAATTTTATATACACGATTGTTTTGAATGACATTACGATACTTTAATGATAATTAATAAAAAATAATTACCACTAATGTGATTCTGTCATATGTATATACCTATTTATATTAATTGTAACTATTTAATAAAAAGTAGCTAAAATAAATTTTTTCTTGGTTGATCTAAGTAGGAATTGATTAAATTTTTTTTTACATTACTTATATATATATATATATATTTATAACAATAGCGTTGTTACAACAATGCAGGTGAATGTTGAGTTGTATTTTTTGAATGTTTTTAATTAATATCTTTTTAACGTATTGCGATATCGGACCGAAAATTGAATCTAAACCATTCTCGAATTTACTTGAACCCACACAAAAAATATCATCGAAATCGGTCCAGCCGTTTAGGAGGAGTTTAGTGACAAACACACGCACAGAAGATATATATATATATATATATATATATATATATATATATATATATATATATATATATATATATATATATATATATATATATATATATTCATTCCCTTTCCCCAATACATCGCATACGCGTGTCTACATGGAAGCCGATGGCATTGGAGAGCAAATTGCGTAACCACCGGTTAAGGGACTAATAATAAACAGCAGAAACTATTAAGATAAGTGTTAATTTTTGTACACAACTTTATATATGACAAGCCAATGTGGTGAATGGTAGTTATTAAACTTGTTTTTAACTTAGTTGTGTAAATTGATTATAAAATACATCATGATATACTGATACATTTATAAGTGTATTTTATCGATTTAATTGTGTATTTTATTTTCATTACGTCAGAATTTTTTTGGTTACTTACTGAGAAACAATATATTTTTAAAACAACCTTTTGTTTTCGACTTTTCAATAGGCTAATGCCACTCTCGTAGGGTTATCTCGCCCCCTTCGGAAGGTCGCGCCCCACAGTTTGATAAACGTTGATGTACATCATTTGAATATTACTAAATGTCTCTCTTTAGCCTGCATTGAATGTATTTATTACGAAAAGCAAGAAACTATGTTGAGAAAAAATGTACATCAAAAATAATAAAATTTTTTAAAATTAGTAGGTGAACATTTACAAATTGCTTTATTCGTAACAATTTTGAAGAATTACAAGGACTTTTGAATATAAGCAGCTGCAAGTGTTTATTTTTAAAACAAAAATATTAATTTTGGCAATTAAGGATGTTAAATAATACTTATGTGTTATTTACTTCAAGTTTATAATTGTCTAATTTTATTTTTTCTAATTGCTTTTAATTGTAGAATGTTATGCATTTGATTTTATGGTTACTGTATCAGAACAAATATACATAAGTCAAAAGAATTTGAAGGAATTAACAGTCTCATATTTTTTTTAAGTTTATTTCGCGTACATCTCAAAATACTTTTTTTACCCAGTTTAGTTTAAACAGAATTAGCAAATATTATATCAATATCATTAATAACAAATATTTCATCTTTAGTACTGTGAATAACATATTAATATTTTATAAGATTTTAATTGTCTATTAAGTATGATAATATACAGTAAGTTGATAACAGATATTAATACATACCACTATTGATAGTTCAAGATAACGTAAGAAATAAAATTTAGCACTATATTTTCAAAAATACCTTATAGCCCTTGTTAAAAATGACGGAAGTATATATCCTCTTCTCAAAGTCAACTACACTAATAACAAAAAATATATATATTACATGGTAAAAATCGTTTCCTTCGCATAGAATTTTATTCGACGTATTGGCTTAGGAAAATCATTCGAATTTAAATATAAATGACACTTTTAATACAAGTAAAAATACATTGTTTTGAATTAAATTGAATTTAAAACACCATTGTATCACAAAAGAGTATTGGTTAATTTAAAAAATAAATTTTCTATTTTAAAGTAGAAAATAATTACACTTAAAAACAAACTAAGCAAATAACATTTTTTTAAAGAGTATTAGCTCTAAGAGATTGTATAAATGCAAGATTGTATAAACAATATCAAAAGAAACAAATTTGAAAATTGAAACTTCCAATCATCTGGTGATGTCATCTATGGAAAAAGCTAGGCATTAATGGCAGTTTTCCCTCTTTGAAACTCAAACATTGACTCCTCGTGACTTAAACTACTTTTCACTGAAAAAAATTCCAACTAAAAAGAAGAACATCTTAAACAACAATAAAAAAACGATTCTAAAACAGAAAAAAAAACATCCGTGTGAAAACGAATTGATTTTTTAGCCATTTTCTTTTTTAAAAAAAAGCGAAAGTGTTTTTCTATATATTCCAACCATCCATCCAAGAATCGATTGTTATCAATCGATTCTACAACAATCGATTGTGGCTGTCAACTCCTGGCATCGTAATTTTTTTTCCTTCTCTCTTACATTTCTCCGTGCTACCTTATTTTTCACGTTCAAGTAATCGTTTGCTTAAAAGCCTTTTCATAGCAAAGTCGAATACTTTTTGATATTTCGTAAAATAACGTGGAAGTGAAAGCGGAAGAGGACTACATTCTATAGAAAAATATGTTTCTTTTCCATCATCTCTACTACGATGGAAAATGGAAGCTAAAATTACTTTTACAGGAATCTAGACTTAACAATAGCTCCGGAACATACAGCCAGTGCATTTTTATTTTTTTTGAAGCTTTAGATATTTGAGATAACTTCTTCCGTGTGTCTATGAAATGTCATACATTGTTAAGCAAAGTAACTCAGAATTTTATAACTGTACCGTGCTCTAAAGGAACTTGAAACTTAATTTCCCAAACGTATTCATAAGTTTTTGGCTTGCATTCGAATTCGAGTACAGTTATACTGCTTGTGTAAAAACAAATTGAAAATTCAAAAGAATATGTTATAAGTTTTATAAGAATTTCTTGAGCTTATACATTGCATATCCTTTTTTTTAATGGTATAGCTTCTTATACAGCACCTGGTGTGGCAATGCATTTATAGACAATACAATTAATACACGCTTATTTTTGTATTAAATACAATATGGTATTTTGTCTAAATTGAAGTGATAACATAGTACGCGTACACGCAATCCACTGCAAATCATTGAATTTATATTAAACTGAACTCTTGCCAAACGAAATTTTACCATAAAAGATAAAACAAAAATAAAGTAATCCGTTATTAAGAAAAATCTGTATTTATACTCTTATTGTAATATAATGTTGTATAAAATTATTATCACCGATTAATCTTTGAATACATAAATACAAAATTAATTAGGGAAAATTAATAAAAATTTAAGAACTTTATTTACTATTTACATTGACTTTTTTGTTCTCTGCCCATTCTTCCAATTGCTATTTATCTTTTTAGACGAATGATTTTAAGATATGTTGATGATATAACACTAAAATGAAGATAATTGTAAGAAATACCCCATTATAAACATCTATAAATCTATATATAAACGTAAATTTATCGATATTAAGGAAAAAAGCAGACTCACTAAACCGAAGGTTCTCTGAAGACGAAAAATAAAAACTATAAAGAAAGAAGTAGAAACTAAGCCTTAGACTATTAGTACATCTGTAACTATTTTAACGCAACTCGTTAATTTAGAATGTGGAGACGATTAACCAAGTTCTTTATGGATTCTCTTATTTCACAAGATTAAATTTTTATAAGGACAGTGGATAAGATAGATATCCTTTTTTTCAACAAAACTGCAAGAGCAACTAGAAATAGCGAATGACCTGTAATTATTTAAACAATGTGTAACAATGTAACAGTTAGAATTAAAATTAGAGGCTCGTTAGTAACACTTAAGGTATCCGAACACGTTGAAAATGACAAGTTTCCGTAAAGACAGATATTGTTATTATTTATTTTTATTTTATTGAATAGACTATTGACTTCACGAAACATACTTTGTTTTGTTTCTTCGCTACCTAGAGGACAAGTTATAATAAATTTTATGACTGGCAGTTTTGGGTCTCTGATCTAAAAGAGGTGGGCATTTAAATTGCTCAAAATCTATGATGGTGAGTCTAACTCAAAATATTACGAATGTATTTCTATAAAACATTTTGAAAAAAAATATTTATGTTATTTTCTAGAGAATGTAGTAAAATATTTCTTATTGTATGAATACTTTTTGAGTTATGGCTTGCTAATTAAATAATCGTCTCATACAGAATGGGATTTCCTTATAATGTTTACTCAATCAGCTCTAAAAATTAAAAAAAAATAATAAAACATTAATTTTTTTTTAATTCACTTTCTAGATAAATACGTATATTTTGTTTTAGTAATACTCTTACTAATATAAGTTCATTACAATTTTCTCTAATTGCTTTGAAGTTTTATAAAAATATTGCTAGAAATTTCACTTATAATTGTGATTTTTGTGAAATTTAGGCAGTTTAATTTAAATATTGTTAGTTGGTATTTATTGGTATTGAGTCCTAAAAATGAGTTTATAAAGTTTAAATACACTACTTTGTCAAAAAATACTCCGAACGTGTTCGGAACTTTAAGTCATGTCTACTGGTATTAGTATTAAAAATTTGAGCAAGAATACTAAAATTTGGTTTCATGTGATTTACTAAAATAGTAACAAAGTGCTAGAACTTAATATATATATATATATATATATATATATATATATATATATATATATATGTATATATAATGTATATATAATATATATATATATATATATATATACTTTTCGATTGACTGGACCATTACCGAACAAAACTTATATTGCCTTCATAAATTAATTGTATTTTGCTATATACATTCAGCAAGAAAAACTGATGAAATGGAAGAATTTTAATTGAATGTTGAGAGAGAGAAATTCGAAATTGAATGCATAGTTGTTAATGAATAAATTTAAATCAGATTAATATATAGATGATCTAGCAATTTTACATATACGTTAATTTTCTATTGCATCCACATTCCTTTCAAGATCTCAGATTCAGGTCCACACCTGTTGGATCCTTTCAATCTGCTACAGCACATCACCACCGTTAGATGACCATAATAATCATTGATACAGGACATAACGCACTACACCATTGTGCTCCCGAAAACGATTCTGGGCAGGCAATGACCATTCGCGGACGGGAAACAACAAAGGAGGAGGCAGCGAAGATTAAAGCTGGACGTTGGACATTTCATTTGGATGGAATAGTCTCACAAGAAATGGCCCGAATCAACCAATCAAGGCATCGAAAAGAATGGCTTATTTCTCTTTTTATCGCTTCCAGCGTAAGCAATCTCGATAGAGAGACCTCGGTATGCATTCTAAGTAAAACTGTTTCCGCTCTTTTCTGCTCTTTTGGAAGTACTCCGCTTTTGTTTATGGTGACCTGCTTTTGCGTTTGTGTCACTGCT
This sequence comes from Trichonephila clavipes, assembly GCA_019973935.1. Classification (NCBI taxonomy): domain Eukaryota; kingdom Metazoa; phylum Arthropoda; class Arachnida; order Araneae; family Nephilidae; genus Trichonephila; species Trichonephila clavipes. Next base: position 722,348 of record BMAU01017595.1, on the reverse strand, counting down.
TTTCCGTTAAGAAAGTTTTTTTAATTTATTTCTTTATGTGAACGTGATGATTGTATATTTTCTATTAGTAGTATATATTTTAATAATATATATGTGCTTTTTTCATGATTTTATTGGATTTTAAGTCATCTGGATTGTAATTTATTCAGTTTTTACTGGGTATTATTATTTTATAATCTTGCTCCTTTTAAATAATTTTATTTTAATCATTTTTAAATCAGTATTTTAATTGCAAGTTCAGTGGTTTTAGAAACTTAATAGTTATTCGTGTAGCATTACAATTTAGCTTCCAGAAACTCTTGTGTAGTACTTGAAATCAGCTGTCGCCAAAATTTTTGACCTCACGGACCAGTAAATTCATAATTTAAATTCCCCGGACCACTAGTAGGATTTTTTAAATGTTAAATTATACTTATGAATTGGATTATGTTTCAATGCATCTTAAAACATAACTAAACGAGATGAGTAAGCATATTCGAGACATTTTTCAGGGGATCAGCGAAACTTTCTAGCAGCCCACTAGTAGACCGCGGACCACCACTTTGGTGACATCTGCTTTACATGGTAAATAATAGAAACTGAGCCTATAACATAATTTATATTTATAAAAAGGAAAAAAAGAGACTCTCTCACACACCCATCACGATATCTCCGGACCTATTAGACTTATAGCATTCAAATATTTTCGACATGTTCCTGTCATGGAGTAGAGGTCCGCCAAGAACTAATTTTTCAAAAATCGACCCCAAAAGGGCATCTTAAGGGCTTAAAGAACGTTAGACGAGATTTATTTCCATTTTTGAGCTATTAGACCTATATGCTTGAAATTGGGTAGGAACATTCAATTCATGGAAAAAGGTCCGCTACAAATGGAGTTTTGCAAAAGTCGACCCCTAAAGAGCGTTCCTAGTAATTAAGAATGTTACACATAAGTATTGCCATTTTTAAGCTATTAGACCTTCAGATGAAATTGGCGATGCATTTCTTTCATAGACTAGAGGTCCACTACAACAGAGGTGGTCCTCTATTCTATATCTAGAGAGGTCCACTACAACAGAGGTGCGGGCCATGAGTAGTCTAGTGGTTAGAGCATCGGACTCCAGACCGGAAGGCCTGGGTTCGATGCCTGATGCCACCAAATACCCTCCGAGTACACACGGAGTACGTGCTCGTTAAATTAGTGGGTCCGTACTCTTGTGGGCTGAGTCACGAGCGCTGGGACTGGAGAATATTTCCCTCCCCCTCAGTTTCCATGCAGAAATTGTGTAGGTTGAAATAGGTGGTGTCTCCATCTATCGTCCCTTCGGGGAATTTCGCCGAGCTAAATCATACTGTCACCTGTATGGTGCTCAAGGCCAACGATTGGCGTACCTTTAGCCCCATGCCACGATGAATTTCGTGGGCCTCGATCTGACAACGTCAGACAGGTGGCATTAGAAACAACAACAGAAGTTGTGCGAAAATTGACCTCTAAGGGGCGTGGCGGGGGCTTAAGGTGTGTTAGAGATAATTATTCCCGTTTTTGAACTTTTAGACCTACAAATTTGAAATTTAGTAGGAATGTTCCTTTCATAGTGTAGAGGTCCACTACATAAAAGATTTTTGCGAAATATTACCCCTAAAGGGAATTGCGGGTGCATAAGTGGCGTTATAGATAAATATTTCCCATTTTGAACGATTAGATGTAAAGGCATTAAATTTTGTAGATCCATTCCTTTCACTGAGTAGAGATCCGCTATAAAAAGATTTCGAAAATCGATCCTTTAAGAACGTTCCAATTGCTCAAGAAGCGTTATACATAAGTATACCAGTTTTTTAGACTTGAAATTGGGTATGCATATTCCTTTCATGGAGTAGAGATACTCTACGAAAGGAGTTTTGCGAAAACCGACCCTCAATCGGCATTCCAGGGCTTAGTGGCGTTATGGATAAACATTCCCATTTTTGAACTTTTAAATCAACAGCCTTGAAATTCTGTAGGCATGTATCTTTTGTTTAAAATAGTTTCTCTAAAAACAGATTTTACGAAAATTGACTCCTGTGGGAGTAGAGCGGGGAGTTTCTGGGACGTATTTATAAAAAAAAATTGTTTTAAATTTATCACTTACCATAATGTAATTTAGTATTATTTTCATTGAATAGAAATCCACTAGGAAATAATTTTACGGAAATCTTAGGGGGAGCGAGGATCTTTTGCCGCGTATTATTAAAAAATTTGCCGTTTTTGAACTAGTTGATTAAGGCTTGAAATTTGGAAAGCATGTTTATTTTATTGAGATCCACTAAAAATTGATTTAGGTGAAACCCTTGTGAGGAAGAAGGATACGAACGCGTTAAAGAGATAGTTCTTCAATTTTAGGAATTATTATTTAGAAGCTCTGTCATTTTTAAATCAAGAGGCGATAGTTATTAGGACATATTTCAATCCAATCAAATTTTTAATGCTAAGATATCAATAATTTAGGTACATATATACACACAGTACATATGCATATAACTTAATGAAATGCCCTGTAAATCGGGGGGAGGGGGGGTATTGTCTACTTCATGTATAGATATTAAAAAGTGAATATCATTTTATATTGCATATGCGCTGTATACTTAGATGTACATTTTTATCATCAATTTTCGGTTATCATATTTTTTCTAAGTTTGCTAAATGTTACATGGAAATACTGAACGTTTTAGATATGTTTGTCGCTTAAAATAGTTATATATTTGTTAGGGTATTCAGATAATTTTAAAAACTGCAGTTATTTTGCTTTTAAGGTATCCGACTACGTTCTGAACCGTGATTTAGCAAAAGCGTATAAATAATAATATTTATGATATCTAGTTTCACTTAGATAAGAAAATGCATATAAAATTGTTTTAAGAATATTTTTACAATAAAAAATTATTTAATTACAATATTTTGACAAAAAATGAACTTAGAATTACTAATTTTCATAATATTCTCCGTTTGTGAAAACTGCTTATATTATAATAATATTTTGCCTGTATATAGCTCAGCCCTTTGTACAGCCGCTCAACTAGAATTTTGAAGTATATAACTTAGAAGTGAGTTTATCCATGTTTTACGACAGCAGAGGGGAGAAATTTTAAGGAAAAAACGCCGATAATTATTTCAATTGATTGTAACTCTGAAAATAATGGGAGTTTTTCAAAAAAAAAATAGCTCAGATTCTCTGGAGAAGTTTTTACTTTATATAAGCAGAATATTATTATTTTAGAAGCATTCTTTATAAAAGGAGAACATTTTTTTAAAAAGTTATTCTAAATTATTATTTTGCCAAAATATTGTATTTAAATAAATTTTTTCTCCAAAATGTGATTGAAAATTTTTTTATACATGTGTTCTAATCTAAGTGACACTAAATATCATGAAAAGTATCCATTTGCACGCTTTTTTAAAATCACGGTTCTGAACGCAGCCGGATACCTTAAATAAAACGTAGTTTGTTTTTTTTAGTTTAGTGAAACAGTTAATTTGTTATTAATTATTTATTAAAATAAAAGATATAACTAATTTCGAAATGCATAATTTAAAAAAAATAGATGGTTTGAAGATCTTATAAAAATATATCTTCATATTATATACTCAATAGTAATTATACACACAATTAAGCTTCCAAAAAGTGCTTTCAATTCTGAATTTTCTCTTAAATTTCCTAGCATCTACCATTAACAAGTTCTTAGTATTATGGTGTCTTAGTATAGTTAAAAAGTTCTCAGTATTTAAAATACTAACATATATTTTCATGATGTCAGAAAAATGTTTTCAAAAACTAAAATAATAATAATAATAATGTAGCTTTGTAGTCTTTTCCTTCGTATTTTAACAAAAGATTTCCAATTTTATACACTCTTGCTATTTTTGACTAATATTTAATTTAATTATAATTTAATTTATAAATTAGAGTTTTTGAAATTTTTGTATGCTTTTTCAAATTGCTATGAATTTTTTTACAATTACACCACCTGTATTTATTACACGTTAGAAATATTTAGTATTTATTTTCATTGATTTGTATTTAAGTATAAACTTCTATTACCGATTAAATATTAGTTTTAACAAGAACAAATCAGTGCCATGTTGGATATCTGCAGCTTTCTCCCTCACTGTTGCCATTCATATTTTAGCTATAGTACTTCCGTGTACAACGATGGATTCAAAATTATCGACGTGCTCCGAAATATGCAGTTTCTAAACATGACTCCTCTACGTGCTCAAGTGAGGAGGCATTATCCGCTGTTGAGTGTTCTTGACACTGTAGTTAGAGCTGAAAATTACAAGTCCTATACGGACTAGGACTTTGTAGTTTTCCTAGTACTTTGCATGGTCTGATGCTTTTGCTTAACAAGTTGTTTATCATCTTCATGGTAATCCACGACTGGAGTTTCAATTGGGTATACTTCAAACATAAATACTGTGGAAATCATTAAACTTAGATAATTATTCTACATATTATTTAAGATCGTTAAAATCTGGAATACTAAACGTTTTCAATGATTAAGTATTTTATGGGTGTGTGATTACTCACTAATCATATTTAATTACAAGAATGATATAAAATGAGATTGAAAGAGGATAGGAAAAAATATACTGTTGATATATTTGTATGAATGAGAGAAAATGATTTATTTCTTTATCATACAATCCACTTTACATTAGAAAATGTCTATAAACAATAAACCCCCCGAGCAGAATTTCTACTACAGTCTTGATAGTCAGCTCTTCATCAGCGAATGATTTTTAGAGATCTAACATTCTTTTATTATAGCGTGATTTGGTTTTCAAACTTGTTTTTCCCTTTACTTAAATGGGAACCTATGTATTATATTACCCTTTTTGCTATTACTTGATTACTTTGTGCATTAATTATTTATATATAAGTAGAGATGAACTTAAGGAAACACAGTAGGATTCAATTGACAAAAATTGGTAAAAAATTACGATTCAATTGGCAAAAATAGGTCAAAAAATCAAATCTAATTTTTTTAGCCTAAATTATCTTTATATACATTTCTGTAATCTCACAAAATTTGAAAGCTCTAATCTTAAAAAAACGTAGAATTATGATAGCCTTTTCGTTGGTTTTTATTCACATTCCTATGGCAAATCAAACTTTAAATGGACTTATCTCAGAAAAATAAAATAACTAGTTTGTTTTCATTAAAATGCTAAGGCTTTTCTTTTCTACTGTGCCTAATTTTTTTAATTTTTTTTTACCTATTGCTAATATTACATGTAACAAACGTTGGTATGCATTTCTGAATCAAAGCAATACTTATTTTTTTAAAAAATAACTGAACTCAGAATTTATACATTTTTTAAGGAATTTTCAATAAGCATTCAGGAAAAGAAGTATTGCACGAATACCAATCATGGTATCGCAAAACCCATACCAACTTTTGTTATACGTGGTTTGATATACTTGTAAATCTAATTCCATGCGTGTACTTAAATTTTTGTAGGATGAGTAGCATTTGAGATTCACTTCACAAATTTTAAGTTTTTTCCTGAAAAAAATTAAATGCTTAGCGTTTTATGAAATGTTGAGCATAATTTTTTTTTACATAGTATACGCACATAGGTGGCAACCAAAAAAATTTTTAAATCCTTAAATTAAAATTTTAGTGTAAATCGTACCATGTCCTCTTAATTTCTTGCAAATGCAAATGTTCCTTATTTCTGTAACCTCTTTTGCTAATTCTATTCAGGAAGATTATATGTATATATTTCGATGCTTTAGCAGCAATTCCTTTGAATCAAAATTTCTGACAGCATTTAATGTACTCGGCACGATTATGTATATATATATATATATATATATATATATATATATATATATATATATATATTGGAATTAGTCAAGTTAACATCATTTTTGGTGACCAAATTTGGCGAACTTTTTAGAGGGTTGGCTACTCTTTTTGGTGAATTGGCTATCATATGCATGCTTCTGGAAATTACTGTGGAAATCTATTTACATCACGATCTATAACGTAAGCGGATCTTTCGCGAAAGAACTAGAAAACAGCCGTGCAGACTATAAATAAGAATCGCTCCCTGAAACTGAGTCAGTATTACTTTGATTGTTGAAGTGACCACTAGCGATTAGTTGCTTGTAAATAAACTTTACGTTTTTGTATATTTGTGCAGATAGTTGTGTCTGAGTGCTGTAGAAGATGGGATGACCTTATGAAACTTATTTTGTGAATTTTGTTGCTATATCCTGTTACAGATTGGTTATGATTGCTTGAAGTTTACTCTTTATCTACAGTAAATTCCATCGTTCTTAGTTTTTTTATCGACTGCATTATAATTTACTGTAGTTTTTCCCTTCAATATTTTTTCTTTCATTCATTACATTCAAAATTAAGACACAAAAAATAATAAAATACTCACAAATTTGGGAAATCTATTTCGTCAGGGCTAATTAATTAAATTGGTACTTTAGTGTACAGTCAGCACACGGAGGATTTTCCTCATAATATAAAAACACTGCATAACTTTTTAAACTCTTGAATATGTTAAAAAAACAAGAGAACACAAATATTTACAGCACAAAAAAATATTTTTTTAAATATATTTTCTTCTTTAACACATAAACTTAGTTTGACGATAGTAAAAAAAACAGTTTTTCTTTTCACTAATACATAAAAGTGCATTTTATGTTGAGCATTTTGAGTGAGGTTTTGATTGAATGCTTTTTAAAGCACCGCATCCTAAGGTAGGATTCCTGAATATCAACTACTGCACCTTAGTCTTTGTTCAGTCTTTTGAACGTTTTCTTCGGAATCTGACAAAAATCCCAACAGATTACTTACTGGTACTTCTCTTTTCTTCTGAAGATTCATTTATTAGCGCATCATTGCTTTCAGGTGGTTGGTTCTATAATAAATCCAAAACCTCTTGAAGATTGGGCTTCTTTTTTTCCCAGAGAATCATTGTCACATAGCAATCTAAATTAACACACGAACTCCTTCCACATTTTCAGGTGTTCTCTTCCTTTCTTTGGAGACATTCCCAAGTGCACGGAAGGCATCCATCCACATTTAAACACATTTCCAATCAGAAACTCGGCATCGTAGAAGAATATCGAAGTGATGACGAAAGGCACGTTGCACTGTAATCACTGACAGACTGTTAGAGAAATACGCCTCCACGCGAAAGCGCCCTGATACCTCGACCACAGTATATGCGCGACTGAGACGGGTGGAAACACAAATATCCCACTCCACCCCTTCAACCGAGCCCTACCCCCACGCTCCTCCCCTCCCAACGAATATCACTGCAATATGTTCAAAACTGGAAGTTACCGTGAGTCACTCTGTGTTATGAAAAATACGTTACTGATAAAGAACAACTACGACTTGTTTGGTAAATGTTGTGGTAAAATGCTACCATCGGGAACACCCCGTTTGGCGTCGGTTCTATCATATTTGATGACTTTATCGTCCGCGCCGGCAACACGGAAGAGTGCCGATTTTTTTAAAAAAAATTAAAACTACCGCAAAATCCGGTGTATAACGCGCACCGGTGAGTAACACGCACTTATACTTTCAAGCTGATATTTTAGTTTTTGGATGTATTCGCCGTATAATGCGCATCCCCTTTTTACGTAGGAACCTGAAATATACGTGTGTAATGATTTGATGTTTTGAAGTCATTTATTCGAGGCATTATCCCCGGATTTTGAAAAAAAATAAAACTACAACCTTTTAAAAGGGTCTCAGGGGTGTTAAATTTCTCTAGAGGTCAGAAAATGTAAACGAGTTTCAAACTGGTATAATTCTTTTAAATTTAAATTAAATGATTCGAATCTTTTACACATTATTTATAAAGGGATGGTGCTTCAGAAAAGTATAAAATGTTTAAAATATAATCATAATTTTAAAAATCATAAGCATATGAAAATTCTATAATAAATACTAAGTATTTTATGCGTTGCGCACGCTATCTTTTAAAATAATAGCCTCTGATGTATAAAACTTCACATAATTATAAAATGCATCATACTCTTTAAATCCTACCTAATTTTAGTATTATATATATTTTGTATTTCAAAATATTTCCAAAATATTGCAATTTTTTAAATATTTTTTTAAAAATGCATTTTTTTTATTTATTAAAAGATGTAAGTTATTATTTTATTATATATAAAATGAGTTACACAGTGTAAAAAGAATACATTTATCTTTATAAATAAACTTATAGCTAGTAATTAAAGCTACTATTTTAGAAAATAGCATGCGTGACGTAAAACTTAAAAAATATTTCTGATAGAAAAGTTTCTTATTTTCATATGCTTATAATTTTTAAAATGTTGATTATATTTTAAAAATTTTATACTTTTCTGAAGTCCCATTTATTTGTAAATAATGTGTAAAAGATTCGAATTATTTAATTTAAATTTAAAAGAATTATACCTGTTTGAAAATTGTTTATATTTTCAGACCTCTAGAGAAATTTAACACCCCTGAGACCTCTTAGTTCATTAGGGATACTTGTTTTTTGGTGAATATTCTAAATAGATTGATGAACTCTGTTAATAATTGTTCCTAATCTGCCTTTTGAAATAAAAGAAAAAGTTCATTAGGTATGCCATTTAATGTAAATAAACAATATTCCGATTTATGTAGAAGTCTAATTTTTTTCATGCTCGTCGTTTCTTTTTCTTTAATTTTTATTTTCGAAGCTATCATTTTATACCCGGCGTATAACGCGCACCTGTAAATTTCGATCTTATATTTTGCGTTAATAGTGCACAGTATACGCCCAATTTTACGGTAATTACTTTTTTAAACTTTGTTTTTCATTCAAAGAGATATACAGAAATATAAAGCGGTAAGAAAGAGAGAATAAAATGATACAGATTTTAAGAAAAGTTCTTCGGTTAAAAATTTGGCATTTCTTGAACATTTCACTATTTTTTAGGAAATTTATTTAAAGCATGATAAAATATATTGTTTACGAATATGTTGTTATAAAGTACAGTTTTAAAAATTTGTTAATAAACATTAAGATATAACTATTTATTTTTAATTATACGCGTTTACTAACTATCAGCTCACAACATCAAATTTTATTGAGATAAAAGTTTTCATGAAAAAAAAATTGAAAATTTGGGCGTTTATATTTTTTATAATGAAAATTTCAGTATTAAACTGACTATGCATTCCACATTCTAGTTTTTGATTCCGTAAAATGCACTTTCATAAATAAATTCCTTTAAAGAGCAATTTCATTGTAATAACGAGGAAAATAATTTTTCCCAACAGTTTAACAATTAATATACATGTTCCCATTCTCTTTATTTAAATAATTTTCAAGATGACAAAATCCTTTTGATGATTCAATTAGAGATTTCAAATAATCAACTAAAATGGTCTTATTAAACAATATATAAATTAGGAAATCGTAATTGGTAATGGTGGAAAAAGATATTGGACACACACACAAATTATTTATCAAAAAAAAAATCTGTTTCCGCCATCCAATCCAAGTAAGTTTCGTTTTTGTGAAATCGAACTATACCTTGGAAAACGTAATGTTTAAAGCACTTAAGTATTGTGGCGCCATCTCTTATTTATTAGAAACATTATAATAAGCATAGTTAATTGCATTTTAAAGATACCTTTCAATATAAACCACTTCAGTATATAAATTCAATTTACTTGCATTTGGTATAAAAAAAAAAGATTTATTCTTGCAACGTAATATTTTATTCTAATTGAATTCAGTCTCCTTACTAAAAGAATTTGAATTCAAACGTATAACTAAATTTAATGCGTAGACACTTTTTTATTAAATGATAATGAATATGAAATATATATATATATATATATAGTAAATAATAGAATTCTTTAACTTCCTGCTTTTTTAAACTCATTTTAGAACTTGCAAAAATAAATTCTAAAAAATAAAAGGAGTACCAAAAATTTTAAAAATATTTTGCAAATTAATTATTATATTTTTTATATTAATTACTAATTTTTATATTTCAGAAAAAAATATACTAATTAAAAAATCATGATTATAATTGTCTTTAAAAATATCTTAAATCTGAACCAGGTCTATACACGAGTATAAATACATTTTTTAATTCACATTTCTAAATATAATTATAGTGTTTAATTAATAATAATAATAATGAACCTTAAACGAGGGATACCTTATGTAATAAAAGTTGTAAATTGTATTAAGCATTGGATTAAATAATTTTTTTTTAATATAACATTCGCTTTTTAAAACATATTTGTTAATTTTAAAATTCCTTTCTTCACATCAACATTTTTCTTACGCAAAAATAGTCGTGCCTTTTAAGAATGTGTATTTTTTGTAATGAATTTTGACTCAAATTCAGATGCACAGTTAAGTTTTATTTCAATTCCAGATATATCTGAAAAATGCACTTATGGGAGGAAAAATTCCTTTCTTTAAATTTAAGACATTTAAACAAATAAAAAGTATCTTGAATTAGTAGATGTCTCGTGTAAGGTAAGAATAAAGTTTTAAATAAAAATATGTTGCTAATAATTATACTATCGAAAAGGGAAAAAAAATCTATCATTAAAAGCACTTGATGCATTTTTACATATTTTGTTGACGGCATTTTCTTCAAAACTATAAATATTTTGTTTAATTCTCACTTATGAAATGTTTTATTATTTATTACCCAAACGAGCTAATTTTTATTATATACCGAAGATTTAACCTTCAACATTTACTTTTAAAACATTTTAAAATAACAAAATTTATTGTTTTTTCAACCTGAAATATTAATAAAAATAACATTTGCTTCCTTTTATTTGGACTCTTTTTCAATTTTTTTCTTCAAGAGAACATTAATCCCCCCCAATTATTATTAGAATGACATTTTCCATTAGTGGATTAGCATTTTCAAATTATTTATTAATTTTCGTAATTTGTTACAAAATGTATTTGTTTCAATTGTTTTTTTAATTACTTTCAGTTTATTGGTTCTTGTTGTCCTGCTGTATTAAAGTCGTTTCAAAATACAAATACATATATTTTTTATGAATAAGAATTAAAAAAATCTTTTATATACATTTATTATTTTATGCATGTATTTCTCGTAATGTTAAAATTACATCATTTTTTTTTTTTACCTTTAAATAATGGCATTATATGTGTAATTTTAATAAAAATCTGTTCATATTAACATAAATATTTTATCAATTTATTGTTGAGTTTTTTCAGTTAAAAAATTATGACATCTAATAGAATCGAAGCAATTATTCTTTTTTATTCTATCTTTACAAAAATATTATTTCTGAAATAATGTGTTTTGACATTATGTTACGTTTATTAAAAATTATTGTCGTCATTATTGTATAATTGCATATTAATTTTAATAGACAAATTTCTTATTTCTCAGAAAAAAATTATAGTATTTCATATGTTTTCTCATATTGGAGATATATTTTATAAGAACTGTTTAAACCAACAGAAAAATTTAATTGTTCTTTTTTTTAATGAAAATACTTTCTTTTGTTGTAAAGATATTATTCACATGTTTAATTTTTGGTTGAAGTAAGAGAAAAAATTTATTTTTTCACTGCAGAGAAACAAAAATCATCAAAACATTAAAGAAAAAGTATATGTTTCACACCACACTAAAAAATTCATTACCTTAAAAATTCCGTTTTTAATCCAAATTTTCGAATTGAACACACACACACACACACATATATATATATATATATATATATATATATATATATATATATAATAATTTAAATTGATATCTACTGATAATTCGAATTTCCTTTATTATTAACATCTAATTCCTAAAACTTAATACCCTATTACATACTATAACGAGTATTACGAACTATTACATACTATTACTACTATAACGAGTCTCAATTTACATTTTTCTAAAACATTACAAACATTATATAACTGATTCTATAGACCTTGAGTTTCTGATAGATTTATTGACGATTCCAAGAAGTGCAAGATCATTACTTGTTTTCAGGCACATTACTCAAACCTGGTTCTAATATTCCCTAAGAAATTATGTAATTTTTATAAATGACTAATTGTTCCCTTCGCCTAAACATGTGACTGTATTTTTTTGCCATCCATTTTTCCCTGTATATAAAAACTGGGTATTTGAATAGCTCTATCTTCCTTTTGTATTTGTCTTCGTCAACATGTAAAACAAGCATGTATTTGTATGCTTTATGTTTTCTGTTTTCTGTGCTGTGCTGTCCAAATATGTTTGTGTGTCACCCTGAATAAAAGCTGGATGTAAATTAAGAAAATATTTCTTTGAAAAAAATCTTATTACTACAACAATCGAGATAATAAACTAGATAAAACCACCACTCGACACCATTACACACACACACATATATATGCGAGGGCATTTCGAAATGTAAAGATACACCGTACGCCAGAGGAAAAGAAAAGTTTTGGCGAGCCAGTTGGCAATACAGGTGTTACCCTTGAACCGTTAGCTTTCTCCTCACGGTCGTTCGGCATTTCAACGTTGATTCTGGTTGGAGTAGGTCGTGTTTAAAATGACTGGGCCGCTTAAGAATCCTGCCAAATGTGGTGCGCTCCGTCAAACGTTTTCTTCATGGAAAAGGTCAGCGACCAGCGGATATTCACAAAAAAATTGTTTATGTTTATGGGAACATTATTAATCGTCAAAATGTCACAAAATGGTGTCATCATTTCTCTGAAGGTAGGACCGATGTTCATGACGAACAAAGAACAGGTCGGCCATCCGTGATCTCTGAAGCCCTTCTTCAGAGAACGGAGGAAGCAATTCGTGCGCTTGGTCATCATCTTGGAGTAAAATCATTCCACGACGATGATGAGATCAAAGATGAAGTTGAAATGTGGTTCTGATAACCGGCGGCAACCTTTTATGACTGTGGGATACAAAAGCTTGTTCACCGACTTAACAAATGTTTGGATAACGGGGGTGATCATGTCGACAAATAATAAATAATCCAGCTAATAAGATGTACCTGACATTTTGTACATAAATGTTTTTTAAGGAATGCGAGTCATTGTATCTTTACTTTTCAATACGCCCTCGTATATATATATATATATATATATATATATATATATATATATATATATATATATATATACTGAGGCGACTGAATTTAAAATCCTGTATGATGCTCTGGATCTTCGGTTCGGCTGGAAATACTCCAAGGAATACGCACTTCTGCAGATGAAAATAAGACTCCAGAAAACCTTAGAAAACTTGCAGGAGTATGCTTTTGAAATACAAAGGCTCACCATCTTGGCTTTCTCAGAATTCTCAGCAAATGTGTGAGAAATGATTTCTCTCGAGTATTTTGTGGATGGATGAAGAAATCCAGGCTGTAAGAGTGGCAGATGTCCAAGATCTTAATCTGCCCTGTTATCCGCCCTGAAATGGAAGGCCTCTAATGAAGCCAGTTGCAGAGACAGTCATTCCGTCTGAGGAGCTAGAGTGACTGCAGATGTGTCCTGTGAATCTCCATGGATAAAGGAGATTGAGGAACTGAGAGAGGAAATTCAAGATTTAATGGCTCAACGTCAGAACCTGAGGAGACGTAGAATCACTTGTTAGGGCGCGGTGGAGCAGTGCATCTGAGAAGTAGCTGCCCTCCAATAAATAAAGAAGTTTGCAACATCAAGTGCGGGGGATGCGGTAGAGCCGGCCATGTAAGAAGTAACTGCCCTCGAGTAAATCAAGAAGATTTTTGTCGTACAAGTGTAATAGAATCAAAGAAAGTGTATAGCAACCGAAAATGATTAGCAGATAAAAATGGAGACGTCCGTTTGAAAACACACTGTTCGGAGAGCAGCAAGAATCTCTCAAACAGCTTGAAATTTGAAAAGAAATTTGTCGTAATAGATCCAATAGTCCGCCAAGTTACAATGTCATCAACATCGGCATTACTTCCGTGCAGTGATGACAGCGTCCGAAAAGAACAACTGGCTGATCCTGAAATAAAACCAATCATAGAATTCAAAGAGTCGTCTGACGAAAAGCATATCTGGCAAGACATCGCCCCTTCCCATCCTACAACGAAGCGTTATTGGGCTCTTTGGGACTCTGTCCATCTGATAAACGGGGTTTTATATCGAAAATTGGAGTCTGACGACAGAAAAACATTCAGGTGGAAATTAATACTCCCAAAGACGAGAGTTTCAATAGTCCTTAAGGAACTGCATGGTAGTTCAACTGGATGTCATTTTCGTGTTATGAAGATCTTACAAAAAGTTCGTAAGCGCTTCCACTGGAACAATGTGCGGAGTAATGTGGAAAAGTGTTTTCGTATTTGTGATCCCTGTGCTGCACACAAATGTCCCAGAAAACGGACTAGAGGAAGGCTGTAGCTGTATAATGTGGGAGCGACTTTCGAACGGATAGTTTTTGACATCCTAGGTCCACTTCCGAGATCGTCAGATGTCAACAACAACATCCTGGCTGTCATGGCCTACTTAACTAAGTGGCCTGAAGCCTATCCTATTATTGACCAAGAGACCTCAACCGTTGCAGATGTTCTAGTTCAACACTGGATCACACGATCCGGGGATCCTCTACAATTGCACCCCCCTCAAGGAAGAAACTTCGATTCTGCCGTTTGCTAGAAAATGTGGGAAATACTCGCCATCGACAATACCAGAACAACAGTTTTGCATCTACAGTCTGACGGAATGATAGACAGGTTCAATCGGACCATTCTGAACAGCCTTTCAATCCTGGTATCCAGTAATCTACAGTACTGGGACAAGAAGCTGCCCATTTTCATGCTTGCCTACAGTAGTGCCGTTCATGAAACCACCGGTTATCCCCCATCCCAGATGCTCTTTGGACGTGATCTTCTTCTGCCTGCAGATCTTCTGTTCAGCTGGCCACCAGATGCACCTTGGTGCCTCAAGAGTATATAGAGAAACTCCAGGCTCGGATGGAGGAAATGCATCATCTGGCTAGGGAAAGAATCAGCATGGCTTCAGAGAAGATGAATACCCGATATGCAAGAGCAACCGGACACGACTTCCACGAAGGCGACAATGTGTGGCTATGTAATCCGAAACGTCGAAAAGAACTCTCTCCGAAGCTGCAGACCAACTGGGAAGGACCTTACACAGTCCTAAAAAGACTGAATGACGTTGTGGTGCGTATAGAGAAATCACCACAAATAAAACCGAAAGTAATACATTACAATAGGCAAGCCCCTTATCTTGGCCAATATGAATAAGATCCTTAATTTCAGACCATGGTCATTAATTATTTTGTAAATAATGAAAATTATTTCTCTTTTCAAACTACTTAGTTTTATTATATTATTGTAATTGACTTTTGTATTTTGAATTTATTTTCTTTGTATGTGCTGTTCAGTACTAGTTACTTTATATTTAATTATTATAAATAATAGTTTCTGTCTGTAAATAGAGTCCCCTTACTCAAAGATTGTACTGCCCGGGACGTGCAGTCTTTGAGGAGGGGGCAGTGTTACGAATTCTGTGTAAATAGTGTAAATAATTTGCATTTGAGTGTTTAATGCATTTATATTACTCTATGCATATTTATTTCATGTTAAAATTGTGCTATTCACAAGCAATGCCACCCCTTACGTTATAATGGCGATTCAATGAGAACTTGGCGAAATCGTGGCGGTTTAGTCAATTTGGCATCATTTTTGGTGGATTTGGCGACCATTTTGGCGTCATTGACGTCCATGTTGGAGAGTTCAGAACCTTCTGAATTCTTCTAGAAAGTAGTAGATTTCTCCACTAAATTCACGATCGTTTATATTTCTGGAAATTTCTGTCGCGTCTATAAAAAGATGCTCGCTGGTACGGCGATGAGTCTTGATTAAGCTAATGAGTAGTGAGGATTGTTTTTGACTAGCGATTAGCTCGGCTGTGCTTGTGAGTAATTCTTACTTACATCTATTTTTAAACTCTGGTGATTGTGTTTGATTGCTGTTGAAGGTGTGAAGACCTTCGGATATTTGCCATGTGATAAATGCCGATGATTGAAAGGATATGATTTTTGATAATAAATTCGCATTGCTCTTAAAGAACTGACTATTTTTCTTTGTGATTGTTTTTGCATAAAATCCTCGAATCCGGATCTACGTAACAATATACACTGCTCAAAATAATTAAAGGATATTGCGGTTTTAGGTGGATCTTGTGGCTGGAAAACTTTTTATGCATGGTCGACTGATTGATACAAGGTCGACAGAAGTAGTAGGTAATATGAGAATAAATTACACATGTTTGGCAGAAAAAAATGCATTTTATTGCGCACTTGTGTACAAAAGGAAAAAAAAAACACAATTTGTGCATATGAGAAAAAAAGAATAAGAAAAGGTGTTTTCTTCAAAGGAAATCATTTTCAGTAGGGGATATAGTTTCCACGGACGGCCAGCAACGTTGAGCACCTCTGAGGCATGGAGTCAATGTGGCTATTAATCACGAGTTGGGGATTTTGTCCCACTCTTCCAGAAGAGCTCTTCCCAGTTCTTGGAAAGTTTGTGGGGGTGGTTGGTGGCCAGCAACTCGTCTTCCTAGAGCGTCCCAAACGTTCTATATTGCATCCATGTCTGTAAAACACGCTGGCCATTCCATTCGTACGATTCCTTCCTCGAAAAGGAAATCCTCCACCAGGTTAGCACAATGTAGCCTGCAGTTATCGTCCATTAAAATGAAGTAATATCCGATTGCTACAGCGTAAGGGACTACAATAGGTCTGAGGATCTCATCCCTATATCGGCGAGCAGTCAGAAGTACATCTCGAATGATGTAGAGGTTTGTGGGCCCGTCAATGGTGATGCCACCATGCACCAACAATCCCCCACCGCCAAATCTGTCACTTTCGTGCACGAACGCAGGATTATTCCTACTGCCACGGTCCCTCCAAATGAAAATGCGCCTATTATCCGGATGAACAGAAAAACGG
This sequence comes from Trichonephila clavipes, assembly GCA_019973935.1. NCBI lineage: Eukaryota > Metazoa > Arthropoda > Arachnida > Araneae > Nephilidae > Trichonephila > Trichonephila clavipes. Next base: position 705,387 of record BMAU01017595.1, on the reverse strand, counting down.
GACTTGTCAGAAAAAAGAACATTGCTCCATTCATTTCTCCTCCAGTTCACGTGCTCTGTAGCCCCTCCCTGCGGTCGCGACGATGCCTTGATGTTAGTCTAACACATACCATCGGTCGGCGAACATACAGACCTACACCATGGAGCCGGTTTCGGACAGTCTGAGTTGAAACCGTGGTGCCAGTAGCCGAGCGTAGGTGTTGTTGGAGAAGAGTAGCGTTCATATTTCAGTGTCTCCGAGCCGTTAACACTAAATAACGATCTTTATTGGGCGTTGTTGCCCCTCTACGACCTTGTCCTGGTCTTCGGCCTGCACTTTCACTCTCCGAAAAACGGTTCCAGATCCTGGAAATCACACTTTGAGACACTCGAATGGCTTGCGCTACTTCGGCTTGAATTTGGCCCCCTTCTAACCTACCAACAACTGTCCAAGCTTTTGAATCATTTAAATGACTTCGCTTGAGACATCGTACTCATCGAAACAAAGCAGTCACTGAATGCCGATCATTCTTGTCTTCATTTCAGTTGAAAGTCAAATTTCATCGCAGCCACTGAAGCAACGTTTTTGACGTCGAACTCAAAATTAGCATACTCCACAGTTTGAAAATCAGAAAAATTTGCATTTGTGTTTCTCTTCTTCCATTTTCGGCAAAAAAAATTTCGCTTATATCTTTATTTTATATAAAACTTACAATATCCTTTAATTGTTTTTAACAGTATAATATTTTTAGGAAGAAGAAACAATTTTGAAAACATTATATTTGTTGAAGAATCTTTTTTCAAAAAAAATACTAAGAAGGGTTTGTTTTTAATAGAAATTAGAAATTTGTATTTTTATGACAACCCCGGGAAGCATGCATCAGGGACGGCACTAAGTCCCGACACCTGCCTGGGGTCGCCAATTCTAAAGGCAGCATTCGTATCGAATTTGAAAGAAATTTTTTTCTTACAAAAAATTTGATATATTTTCTGAAATATGTATTATTGAGTGTGAATTTGGTATTTAATTTTTCATGAATCTTACTTCTTTATTTTGTACTCTGCATGTTTAATGTTAGTTTTCTTTCGTGTGGAAACTTAAGCTTTCGAGGCGGGAGTATTTGATTACACATCTTTCGCTATTAACTTTCTCACCATCCCGGAGTATGATCACAATGGACATTCCTATCACCAATACGACATCCTCTGTCAGCAGTCTTAAGGGGACAGAAGCAATAAAAGTTTTTTTGTTGATAACGAGTCACAGGATTTGTTTTATTTCAGTCTTGTGAGTGTAGTTACTTTAAGTTAAATAAACGTTTGTGATCCCCACCATCAATAAACTCTTTTTAGAAGAAATAGACGTGCTGGAATGGATGATTCATTTTCTTGCTCTTTACTTGTTTGGAATAATAACATGTAATTATGTCCTTAATTTCAAATTATTTTGTACTTGACTTAATATATATATATATATATATATATATATATATATATATATATATATATATATATATATAGTATAATAAAATAAAAGTGGAAACGTTCTAAAACCTACAATGCTAAAGAACAAGTAATTTGGAGTTCAAGAGACACAACAAATGTAGATACAAAAAGAGTCTTTGGACTAAACTGGAGACATATTATGATTTCTGAAGTTGTCGATGAATTAGGCCAGTGACTTAAGGTTAATCAATGCTCTATGGATCCATATATATATATATATATATATATATATATATATATATATATATATATATTGTTAAGCTACCTCTTTGTTCGCAAGAATTTTTTAAGTTGTATAGGTGTTTATCTATATGATTTATCTTTTTTAATTATAGCTTATTTGGGGAGAGGGGTGGCACTTTCCATTTTTGTAAGATGCAGTAAAACTGCAAGAAGCGGTCTTGCTCTCACGTATACTGCATATAAGTAGCTCTTTGACATTTAAGGTATCTTGTTTTTGCTGATTACTGGATTGTTCCCTATCCAAAGTCAACCGAGCTCTGATACCTTTGAATAGTCCTAAAAAAACTCTTATTTAAATTTTTAATAAATTTTTATTCTTAAACTATTTATTGATGTTACAAGGAAAAATAAAAATTATGCATCAGAGTTGCATCATACCTCTAAGTTAGCTATCGTATATAATATACATAATGCACTATTTTGTTTTATTTTTTTATTTAGTACGTTATTAAAATAGCGTTACTTAATTAATAGTGTACTTAAATTAGTGTTACCTCTCGTGCTATACCTCCTATAGCAATTTAGCGAATGGTATGTACAATCAGTACGTAATTTTCGAGAATTCGTGATAGCCTAACGTTTAGAATAACGCCTGGTGGATAATGGATGTGAAACTCGCATCCTCTGAATGCCCTCATGCGGAATAATAGACACCGTTGCACTTTAATCTATCTAGGACTATTTCACATGGCATATATAGGAACTGGGAAAGTGAACTAGCAGTTGTGAAATATCACCCTTGGAGCTTGAGTCTGAAACAGATATGGAAAGTCAATTATAAAAGACTTTCTGATTAAATAGTTTAATATTATAAGTAATTGCCTTATGTACAAGTTATTTTTCTAAACTTAAATTAGAATTATGTCATATTAGTAAGTGTTTAAATCAATTTAATTTGAAAGACATGCAACATATGTATGGTCATATAGATTTCCTGATTCTTAGCACTATACATAAATAACGAGTACTTCGAAAACCGATAATTCATAAATGGATCAATTGCTGCAGAACTTGGGATTTCAATATATGTATTTATAATAAACAATATCATCAAATACAATTTACGTTAAATTGATCGAGTGCAGAGAACTGAATATTTATACTTTCAATTCCAAAAAACATGAACAATATACTTTAACTCAAAAGTTTCAGAAAGCTTTTGATTTCAAATCATATTTTGTACTAATTATAACTGTAATAAATAGTTAAATAATTAACCTATTATTTTATCTTAATTTTTAAGAATATTAAAATTTAACCGTAGCGTATATAACTAACTTAAACTTTGAAATTAGTTCACTTTATGTGCTTGATGGAATCGGTGCAAAAATATAATGGAAGGGTAATAATCCTTCCCTTTCTTGGATATATGCAATTTAAGAGGTTTAATATTAATATAAATAGTCTTTATTACAGTTAGGAAATATTATATTTTAAAGAATTAAGGGATAATAATGATGTCTTTCATGAAATTTAAATAACGAAATGCACAACCAAAATTTAAGTCGAATTAATTTTGAGCCTTATGCAATGCAGATAAGCAGAAGTAATATAAAATATAACACCCTATACTTAGAAAGTTATCTTTTATTTATAGAAGTTAAAAGAATAACAAAAGACAACAGGGTTTACAAATCTTAATGTACGTAAAAATAAAAAGCATGATAATTTAAAAAAAAGAATGTGCCTAACAAAATAAGTCCCTATCTTATTTTCGGAGGTATTTAAAAGTTTTATCATTGACTAAAAGAAAATATTTATTTAAACAGTTCAAATCAGACAATTAATTTATAGATACAGTTTTAGACTTTTATTATAATATATATATATATATATATATATATATATATATATATATATATATATATATATATATATATATATATATATATATATATATATATATATAATTGGAGTAAAATAATCAAACGTAAAGTAATTAACAGCAATTATACCTGCTCAAGATTCTGCCTGATAAATTTTGTATTCAGAAATAAGTATCTCATTATTAATTAAATAAATTAACAGATTTAGGATCTTTACCACTTTAAAAGCTCTGCGAGTCTTGCATATTGATTTAACTCGATGTAAAATAAAATTACAAGTAATAGATGAACTACAGAAAAGCTCGTGCTCTCTATTAATTTACTCTATTTCGTAAAGATACGAATGAGGAAAAATTAACATTATGACAATTTCTTTTTCTAATTAAATTCCTGCAAATTTAACCAGTCTGTCTTTTTTCATTAAAACTACACGTTTCGCACAAAAAACTCAAAGACACAATACGATATAAGAATACATAACGGCTTAATATTTAAAAGCGTTGAGAAAAAACTCCTGCCTCCGACGAAGGTTTTTTTTAATTATCGCCATTATTAAAAGAAATGCTTTTAGAATTATTTTTCATAACGATGTTAAAATTCTTTTTAAGCGGAAAATTAGAGGAAATAGTAATAATTAACAATTTAAAATTGAAGAAAAAAAAAGATTCTCATTTCCATGGAGAATAAATAATTCTATGCCTAAATGTTTAAAAAGATTGCACTAAGTAAATTGGAGATTAATATTAATTGATGATAATTTTTCCATCAAATTTTGATTTGCTTTTGATTACATTTTTAATTTGTTTTATTAATACGATTAGTTAACTATATTACGTATAAATTTCTTTTTTAACATCTTTAAGCAATTCTTTAAGATAAATATGAAAGTGTCTTGAGTTAATATTTATTTTAACAATACATCTCATTTTCTTTCCTTCTTTAACAATTCATCATTTTTAACAATACATCATTTTCTTTCTTTAACAATTCATCATATTTAACTATATATTCTTTTCCTCTTTTCTTTAACAAATCATCTTTTTTTAACAATACATCATTTTCTTTCATCATCTTATTTTAAAAATTCATCAGTATGTAACTGTGCTAGCTAAATGGTCATGTTAGAGAACTCGTTGTAAGAATTATCGTGTCGAGTCAATGAAAACTCTCCATTTAGTAAGGCTGAAGCATGTTATATCTGTGGAAGATCAAAGTCCTATCGTTGGTGCGGTGGGGAAGTTTGTAGAGAGGGTACCAGCTTATGTATCGCCATTGTCGTTTTATTAATTCTGATGAGGAGGTACGTCCCTCATTTGGGGACTTTTACTCCGCAAATTACATGCCACTTGCCATTTGACTGCGGCTCAAAATTTTTAGGTCTGTCAACAAAAGCCTTGCATTACTTTTGAGTGTGACATACATTAAACTCTTGAAGAGCGGTCCCTTCATCTTCAAGTCACGTACCACAAAGAACATGAATAAAGGCGCTAAATAAATGTCTCGAAAAAGGGTTCCTTTTTGTCCCAGTCGTCTAAGACATACACGGAGCAGCTGTGAATCCTATATTGTGTAAATGAAGCAGAACATTTAAATCCAATATTGAAGCAAATTTTACGGGTCTAGAAATATCTTATTGAAAAATTAATCTCAGTGTATCTTATTAAATAACAACTTAATCATTACCTACGCGCTTCGAAATGACCGTGCGCTCCGTAAAAAAAAAAATTAGAATTGAAAATTTATTTTGACGGTTAAAATATAAAATTAGTACTTATGTACTGGTGTGTCTGGCTGAAAAGAGGGGGACTGGAAGTAGTCACAAAAATCTGAAGGAGTCTGAAAATCTGAAACTTTTTTTTAAAAAAAATCTGTCTTTTCTCTCTGTGCAAACCGTTAAATACTCAATACACTGAAATAAATCCGCACTGTAACTCTTTTATGTTACTTTTCTCATTCCTACTGTACACCTCAAAGTCGTGTATTTCTACTTTTAAGAGAACTTCGAGTTTCTTGACCAATTGCTTTTGAAAATTCCAGCTTTCTGTGGAATTTGACCATTTCCTATGAACAAATTCGATAGAAAAAATACGGAGTTTAAAGATAAAAGACTGCTTCCCTTCACAAACATTTACATTTGAAAATATATGCTGCTCAAAACAGTTTCCATAGGTATCGTGTTTATTTTATCGGTAACTTTTATACGAATGAAACAGAAATGTAGAAGTTCCTGAACAATAACTATGTCCACAACGAGTTGGAAACTAATGCCAGAAAGCCCTTAAAGTGGCTTTAAAACTGAGGTCCACAGAGGATAAGAGGACATTATTCTTTGCTTGTAATCTAATAACAGGAAACTTAAGATAAATTGGGTTTTAACGTTAAGGAACAGGCTCCCAACTTTTCCATTTTGAAATGTGTCCCAACAGGAGCGTAAATATATCAGATTGATGTATGAATGTTTCTTAAACTTGGTAACAGATAAATATGCTGATTATTCTACAAAAGTGTACGTACTTAAATGCTTACGAATCCTTAACACTAGAAAGACTGAAACTTAGTATATACTTATATTGCCCAAAAGCAGTCAAAATGATTGCATTGTGAAAGCATGATTAATGTGTAAAGAAATTTGCTTAAAATTAACTTTTAATATTTTTTTGTATTATTTGCAGTCATATAACAAGTTATTAGTAAATATTAAAAGTAAAAAAAAAAATATTACTTCTCTTGGGAAAAAATATATTCTAAGATATTCTAAAAATTGTACTTTATATATGTAATTGTTTTTTAAGTGAAACTAAAAAGCAGTCAAAATGACTTCATTGGGCATTCTAGTGTTAAAGTACATTACAGCATTTAAGAGGAAATATCAATATATTATTGTCTTAATGGATTAACTTAAAATGTATTGATTAAAATATGCATAATTACTTGTATAAAAATGTGACGCTTTTTATGCATGGGCGAAATCAAAATTCAATATAAAATTTTACCCAGATTACATTCTAAAATACTTTCAAGACTTTTGCTCTTATTTTCTACCATATGGGCAAAATATTGTTAATATTCGATTGTAATTCCCCACTGATTCAGTGTGAAGTATAGCTAAAGTATGTATTATCTGATACTACCCAGCACTAGATATTGTATTACTAATAATTTACATATTTGATCTGTCAATACTAAATATATAACTACCTGCAATTTATGTTTGGTCTAGCAATGTGGTTGCTGAAAATACTAGTTGAATAAAATATGTTTTAAAAAATATCTCTTGTAAAAACATTTGTATGTTTATTTTGGTACCTATTGTAAGAGTTATTTGATTAAAATGACATGTTTGAAAAACATCATGTAGTCCCCAATTATAAATATTTATGGTTTAAAATTCTGCTTGAATAAAAACGTACAAACTCCTCCTGTTGAAGTTGTAATGTGCTCAAAGCTGTGGAATATTATTAGAAAATAAGCATTTTGTGTTCTTTCCATCCTCACTGTATAAATGAAATATTTTTATCTCATCAAATAAAAATTCATATAAAAATGTCTTAATATTAGTAGTTTTACCGCCACACATCATGGATTATCTTTCACAAGTTTAATATGAAAAAAGATTAGTAAGATTTATGCAAATAATTTATCGAACGAAATAATAAACAGAGCAGGCGGAACTGATTGAATCCCTAGCTCTTTAGAAATAAAGAAAGTACCTAACTAAATATAGTACATATGTAACCTTAAAATTTACTGCTATATTATTGTTTCTATTTAAACAAGATCGAAGAACTGTAGCTGAAGGAAAGAGAGGATTATTTGTAAGGATTATAAAGAACATAAGTGAAACTATGCCTATTTCCTTTTCAGTTCTATTCACCATTGTATTTTGTAAGAAAATAAAAATCCCTATATAAATTCTTAAAACTATCCAATTATACGGCACTTTTGAAATACGTCTCAAAACTGCCTTTGACAGAAATTTCAAACAAAAATGTTTAAAAAAAATGGCTAGATTTCGAATATAAGACACCTTAATCACCTCTTTATTCAGAAATCTCTTCCACAGCATTCTCCAAAATTTCTTTAGAGAGAATCCCCCGAGTTGTAGGAGAAACCTGTTCCGGAAATTTTCCGGATTCTTTTGATTGCGTTTATTGCCCATTTCGGAAGCATTTAGGATGTCGTAAAATTATCTTCAGCGGGTAATTTTGTTCCAGGAATAAAGCCGGAGGGAAAGAGATACCTAACATCATATTTTAAGAGTTCCCTGTCCATCTAATAAAGAATAAAGCTGCTTTCTTTCAGCAGACATGATTTTTTCTTCTTTTTTCTAGTAATAGTGTAGTTCTCATTTTATTCGAATGGTAACAGGAAAAGAAACTCTTTTTTTTCTTCCTTTCATTTTGTTAAGGCTTCTTCTATTTATCAAAAATATAATGTAAATGATCAAGATTCGGTATATATGATGGGATTTTAAGGGGAAATATTACTTTTCCCAGAAAACGGAAAATTTGATTTTTGAGGCTTTCAGAATAGTTGAAAGAAAATCTTAAATCTGAATTAAGGTGATTAAAAGATCTCATTCTAATTCAAAATGGAAATATTTCATAGAAGTTACATAATAAATCATCAGAGTCTTGAAGAGTAAATAATTTTATTATAAAAATATATTCTAAATTTTTCTTGAATTGAGTTTTTAAATTCGGGTATTAAAGTTACCATACTTAAAAATGTAACTTTAAGATAAGGTAAAAGTGTTTGTTAACTTTAAGGCAGTTAAAAATATCATCAATTATATAACTATGCATATTTATAGAACTTTTATCCTCCATGCATTGTTTCTGCCATATTTTTGTTTAAGCGTTTTTAATAAGTTTTCACACTCTAGAATGATGTAAAAAGTTATCTCTAAGACAGAATACTACTTTCTGAAAGTATTTTAAACTTCATAGATAGATGATACGTGTGCTGAAAATAAATCTTACCGATGATGTATTGAATTAATAATTTACTAAATTAATGAGTTTTATAGTTATCTTTGGATTGGTGAAAGAAAACCAGTTTAATGAAGATGTTACCGACAAACAATAAATTTCATACACAAAATATTAGCAATTGATAAAAAAATACTATTTAATAGCCTATAGTAATTCAAATAACCTTTAGAATTAGAAAAGGTAAATATATTGATATCAAAGATATACCTAAGCATTATCATTAACATATTTTATAAATTAAAATTTCATATGTAACAGAAAGAGAAAGAGAGAGAGAACATTTGGATTATAAATAAATTTATAAAAAAATGAAAGTTTTTACATTAATTCATTAACAACATTAGATATGCAAACACTTAAGTAAACACATGTTTTAAAAAAGAAAATCACAAATCCTTAATTAAACCTACACCTTCTGAAATGTTAAATGAGTTTTTAAAAGAATGTCACCACTGAACTTTTGAATTTAAAAACTTATAACTTCAGCATGCATTCTGTTTGATATTTTTAAATTTACAAACTAAAAAATTTGCTTTCAATATATAAAATTTGGTCACAAATATATATTTTTTCGAACAGGTACATTTCAAATTCAAAATATACTGTTAAATTTCTTTAAAAAAATAGTCTTAAAATTGCTTTATTGCATAATAATAACATTTGTCAAAAATCTGATATTAATTTTCGACATTCAAAGATACAAATAGAAATATTATTTACGCTTAATTAATAATATTCAACAAATGATTGTCAGGTAAAAATAATTGCTCAAATCTTAATGTCAAGGAAGACTTATAAATCAATCGTTGTAATGGCATTTCAATTTTTGACCACGTTTCGCAAGATAATTCTACTCGAAGGCTTACGTCTAGCATGAAGTAGAAGAATTTTATATTGTGGTCTTGTACAGGAAATGACTCAATCCTTGGATTAGAAACTATAATAAAAAGAAGTAGAGTAGAAAAGGCTTACACAGTTGACTGTCGTGACTTTGGAACTGAAATTCATCAATTTAAGTGGAACATTGTGTCACGGGGATTGAAGTGGTTTGGAGAAAGATGAGGAAGTATTTTACTCAAAAAGAATAATAAAATTACAAGTTGATCCACTGAATTTGGTTTAGGCCTGTTTGAAATGTTTAAAAGCACATTCCATTTTTGCGATATTATTAAGTGTAGAAACACTTTGATTTATAAATCAGAATGGCTTAACAATATTCACCACTTCCAATTAATTATGAATAAAGTGTTAAAATGAAGTAAATATTTTGACAAGCATTTTCTGCCGCATTTCAATTAAAAAAATGAAAACAAAAATCTTAATATGTCTTGTTGGGAGTAAAAATAACTTTGATTATTTGACAAAACGTTATCTTGAATATAAATTGTTAATGAGCACACACATAAGTATAGCAAATTAGAAATTATGTAAATTTTAAATCTCCCCAGGCATGGTTTAAAAAGTTTTAAAAAAGGCAATTTTGTTGAATTTCAAAGGATTATTAATATGAAAATATATTATTTATGTATAAATTATAAATTAATGTAATTAAATTATGTTTCATGAATATAAGCTTTTTCAATGTTTGCTTTAAGAAGGGAATTAAATTTCATTAAAACAATTCAACTTCAAAACTGAAATTTATTTCGACAGAATAAGATTTTGTATATTTATCTATTTTCTTGACTCTCAATGGGAAAAAAATAACTAAGCATAACATTTATTTCAATATTAGAAAACAAAGATTTGTCAAAAGTATATAAACTTTGGTTGAAAAATTTGTGTTTTTGGATAGCTGATCATAGAGTAACCGAAGATGTAATAAAAATTTTGAAAAATGTATTACATAATGATTTTATTATATTCTTTTTATTAATGATATTTTACAGAATACACATCCCTAGACATGTATGTGTGTATACCTATTTTTACGAACATAATTTCTAAAACGAAATTGCTGAAATTGATATAAAGTAACAATTTTAATGTAACTGCCTAAAAATATGCAATTCCGGTCAAAAATATATGAAAAATGCTTTCTGTAAACTTTTATTCTATATATTTATTGAAAGATGTGTATCATGTCTTTTTTATATCACATCTTAATATTTAGAATGTATGTGTGTGTGAACTACGCTCTAATAACATCAATACATATATTCCATCAATATCTATTCCAAATTAACGATTACTTTACGGAAATTATTTTGCGTATTATTAGCTTGATCAAAATATTCATGTTTAAGAAAAATTAATTTAAAAAAAAAAAAAAACCTAATACTTACAGAAAAATATCAACCAGAATTAAGAAAACTCATAAGAGTTTTGGAGTAATGAAATTAAATAATCACATCCCTTGATGCATTAAAATGTTTCGCATTAGCGATAAAATGAAGTAGATTTTTTGAGATATATATTTATTACTTTCTAATTTGTTTCGAAATTTAAAATCTCAAAAAAAGAAAGAATTCTGTATTTCTTTTTTATCTTTAGATTTATTCACATCCCAACATAATTATTTGTATCATTATTACTATTCATTATACATTGTATGTATTTCAAACTGCAAAACATGAAATTACAAAAATAAAACCTCAAAAGTCAAATGGTATTGCTCAATTGGATAATATATATATATATATATATATATATATATATATATATATATATATATATATATATTTAAATGAAATTATATTGAGAAAATTTATCTCTCTCAAGAGTATGTATAGAATCAATTTTTTTTTGTTTCTGATTACAAACATTTTTTATTCTTTAAAAACATGGGTACGGGTTATAAACAATCATATCTTTGACATTGTTGCACATCTCAGATAAGAATATATATCGCACAAATAATTAAAGCTAGGTTTTTTTAAGTACGTTTAATTAAAAAGAGATAATTAGCACATATACAGGTGCTTATCAAAATAATGAAACGCCTTAGATCAGTGTTTCTCAAACTGTGGGGTGTGATAACTTTTCCCCTTAGGGGGCATGATAACTCTACAAGGGGGGCGAGCATATTGAATAGTCGAAAATAAAATATTATTTTAAAAAATTATTAATTTCCTGAAAGTATACAAACAAAATATAAAATACACATTTACACTGATGTAATACGCTTCTAAATATATATCAGTACTGCACAATGTATTTTATAATAAATTTAACAACACCAAGTTAAGTAAAAGTTTAATAATTACCAGCGACCTCATGGGCTTTTCATATATAAAATTATGTGCAAAAATTAATGCCTATCTTGATAATTTGCCTGGTTTATAATTAATGCCTTAAATGCCGATGAAAAATTACGCGATTCGCTTCGCAATAACTCAGTTTAATTCGCAGGGCGGCGTATGCGGTGCATTGGGAATGGGGTAGAAATGGAATAAATAAGTAAATTCTCTGAAATAAGTAAATACTTCGCTAATACTGCCAAGGTCGTTTTATTGTATTCCAAAGCCTTCGGAAAAATTTTATGGATAACAGTGCACAGAAAAAGTTGTACTTCAAAAAGATGTGTACATAGTCCGGGATAATTAACGCGCTGCTTGAGCGAGACGTTTATATACGTCGGCTGCACTTAAAAGGCTAAAGTCATATATTATATGTTTAGCGTCAAAGTATAGTATTATTGAATCCAATACATTGCTATTGTATGGAGGAAGGGGGCGTGATGAAAGTTATGATTGAACATTGGGTCACAAATATTGAAAGTTCGGGAAGCACTTCCTTAGAATTATAAAGAATCTTTTATTGGTATGGTGTAGAACCTCCTTTGGTATGTAATACAGCTTGTATTCGCCATGGAGTCGATTTATACAAGTGCTGAATAATATTTAGAAGAACATTGTACCGTTCTTTAGGAAGATTTTGTGAATGTTGTGAGAGAGATGCCAATGAAGCATATCAATTTCGTATTGAACGGTTCGATTGCATTGAGGTCGGGTGACTGTGTGGCCCTAGGTCGATGTTTTACTTCATCCTCATATTCATCAAACTATGATTGAACATGTCCCGTTGTATGTATATGTGCATTATCGTCTTTGAAAATTCCATCGCCTGTAGGAAACAAAGTTTGCATCATAGGATCAACCTGGTCAGCTGAAATTTCTCTATACTTCTCCTTAGTGATCCTTCCTTTCAGGGTTACGATTGGTCCTCCAGACAACTACGATTAGGCTGACCATACCATGACAGATCCACATCCGTGATTGACAGTTGAAAGATCACAATCGCTATTATACGCTTCTGCAGAGGTTCTTTAAACGTACACCCTTTCTGTTGTAGGTAAAATTGGGAAAGACAATTCGTCAGAACATACAATTTTCTTCCGCTTATTAATCGTTCAGGTTTTCTGAATGTGATACCATTGTAGACGACATTTGGGATTAACCTCTGTGACAAGTGGCTTAGAAATATATGTTCTACCGCAAATGTTTTGTTTATGAAGGTGCCTTCTAATTATAATCATTTACACTAAAGAATCCAGATGCTGGGGAGCATCGTGGTCATTTTTGCTGGAGTTATTTGCTTTTTATTTCACTGAGCTTCTCATTAATTTATGGAAAATAATTATATTTAATACTATTATTATATTTTAATGATCACGAAGCGCATTTAAAAATGTCACTTTTTTCCAAAGGTGTTTCTATTATTTTAATAACCTCCTGTATAAAAGAAAAAAAATATTTTAAGTAACATATGAAAAAAATATTTGAAACATTTTCAAAAGGACTTTAATTTGCAGGTGTTTGGTAAATAGTTTAGATTTAATTTAAGCCTAACGATAAAAAAATTTCAGAATCATTTTTATATTTAATATTATTAAAAAAAATTTAAAGTAAGGATGTTTCTACTGATAATTGCTGATATTGAAATTAGTTAAAAGAATACTGTATTTTGCAACAGATCCATTAAAATATGCAGCATTTTTGAAAATTCTTTTGATTTCGTTAACAATATGCCAAGCGGTATACATTTTTCAATAATATTCAAGTCTACTCAGAAAGTATAATCATTAATTAGTTACTTCATTCAAATATATAAAATACCATTCGAATTTTTTTTTATTGTTTAAAGGAATAAAACGTTATTTCTAATCAAAATGCAGCTACTTTTCTTTTCTACTTTAGGTACAAACGTAGGCAACATTTTAAAACTTTGGTTATGTTTTCTAATAATAGTTAGTATAAAAGACAAGTGTAGGTATTTTTGCTAATTAGAGAATTATTTTGTGGCAAACTAAAAAATCTTCTCGAAAAGTATATAAAATTCCCAACATCCTTTAAACGAAACATTATGGTACTTCAAATTATCAACGGCGCCAAGGAACCAAGCAAAAGTTTTTCACACATAATAGGACTATTTGGTATTTATTCCCTTTACCGACGATGTTAAATTGAGCTTTTTTAGGTTCCTATTTATCAGGAATTGTTAAATATAAAAACTTCAAATTTTGTCTGTATAGTAACTTTATTTATATACTGGTTAAAATATTTCAAATATAATGTTTATATTTCAAAAAAATTCATCGTAAAAGTATCAATTTGAAATTTTTGAAAATTGTCATTTTTAAGAAAAACTGTTTTTCAGCAAAATATTTTGGGAAAATCTCCAAAAAAGTAGTTTTCTTATGTATAGTGATATATTATTTATTAGCAGTAAAAATTGCATGTGCTTTCATTCTGTAGATTCTGAGAATAAGGTACACACAGTTTGAAAACAATCATTTTGATAAAATTGCATTTTTAGTGTAAAAAGGCACTTTAACACAAAAACAATGAGTTACAGCATGTATTTGCTCTATTTTATTAAACCTTAGCATCTTCTTAATTTTTAAGCATACAATAGGAAAAAAAATTTTAAATGTTCAGAAAATACAAATATAGTATTTTTCAGTTTTTGTTCAACGAGATTTTTTTTAGCATTTTGCATCAATTTTCCCAAATTTTGTAACAATCTGTGAAGAATTTTTAGCTTCGATGCATTACAAATATCAAATTTGACCTTAAAAAACATCATAAATATAATGTAAACATGTATCAATATGTAAAAGTTATGGTTTGGTAATATGTGATTTTTCTACATTGCGAAAGGTTTTATTATGGATTTGTATGTTCACATGCAAACACAATTATAAAAAAATATCAAAATTAAAAATTTTCACTAAACTGTACAAAAGATTTCTAAAAAAGTCAAAAATAAAACTATTTTTATGTTTTTAAGCATGAAATTTGTGTATTTTTATGCATGTAACAAGCTTCTCGCAACGACAAAAAGCATTACACATCTAAGTTATAAATAGTTACCTATTATTGTAAACCCTTTGAATATTAAAGCTTAAAAACTTATCTGAACACAATAAATAAACATTAATATTTGCAAAGAAGTGAAATATTTAAAGTATTTTGTTTAGTTTTCTCAAAAACCTGCTATTTAAAAATATAACTATGAATTTTTTAAAAAAATGACATTTTTTGTCACGATATATGGATTTCAGTGAAGTATTTTGGGAAAATCCCCAAAACACTCACATGAATATATATGATTACATATCAGTAACAGGAGGAAAAAATTTCATTTGCAATCATACATTATATTTTGAGAAAAAGATGCATGCAGTTTTAAAAACATCATTTTTGAGAAAATTGATTTTTTTGCTATGCAGTTTAACTTCACAAAAATAATGAATTACAACATTTATTTGTCCCATTTTCTTAAACGTTAGCATCTTTGTAACTTATTTTGCATAAAATAGTAAACAAAAAGAATCTTAAATTGCCCAGAATATTATTTTTCAGATTTGTGAACGAGATATTTTTTTCTAGTAATATATATTTTCTTAAACCTTATATCAATTTTTGAAGAATTTGTAGCTTTCATGCATTACTAATATCAAGTTTTAAAATAAAGCATCATAAATATAATTTAAAAATGTATCAATATGGTTTGATATGAATTTGAGCTATTACAAAACTATTACAAAAAATCTTCCTGAATCTTTTAAATAAATTTTTTTATAAACTCTTATACGTTTGAATGAGCTGGATATTTCTTCAAAATGTATTAAGATTTTCTACAAACTTCTCTCCTACTTAATTCTAACTCGACATTTTTTAAAATTTATCTAAACACCTCAAATGTTATTTTCTCTTTTATGAAGCGACAAAAAAAATCGCCAACGTTTCGCACAGAAATTTACGATTAAATGTTCTAAGAGCTTTAATATTTTTCTCGACTCCAGGAAAAATGTCAATACAATCGCCCCGAAAACCATCTAATATTTTTATTAAATGGACGAAAACTGCTTAAAATTACCATAAGAATGAACTAAAAGATCCCTTACATTTTACGAGGCGTTAGTAATTTTCTGCGTTTCAGAGAGCTCTAATAATTTCTTGAGACTCGGATATGATTATTTTTACATTGTATTTTTGAATATAAAGTCACTATTTTGACTTACCATTTACTGATCTTTTTCTCTCGGTCTAGTTTAAACTATCAATATTCTATGGAACTGTTTGCATTGTACAAATTAATATTCAAATTTTTGAAAATTGGTTATATTAAGGTAGTTGCATCAAAACATGTAGCTACACACTAATATTTTAGTCAAGAAATGTGCAAAATTTTAATTTTTAATGATGCATTACTTTTAAAGGCATTTAAACAATCAAACATCTAAGCAAAAATGGTGCTTTTAGTACTTTCTTTTCGTAAAATGTCAGAAATAATAGAAAACTAATACTACACTTATTAAATCTAACTAAACTTTCGTTCAAGGTTTATGCATATATATGTATTGTAACGTCGTAACTCCCAACCGGGATCGGCGTCTTTGGTGGACCCAACACTCACACGTGCATCTTGCAGCTGCAGCGCAACCCCTTTTTGACCCCGAGGAATCGAACCCTGTCGACCGGAAGATGGAGGAGAGAGATGTTTTGAACTTACTCGGGAGCGGTGGCCAGACGATTCCTCCTCTCACAAAATATTGGACACTTACAATCTTTAATTAATTTAATAACCTCAATGTATAATTCAGTAAATAATATTCAATAGTAGAGACGTAAATACAATCAATATTTAAATTAACCAAGAATACGCTTCCCTTATTCTTTCAAACGTTACAATATATATATATATATATATATATATATATATATATATACGTGTGTATGTGTGTGACAATGTGTTTATTTCATTAGAAATTATTTATATTAACGAAATTTAAAAGCATATACAAGCTAAACAAGCTTAAATAGTGTTTTACACTTTTTTTTAAGTTTATCTATATTATTCAAACACTGACAATAAAGTTCGGTGAATAGTCCTGTAACTTTACCGTAGATGAAATATCAACGAAAGTTACCTTACTGTCCTTCAAAATAGTCACCTCCCATAACTATGCAAGGCTGAGATCTGTTATACATGTCCTGGAAACTTTGTAAGAAGTCTTCTTTTGAGATGAAGTTCAAAAGCCTCGTCACGTTTCGTTGGATGTCAGGCACACCATCGAATTTCTTTCCTTTCAAAACGAATTTGAGTCGTGAGAAAAGAAAGAAGTCTGGATGATTGAGATCCGGTGAGAACGCTGGATGTTCAGTTTGCACCATCCCATTTTCTGACAAGAACTGTTTGACGATATTGGGTGTGCAAGGGCAAGCATTGCCGTGAACAAAAAACCACGAACCTTGCTGTGCGTACTGTAGTCGTACTCTGCGTAGGCGTTTCATGAAACCGGTCAAAATTTTAATGTACCTTGCAGCAATCATCGTCCATCTATCATGCGCACAGTTAATAGACGATCTTTCGTGATTAATTTACTCACGTTCTCAACACAGATGGAGGTATCCGGTCCTTCACTACGATGGTTGTCAGTAACAATTTCCCGTCCTTCTTGAAAACGGGAAACCACTAGTACACACACTTCATGGACAATGATAGATTTTCATAAACACAAATCAGCATCGAATAAGTTTCTGTCGGTGTCTTGCCAAGCTTAAAATAAAACTTTGAATTGACCCTTTGTTCGTTCATTTTCTTGTTCTCAATTAAGAACTAACGCAATAAGCAAGTACTTTGTAAAAAAAGTCTTACACGGAACACAAACAACGGTCAACTGCACAACGGAGCGGGGGTTGATGATAAACACCTGCCGCTACGTATGTGCAGCGTTTTGTTTCGCCATTAACGCTAGACCGGCTAGGCTTTCTGACTTCCTTTACTGAATTTTATTGTCTGAGGTTGTGTTTTAAAGTAGTGTTTTCAAATTATAGATGAAGATAGCCTTAGTAAAATGAGAAAAGCATAATCCAGTGCAGATTTTTTTCTATTGAGAGGGCTTCTTATTTTTATGTATAGGCCGTATTTTGGGGGGTAGAAGCATTTTGAGCAACTATTCCTTATTCATAGCATTTCTAACTGAATTAAATTATTTATGAGATGCGTGTAAATATTGAGGAATCGTTACAGATTTTCTTTCATTTAAATCATAGTGTCAAAAACTCCTGTTTTTTATTATTTCTTTTTTCTGTTAAGTAAAGAAAAATACATTTCTAATCGTTTTATAAAGACATGAATTTATGGCTGTCATTAACTTTATTTATAAGTCTTCCACTCCACAAAAACTGTTGAGTGAAATAACAGGCACTCATTTTTTTTTAAAATTGAATAAAAAATAAATAAATCTTTCTATAGTGCATTTCGAAAATACACTGGTATGCAAAAATTAAGGACGAAGTCGAAAAAATAGCTTATCAGCTGAACGAAGAGGCAGAGCGGACAGAAAGACCAATCAGGAGATTAAGTAAGGTAATGTACGGTAGCACATGCGCAGATATGCAGGTAGACGTAATGGGGGAGTGTCTGAGTAGTTTGCACGACGCCCTATACGGTGTGTACCTTTAACGCCTGCCCATCGGAGAAGGCGTTCTCTGTGCTGCCGGGAACACCGGAATTGGAGAGACAATGAATGGGGACGAGTACTCTTTACAGATGAGAGCAGATTCAATTTGAGTAGCGATTCTCATCGCATACTCCTCTGGAGAGAGCGGGGAAGCCGCAATCATCCCTCGAACATCACTGAGAGGGACAGGTATGGAGATCGTGGTGTTCTCGTTTGGGGAGGCATCATGCTTGGTAGTCGTACAGACCTTCACATCTTCGACGCAGGTTCAGTCAACGGGACCCGTTATTGTAACGAGATTCTTCTTCCATATGTGCGTCTTTTTAGAGGTGCTATGGGTCTGCAGTTCCTTTTCATGGACGACAATGCACCATGCCATCGCACAGTAGCTGCCGAACAGCTCTTAGAGAGTGAGGATATTGAACGTATGGATTGGCCGGCACGATCTCCGGATCTCAATCCCATCGAGCATGTATGGGATTTTCTAGGCAGACGCTTGGCAGCTCGTACCTTACCACCAGTAACGATTCGGGAGCTTCGATTGGCGCTGCAAGACGAATGGGCAGCAATGCCTCATTAACTCATTGACACCCTCATTCTCAGCATGGGCAGACGCTGTGAACCCTGCCTAGCAGTCAGGGGAGATCATATCCCCTACTAAAGACCGGATGTTTCTTGCTGGACACCCATCACAGGGATGTTTCGGCCTTCAGTCGCATTGCGCTCCGTGCTACTTTTTCAATCAAGCTTCTTTTTATCTCTCTGATTTCTCTTTTAGTAAGTGTTGCTTACTTTACACATGTCCTTACGTATTGGGGATCTTACGGTATTAAATGTGTTGATTTGGAAAGCTTTTGTACAAAGTTATTTTGAAAAAATCGTCTCGTCCTTAATTTTTGCACACCAGTGTAATTGGAATAATACGTAGTACCCTTATGACTTGAAGGTGGTTTGAAATAAACCTATGAACTTAAACAATATTAATGTCTTCGTGTGAAGTGATTTATTTTTATTATTATTATAACTACATATTAGATTTCTGTGGCTTTTGGGTTCCAAAAGTCAAATACATTGTAAGTGAATCGAGCGATCTTTCGTAGGTATCCTCTTGAAACTATCCCAGGATTTTCTTTGATGTTATTACAAGTTTCATTTTTAAATATTGTTCTGCTATTTTTATATAGACGATTTGTATTATTATATCTACTTTTAAACTTTCATTATTATTGCTGAAACCTGTTCTTAAACGGCACCTGTCATTTACTGCAAGAAAAGTTAATTTTCTGAATCGGGTTATATTGACCTGAAAATTACATACTAGGATTAAATAAGAACTGAACACACACACAGCAGGGTTAAGAAGGAACTTCAAAACATGATTAAGGAGGAGAGAGGTAAGGAGGATTTATGAAAAGAATTTTGAAGCAATATGAAAAGAATTTTGAAGCATTAATATTGTGAGCAAGAAGACATTACTGTTTATTGTAGCTAATTAAAATATAAATCAAAACTCACTGAATCTGAATTGAGCTTTAGCAAACAATTAAAACATCTATATATTAGGATTCAAAGTTCCCGGACTGACCCTATAAAGTGGAAAATTTTTGAAGTAGAGCGACTACAATAACATTTCTGTGTGTTATTGCATTCTTCTCCTATACTGAAAAAGTTTTGTTCCAAATTAAGTGGTCGGTGGGTCGTCTTAGCAACGTGTTTTGTAGGTGGATGTATTTAGTCGTCATCGGCGATTGGAAGAAATTGCGCTTATTAAGTGGATAATGGATATTAATTTTTGTGTTTATTTGGGAAAACGTGCTATGGAGACATACGAAATATTTTGAAGCAGGTGTAAGACTGATACATTATTGCGAACGCAAGCTTTTGAAAGGCATCGGCGTTACAGAGAAGGCAGGGAAAGTGCCGAAGACGACAAACGCTCTAAGAAACGCGAAAAGGTTTCTACTGTAGTGCGTAAGGACAGGCTTCAAACAATAGCAGAACCAGTTGGGATATCCTCGGCCACATATCAGTGAATACTGACTAAGGATTTTAACATGCATAGAGTGTGTCAACATATCGTTCCTCGCATGTTAAACGAAGACAAATCTGCAGATGATGTTAAAAGTGCATTGCAGGTTGACTTGGCTAAAAATGGATTCCAGAAATGTTTAGATGGCTTTTACAAGTCATGCAAGTGTATTGTTACTCAAAGATCTTGTTTCGAAGGAGGATGTGTTTCAGCAGTTTAATTGGAAATATTTTTTTTTAAGTTATAGACGCGGTCCGGGAACTTTTGAACCCTATTTGTATTTTAGTTGTGAATTTCCTTTATATCCCACCACAATTCAAATATCTATTTGATCATTCAAATATATACTTTAGCAAGTCATCTCAAAATAGGTTTGTAATATATTTTTAATACAGATAGTATTTAATTCTTAAATAATTTGGTAGTTATTGGTAATAGGAATATGTGTGCTTCATCCAAGAAGCCACCACTTTCACATAATAGAAATGTTAGGATAAGCATGAATAAAATAAGAAAATCTTAATATTATTACTCATTTCCGGGTATAGCCAATATCTAACACAGTCAGATGAAGCTTTTATCAAGTAGCTATCAATTTTGATTCTTCTGAGTGCTAAAAAATAAACACATATTTAGATAATTATATTTATTTAACGGCAAAAATAAATTAATAAATAAACTGTGAATAATTATTTAATATTCATCTTATTCAACTTATTACAAAAACAAAACAAAAAATATTAGCTTTGTGTGTGTGTGTGTGTATAATTTTTTTTTAAAACCAACTACTGATTTTGTGAAAAATATCGTGACTGAAATGTAATCAATGCAAAGTTGTATTTCGAAAATGTTGCATGCCAATAATTTTTATACCTTTTTTTTTTTGCTCTTTGTGGCTGCGAGGGTTTATTAATTATTGTCTTGAACTCATGGTCCGAGTGTCAAGGGTTGGAGTCGGGATGCCATTGAAACCCCGATGTGTTCAGATGACCTATGCGCGTTAAATCTGTGGACGGTTATTATCCTCCGGTTGATGAGGAGTATGATAGATAGTGGAGTCTCATCAGGTATCATCCTAGTTACTTGACAAAGGTTCAAAATTACGAGGTTTGCCATCAATAGCCCCGTGTTTCTTTATAGTACAATGTTAATATAATTCCTTCTTTCTGATTAAATAATTATAATATACAATATACGGTAAGTCTTGTAGTCTAGGCTTATTTTTTTAAAAACAAAATAAACATTTATTATTGATATTAAGGCTAACAGTGGAAGAAGAGAAGAAATAATAAATGATGTACATCACCTGCTAGGAAGCCCAAGGATTCCGGGATTGAATTTTGGTTTAAGTTATATTTAATATTTTTTTCTCATCAAAATTTTCTAAGAAGTTAATTCATAGAAAATTTATATTTTCCTTATGAATATATGTGCGTAGTATTTTTTGTGCAAATATAAGTGCCATAAGTAAGAGTAGGTAAGCCGTTCTCATTTCTTGTGTGGAAGAACGTCGCACAGATCTAAGTGGTTCACTGCAATACTTACTCAATAATATAAGCAACCTCTCAAGAATATATTTTGTCACAGTTCCTTCTGAAATTAAATCTCTCTAATTCACAGCAGACTTGCTTGAAGAACTTGATACATTTCACATCTCATTGCATTACTAATACCTCATCCCCAACTGTATATATATATATATATATATATATATATATATATATATATATATATATATATATATATATATATGTGTTCTACGTATACTTCAAATAAGGCAACTCTTGAAACTTATTCACATTCTGATTCAATAACTGGATCAACTTATACACAAAAACCATTACGCGTAGCAGAACTAGATAAATTTCTCAAAGAGGTTATATGAGCACCAATGCAGTCTATTAGATTTGACACACTGTGATCAAAAATTCAAAAAGAAATACTTCTTTTTTTGAAAATGGAGGGAGACGTGGGGACTACCTGAAAAGAGCATACTTCTATTTAATGACGATAACAATTAATAGTGAAGAATCCGAACGAACATTTTTCTTGGCAGGACAATTTGTAACAATAATAAGCTGTTTGAAAGATGAAACTCTGGACGAGCTGTGTTTTAAAAGCAGCTTGGTTATAGAAACACAAGAAATGAAGACATGTTTTTCTTTTTAATTTCATTATGTACTATTTTTATTTGTTTTTATGATGAATTAATTTTTTTATTTGTTTTTATGATGAATTTTTTTTATTTGTTTTTATGAATTTTTTTATTTGTTTTTATGATGAAATATTTTTTTTTGTTTCAATAAAAGTAATATTAAACCAATTTGTAATTATATTTCCACAGTTTTATAATGCAATTTCACCTATGCTAATGTGTAGATATTTTTAATAAACAATCCAATCCTGATCCCGAGATTGGTCTCGGGATTCGGATAATGTAATCCCGGGATTGAAAATATAACACAGGATTGCAAACCCTATTCAATACAAACATGTTCAATAAAAACATTCATATTTAGTAATGGAATATAGGGGAAAAAGTATTTGGAATGTAAGAACAAAAATAAATAATTATATAAAAATTAACGTTGACATACTCATTACAAGAAACTTTAAATGTAAGATATTTCAACCAACAAGTATAGTTATTATAAGCGTATTTATCGAATTCACATATTAAAAAATCTATAAAACTTTCAAAAGACTGATAATTTAATTTATTTCAGCATGAAATGTTCTAATTGAATTCAAATAGTACAAAAATTCACTTATTATTAGGTTTAATCAATGGACAATGAATACGGAGAGGGAAAATAATTATCTTACGGTATTGAGTTTTTTTCTAATTACACTCGCCCAAAAGTTAATCAATCTCTGTTTTTTATATACTTTTCACCCCTTCGTTAAAAAGGGAAGGTGTATAATTAAAAAAAGAGAGAAAGAGGAAGAATATTAACATAAGACTCAGATGCATTGGAAAAAAAATCCCGGCACTGATGGAGGATTTTTAATTATCGAATTAGGAAGAAATGTTTCTAGATTTACTTTTAATAGTGTTGTTAAAGCTTCGTTAAGACAAGAAGGTAGAAAACGTAATTAATAAACTGTTGGGGGGAAAAAAAAACTTACAGATTTTTCTTACAGTTAGGAAAAAATTCCGGTTCCAGGCAAAAAAAAATTATACTTGGCACCTGTAAAAAACTTCGATATTCGAAAATGATTTTTTAATCAAAATCTATTTTTTACTCGTATTTGTGCTTTACTTACACCCAATCACAGTTATTTATTTAATTTTTAATTTACAATTAGGCTCTATATATTATTTTTTATAAAATATGTATATTCTAATAAATTTAAAAAACTTTAAACTTGAAATAAATTTATTTCTTTAGAAGTAATTATTTAACCAAATCTAGATTAGATCTGGGGTAATGTTTGAATCGATCTTAAATAAGTGTGCATTTTTTAACACGCTTTTATTAGCTTCACCTTTATGTAAAGGAATGTTTGAACTCGATTTTTACCCATTTTAAAAGGTCATATTAATTCGAAATTTTGCACGCTTGTCAAGGACCGATTACAATACATTAATTTATTAATTTTGTTTTATTGTTCTCATCAAAATAATCAGGATTCACGATTTTTCATTTCCAGGTTTGGCGACTAAAAGATTTTGTAAACCTAAATCTGAAACGCTCATGATTAAAGCAAATAAAACAAATAAAAACAATGCACGTTATGTGATACAGGGAACGATGCGTTAAGCTGTTCCTATATTTTGCAAACCAAGCAGTATCGATGCCCTAATAGGATGCCAATGGATATTCTAGATGGTAAAAGAAAGACGCATTTAAGATTAATTCATCAATGAATAAATTATAGTTTAAAAAACTTAAAAAAACACGCTTTTATTGTATATCAAACTAAAAAAGGGGAAAAAATACAGTTTAAGAAACTATAAAACACGTTTTTATAGAGTGAATCGATTTAAAAAGTAAAAAAATAGTTCGTAATATAAGTGTAAAATGACTGACGAGAAAATTAATGTCATTAAGATAAAAGCGTGAGGTGAGTTTTGTACTAATTTTTGTACTACTACTCAGCATTTCGGAATATAGGACCACACAATGCTTTTACCACAATGACATTAATATTTTCGTTAATCATTTCATTCTTATATTAAGAATTATTTTTTGCTTAAAAGCATGTTTTTTTAGTTCTTTTAAACTATAAAATTTATTTGTTTTTCCCTTTATTCTTCATTCTATTCATAATTTCGTTCTCAAACACTTCACTTATACAGGGCTATTCATAACTAACTCCAGGGTATCTAACACTATAGGAAATAATACTAAAACAATTGAAGTAGAAAAAAACATTTGGAAGAATTCAGAAGCAATTCAGATATTCTTTGTGTAAAACCCTGTTTACAAGGCATTCATCAATGCTGGAGTCCAGTTCTTGCTACACTCTACTCAATATGTTACTATGAACGCTATTGACAGCATGCGTTATCCTTCCTGTGTTATTTAAAAATTTGGTTTTTTCATAATCTCAAGTTTTCGCACCTTTGCCGAGTGATAGAGCATAACTCATAAAAGTCTATCATGGCTATTAATAACGTTGATAGTACCATATTCAGTGGAGTGTGGCAGTAACTGGGTTATCACTACAATGGACGTCTTGAAACCAAGTTTTCACACATATAATACCTGTAAGGTAGGTAAACAAAACTTTAATTATTTACATATTCTCTTACATCTTCCTTTTTGCTGTATTCTTTCAAGGCATTTTACTATAGTGTTCTCAATGAGTGAGTAAGTGAATATATTAATGTCATACCGTTCAGCTATTTGAGGGCTTTTAGTAACGGATGAAATTTGGTGAAATTTTGAACCATGGTCAAGTTATGAGGACAACATCTGACCTGACATCATCGAACTTCTCCATCCTATAAACAAGACGATGTTTGAGCCTTGATGTATTTTAACGTGCATCGGACCCCTCTAAACGGTGGGATTTTAGCGGTATTAGGCTCGAACTCATGATACGCCAGCCACCTTGACTTTTAGGCTACCACTACCACATAGGGCGCCAAAACTCTGGAGGGAATTATGAATAATCCTCTATCAGTTGGCAAAACAAATGATGAATAAAAATTTAAAATATAGATTAATGATAGTAGTAATATAATTTTCCACCTTACTGTCAATGATGAATATTCTATCTTCATCCATAATCTTTGCAATGTGTGTGATATTCGTAGATGAGACACGTAAAAGTAAATTTTATATTTTGTTTCCACCACTTCAGTTTATTTCTTTTTTCCATTAAACATTTATCTTCCTACCTAAAAGACAGTAGTACATATCTTCTCAGTTAAAATCATTCTAGATCAACAATTTAAACGGTCCCTCTTATTTTTACAATAACAGCTTTACAACTCCGGACTTATTTAAAAAATATATCATAGATAATACAGAAACTATTCACGTATATAGCATTGTTTTGAATAATTTATACTTATACTCTTTCTTTCTGATGAATTTTTCATATTTAATTTACTTAAGTACTAATTTCAAAAAGTTATTTGCCAGTTTTGTTTCAAAATATCAAAAATAACTTTTTCCCATATTTGTCATACGCAAAAACGCATAACAGCACAGAAGTTATATACCTCCAGAAAATAAGCAGTCATATATAATCCTATCTATTCATTTGTTAAATCACTTGGAGTAGATGCTCAGTTCGAAGGAATTGTTTGTAAGCCGATTGTTCATAAGTCTGTAAGAAAGACTTGAGTTACATTTTGGTACTTTCCTTTATATTTTTTGTTTAACGTCAGCTCTATTAAGATGCACTACAAGTAGAATACATCCTTTTACGTGCATAGAAAGGAATTGAACTACAAAAGACTTTCACATAACTTTAGAACTAGAGTTCAAAGAAATCCATTCTGAAATTCTTTTGAAAATTAAACTGTTGCAGTCAAAAAAAATTTGATCTCATAAAAATGGATAGATTAAATACAAGTATTGCTATATATATATATATTGATCGAACTATATATATATATGACATGCTTTTTAGCCAGAATCAGACTTAGTTTTAAAAAGTATCTTTATTTGAGGAAATCTGTACAATATCTGACGCTGAGAGGAGAGAAAAAAAAGAACGCTTAAGTGAAAACTAAGTGTGTTAGCACTTAAAACACCAATGAGGTAAGTATAGCGGCTTTTATGATTGTACTTGAAATTTAATACTGACATACTGACATATAGGGCTATTATATCTAACGATCTGGAATTAGACATGTTTATTGGCTAGGTCATATGTTCGGAAGAAATAAATGGATGATTAGTTTGATACTTGAAGATCAAATGAAAAATATGATTTATGTGCTAGATAGGGAATTTAATTTTTAATCTAATTTTATTACTCTTACATATATAGTTATGAAAATCATTCTTTAGTACCTACTTCCACAACATTGTATTTTTTTCTATAACAGTATAGCCTAAATAGTGGTACTAATTTAAATAGTTCAGTGATCCTTTCTCATGAATCTACTAATTTTCATTCCACGTGTTGAAAAACATCCTGGAAACATCATTAAACCATTCTTGATACAAATTCCGTCAGATTCTGATTTTTTTTCAATATCTTAACCCTTTTTTCAGCAGGTAAGTAATTAACGTTCGAAGTATGGAATACAGTAAATGGTGATCTCCAAGAGTCGTTATTTTAACGTCTTCCATGAATTGATCATATGCCTTGGGCATTTGTTCATAATCCTAATGGCATTATTTTTCTGATATATATATATATATATATATATATATATATATATATATATATATATATACACTGCTGGACAATTACTAAGGGCAGATCACAAACTGCTATGTAGCATAACATTAAGCGAGACATGAGGCCTAGTAGGATAAAATATAGTTTCCACACTGTTCAGACATTAGAATAAAGAATATTTATTGTTCTGGAAAGTAAAAAAACTGTGAAACATCTGAAAGAAAAAAAATGTTCATTTGATCTGCGTACGAAGAAAAGGAACAATGCATCTAAAAGTCAACAGGCACCTTAAAGAAAGGTATCAGTACGGGATATGTCCACCGTGCAGTGTGATGCAACATTCAACACGTCGTACCATACTTTGCACAACATTATCCAGCAGCTGTTGAGGCAATTTAACCCATTCCTCTGTGAGTGCACGGATGAGGGTGTTCTTGTTTGTCGGAGGATAGTTTCGACCAGCAACTTGCCACCTTAAAGCATCCCACACATTTTCAATGGGGTTTAGATCTGGAGAACGCGCTGGCCATACGAGACGTAGAATACCCTCGCTGTCTAGACAATCCTATACAGTGAGTGTTCGATGAAATGTTACGTTGTCGTCCAGAAAAAACAAACTTATCACCGATAGCACCACGGAAAAGACGAACATGAGGAAGTAGAACTTCATCAATGTATCGTTGGCCCGTCATAGTCCCATTCGCAACCACATGTAGGCGCGTGCGGCCATTGATCATGATGCCGGCCCACACCATGATACTGCATGTCGGATATCGGTCCTTTTCCTGGATACTTTCTGGACGATAAGCAGTACCACTCTCGCGCCAGATCACTTGGCTTCTATAATCCGATGACAGACTGAACCTACTCTCATCTTAGAATAGTACCCATGCCCAGTCCTGTTCAGTCCAATTGTGATGCTCACGACACCATTGCAAACGGGCAGTTCGGTGCTGTCTGGTTAATGGGACACACACAACAGGTCTGCGTGCGTATAGAGCTCCTCCCCTCAAACGTCTGGCAACAGTTTTTCGGGAGATCTGCTTTCCTGAGGCAGCAAGAAACTAATTAGCCACCTGCTGAGCTGTGGTGCGCCTGTTCCTTTTTGCTGATAGGACGATATATCTGTCTTCTGCAGGCGTCGTACTTCTAACACGACCTCCCCCGTGCCGTCTACTACACATTCCAGTAGTTTTAAATGACTTCCACAGCCGTGAAACAACGCTGTGAGCGATGTCAAACTCCCTGGCAACATCTGTTATTTTTCGCCCTTCTTCGATCTTTCCAATAATTCGGCCACGCATAAAATCACCGATGTGATGTCGGGAAGACATGTCAAAAATTTAAGTTCGTCTATTAAATCTTTCCTGTAAAACTTTGACTTGAAACAACAACTGTCCACGCGCGTCAAAACTTTTAAAGCTCTTATGAACGCTATCACGTGATGAACAGGCGTGGAAAAAAATTTGCATACTCATACTTCTTCTTACTAATATCCCGCACTTATTCTAATTTTCCACATTTTGCTCCCTCTTTCATTTTGTGGTTGCTATGGATGATAGTGTTATCCGTCCTTAGCAATTGTCCAGCAGTATATATATATATATATATATATATCACATGTCCAAAATTAAGCAAAAAATCTAGGAAAACTGATGAACTACTCGCTGTATTGCCACGAAATTCGGCACAGTGACATATTACAGTGTGAGAAAGAATCTAGTAACGTAACCCTATAGGAAAGATTTTAATTTTGAATTAAGGCACATGATACATAAAAAAGTCTGAAGTCATGAATCAGAGAAAAAGCATTAACTCGTTAAAAGATTGTCTAATTGATGTGTAACTTCCATGCACCCGGGTGCAAGCTTCATTACGAGCTGTTATATTTTTATGAATGTGTCAATAAATATTTGTGACAACGAAGCCCATTCTTCTAAAAGTATGAATTTTGACTCCTAGGAGGTTCTGGGAGGGGGTTACTCTGAGAAATGATTTTTCCTAGACCATCTCAACTATGTTCAATAGGATTTAGACTAGGAGATCTCGAGGGCCAATCCAAATGGGGAATATCCCATTCCTAATGAAATTTGTCTACAATGTGAGTTCTGAGTGGTCGTGTATTTTTGTTCTCAAAAATGTAATCCAGGCCCATTGCACCCAGAAAATCCTCATATTTGTCTCTAGAATCTCATCCATTAAGAATTCTGAGTTGACAGTACACGCATGGAAAACGTACAGGAGTTTTACGACTGTCCAACTTTATGTCGCCTCACACAAGTATTCCATTGGCTCAAAATCTAACGATTTTTGTTATGTAGGAGAGAGGAGAACCAGCTTCATTTTTCCTCCCGATGAAGATTCAAGGAGAATCTTTTTGTCGGGAATATTTCGAATCATAGCTGAAAATAACACTCTTGCATTCTTGTAGTGTACACTACTGAGGTTTTCAGTTCCACAATATCTTGCCTTTCTTGTTGGACATTCAAAGGGTCACACAAGACTGGACACCTGGCGTAAAGGACAGACTCTGCAAGACGGCTGTAGAGAGCTTGCCTGGAAATTCGTTATCCAAACACAGCAGCAAGGACACAAGCCAGCTTAGTAGCCGTTGTCTATCTGTGTCGTCGTGTGATTAATGCCAAGCAGAAATCCTGTGTAGATATTGGTGCTCTGCAGAGACCATTGCTGATCTTCCTGCTGACACTACCACTTGTTTTGAATTGATTCTACAGCCGGGAGACCACTTTTGGTCCACTTGTAACCATGAAGTCACCTTCACTTGAAACTGGTCAGATTCAAGCCTGTCAACGGTTTTCCATCTCAAGGAATCATCTAAGCTATTATGAGCAGTTTTGCGCATTACTAAAGACTAATTTGCTTGTTTAAAGGCTATATTCACAATACTTCAGATATGCTTAACCAGATCTCGTGTGATTAAGCAGTATCGGATTAAAAATACTGCACAACTAACGCTAAAGAACATATTTTTTAAACAGTTGTTGATATTGTACCACTCGTTCTTCAAAAGCAATTTAAAATTATCACGTAAACCCTGTTTGTGGCCATACTTTTGGTGAAGAGTGTACATGAATTATATATACCCAAGGATTCATATTTCAAAATATAACTGACACATTTTTATTAAATCCTTCATATTCTTAAAACTTTTGGAATTTTCAAAACATTACTTCATTAAAAAATATTTAAAAAATCAGCATGCATTATATTTTTTTTTATATTTAATTAGGTATGAAATTCAAAGATTATGTCAATATCCTTCACTTAAATTTAACATAAATTTTACCATGCAACTAAAATTGCATATTAAAAATATATTTCATTTTAAGGAGAAATATTTTTTAATGTTTTTAGCTAAATCTTTTATCTTAGCCTATCTCTGTATTCTTTTAAACTTTTTCCGCAGGAAATTCTAAAGTTAAAATCCTTCACGTAAAAAGATTTAAATGTTATTTGTATGAAAAAGTTTTAGGCGAAAACTTATATCTAAACATTGAATACTGTGTAAGAATTAAAAATAAGTGAATCAACGTCATTTTATTTTTTTAATACTATTTATAAAAAAATACATCCAAAAGGTTTTACACCAGTTTGTGCAATGAGGACACTTTATATTGCAATTGGTTCTCTTATAGTCCTTTCATAGATCAAGTCTTCCGAAACATGGAGTATGGCAAAAGACATAGACCCTTGAATACAAACCGAACTAAAAATACTAGAGTAGAAAAGGTTTAGGAAGTTGAGTGTCACGATTTCAGAGTCAAAATTTATCAATTTAAGTGGAACATTGTGTCAAATGGAACTCAAGTGTTTTGGAGGGAGTCAAGGAAAGGTTTTATTTTCAACAGTCGAAATTACGAGTTGTTTCATTGAAAACTGATTCAAATCTTATGTTTAAATATTTACAAACACTTATCTTTATTTATCCGATAACGTTAAGGTATCCGACTACTTTCGGAACCATGATACCGCAAAAGAGTATAAATGGATAATATTTATGATATTTAGTGTCACTTAGATTAGAAAATGCATATAAAACTGTTTTAAGAATATTATTACAATAAAAAACTATTTAAGTACAATATTTTGACAAAAAAATGAATATAGAATGATCAATTTTTAAAATTTTTCCTTTTGTGAAAAATGCTTCTATAATAATAATATTTTGTTTGTATATAGCTCAGAAATCTGTACAGATGCGCAAATAGAATTTTTGAAATATATAATATAGAAGTGGCTTTATCCAAGTTTTACGACAACAGAGGGGAGAGATTTTAAGAAAAAAACGCCAATAATCATTTCAATTGATTGCAGCTCTTAAAATAAAGTTAATTTTTGTAAATAAAATAGTTCAAACTTTCTGGAGAAGTATTTACTTTATATAAGCAAAATATTATTATTTAAGAAGAATTTTTTATAAAGGAATATCATTTTGAAAAAGGTTATTCTAAGTTAATTTTTTTCTAAAATATTG
Source organism: Trichonephila clavipes (assembly GCA_019973935.1). Classification (NCBI taxonomy): domain Eukaryota; kingdom Metazoa; phylum Arthropoda; class Arachnida; order Araneae; family Nephilidae; genus Trichonephila; species Trichonephila clavipes. The sequence continues at coordinate 673,593 of BMAU01017595.1, read as the reverse complement.
CATTTAAATAATTATTTTCGTCAAAATGGCCTTAAAATCATTTTATACATGTATTATAATCTAAGTGACACTAAATGTCATGAAAATTATCCATTTATGCTCGTTTTTAAAATCACGGTTCCGAACGTAGTCGGATACCTTAAATAACGCACGCATTTAATTTATTATACAAATGTAGTTGATCATATGAAATTCGATGTAAAAGAGGTTTAACTTAATGGTAAAATGTAATGACTTATTTTGTAGCAAAAATATTCATTATTAAATATAACTTAATTTTTAAACGATTAGTAAAAGTATAGCAAAATAAAAAATAAAAACGGATTAATTAAATACATACTGGAAACATAAATATTTACTAGAAAAGATAGTAACGAATCTTAATCATTGGATTATCTGTAATAAAAAACATTTTTAACCATGACAAATCTTTGACGAGTGAGTGAGAAAATATTAACACCGCACTGTTCAGCTACGCGAGAGCTTTTAACGACGGACCTTGAAATTTTGAAAAATGATCGAGTGACGAGAGGTCATATACTGAGCTCCTCTCTACCACACCACATCAGTGGGAGGACGTTTCATTTTTCGACAGATTTAAAGTACATCGCTCCCTTACATGGCGAATCTTTAGTCCCATACGTGTGCTGCCCTTAACGCCCACCATTTGGAGTGGTGCCGCTCACGAGGAAACTGAACTGCAGTGAAAAGGAACGAGGTCGTCTTTAGCGACGCGAATTCAGATTCAATCTCAGCAGTGATGATAAACGTGTCTGTGCTTGGAGACCCGTGGTAAACGCTCCAATCATATTTTTGTTTACAACGACACACCGCTTTCACAGCTGGTGTGATGGTATGGGGTACCACTGCCTACACTACACGGTCAACCCTGATAATGATCCGTGGCACCATGTCAGCCCAGCGGTATATCCATGACATCCTCAACGACATGTGTTGCCACTTATGCAACGGCTGTCTCTCAGGAGTCATTTTTCAACAAGACAATGCTTGCCCTCACATGGCAAGGAAGTCACAAGACTGTCTCCGCTTTGTTACTACCCTTCTTTGGCCTGCTCGATCCGCAGATTTGTCTCCAATCGAGTATATCTGGGATCATTTGCGATGGCGAGTTGGGCCTCCCACGAGTTTTAACTATCTAGAGCCAAGGGTACAGCAGATATGGAATGAAATGTCGCATGACATCATAGAAAACTTGTATGCCTCAATGCCCGATCGTATGGCATCATGCATCCACGATAGAGGGGGCTCAAAAGTGTATTAAATTCTCCGTTCACTTGCCTTTTTCTCTGAAATAAATTATAACTTTTCTTTAATTTTGTAATCATTTACTTATATCAATGTAGTCGTTACGCATGTTAAATTTCGTTTCATTTTGACGATCCTTCTTGGTGCGCTATTTTTTTTTGTCCATGAGTGTATATAACTAAACAAAAAAAATGTTTTTCTACTTGCGTCACTCATGAATTACACACAAAATTTGAATTTTAAGTATACGGGTATTTTTATGTGAACATTTACTTGATGGTGTCAGTTTTTTAGACTAAATAAAGTAAAAAAAATATTGGATCATGTAAGCGGTCAAAACAAATTAAGCTACTCATTTAAAGTCAATGGTTTGAAAGAACTGTGTGTGTGTGTGTTTTCTTTTTCATTTTTTTAATAAATTGCCTTACTTAGCATTCGAATGTATTTGCATATTATTGAACATTAGATTAGAACACTTAAAAGTGGACGAATCAACAAAAATTCTTCAGTTAATAGTCCATTGTTAAAAAATTCCAGATTCATATCACTGAATTACAGAATCATTCGAATGAATAGGTAAATAATCAGATGACAAAGTGAGTGAGAGAATATTAACGTCGTACTGTTTAGCTGCACGAAGGCATTTGGCGACGAACCACGTAATTTTGAACCACGGGTAAGTGGTGTGGATGACACCTGAACTGGCACTCCTTCTTTTAACTACCACATCACACCAACGGGAGAACGTTTGAGCTCTCGACAGATTTAACGTGCATCGCCTTCCTACAAGGCGGGTTTTATTGGTACTGGGCTCGAATTCGAGACAAGATCAGCCGCAATCCGATACCTTGACCACTCGGCTACCGCGGCCAAAGCAGACTGCAAAGTTAATTTGTAATGCAGATGTTATGTGGATGTAATTCTAAGCGTTAAGTACGATACAACGTGATACTGTATATAATGCACTGCATTTTTTAATATAATGACAGACAGTGCTTAACTTGACTATGTTTCTGACGCTGAATACTTTATACTTATGTCTAGTTCTAGATTAAACATTTGGAATTTGAAAAATATTTTTTGGACATTTGATGATCTAAATGAGTAACAATTCTACAAGCGGATAAATTGAAAATAATTTGTGAAAAAAGGGAAAATATTTTGCATCCAATTGGGTGAGAAAAAAATAATGAGTAAGTCGAAATGGATTTTGTAATGAAGAGTCGATTTTCTTAATCGGAATCTTTTCGCGTTATTTTTTCTGTTTTAACTTCAATTAACTAATTCTTTTAGAGGAAAGTAAACTCATTAGATTCTAAATTCAAAAATACTTTAAGTCTTACTACCAGAAAGATTAAAATAGAAAAATAACCTTGTGTTTGTATTTTTTTATATTTCCATACACTCACACAATGGTCAATGATTTCAGTGAATTTAGATTAAGGGGAATTTTTATAATCACTAGTCTTACTGACAATTAAGCTATCTACCAATAAGTAATTGGACATTTGTGATAAAAGAGGTACACAAAATTTATTCACATTCATTAGCTGGCAAAGCCTCCATCGGAGATAAATGCAGTCTTAACCCTCCGAGACATGCTTTCCACAAGTATTTGAATGGTGGACGGTGGTGTTTTTTTACGTTCGGCTCGGAGAAGACACACAAGTTCTTCCCCGATTTATGACGGTTGTTACAATCCGTTCCGTAATTAGTGATTCAACTCGTCCAGGAAGTTTTCTATAAGATTCAAATCTATACCAGTCCAGTCGATCCATCCCATTATCATCATACAAATCCCTGGTATAACTCACAACATGGCAAGTGATGTTGTCATCCTGGAAGCAATAGCCGTCAATGCCGTAAAATTGTCTCAGCGCTTAGAATAGTGGAGTAGGAGTCGGTGCTTAGCTTACTATGAATTGGGATTAAGAGTCCCAGTTCATACCTCGAAAAACATCCCCAGACCACAATTCCATCTCCGCCAAACTGTACTGTAAGCACAATGCATTCTGACAAAAGCATTTTTCTAGGCATACGCTAAACCAGCGAGACTCAACCTAAGACCCGCGGGCCCACCGAGCCTCTTTAAATGGTCCAGTCATGGCTAATTGCTCTCAGAAATTCACTCATTTAAGACAATTTATTAAAAATTTGGTGGGAAATTGTTCTTCAAGAAATCAAATAGTATATGAATTTTACTTTTTGCTGCCGTTGTCGTAAGGGTACGAATATACACTCTATTTCTATTTGGAACGGTTACGGTTCGTGATAACAGACAACAGTGGAGTAGCAACAATTTTGTGCGTATAGAACTAATTTTTAACTATCTTTCATTTCTTGCAAGATAAAAATTTTTGAAGAAAATATATTGTTTCTCAAAACGATTGGGTGGTTGACTATTTTGTAGTGAAAAGTAAACTTGGATCAGTAATTGTTTGATTTGTGTGACTAAAGTATTGTATTTAAAAAAAAATACCGATAAACAGGAATCATTATAAATGACAATTTTCCTTGAAAATCTCATTCAAGGGGTGGTAAATAGCCTATTTTGAATAATCTTTATAACAGCAAAAAAGTGTTTTGTCAGTGGTAATATCACAGTGGTAACAAAGACATATCCTATGAAGTTTGTTACATTATTGGGGATCATATGAAACCGTTTACTGATGCAGAAATTCAGAAGGAGTGTTCCATAAATGCTTCGTGGCCGCGGTAGCCGAGTGGTATAGGTATCGGACTGTGGCTTGCTTTGTCACAGGTTCGAGCCTAGTACCACTAAAGACCCGCCGTGTAGGGCAGCGATGCACGTTAAATCTGTCGAGAGCTGAAACGTCCTCCCGTTGGTGTGGTGTGGTAGTTAGGAGAAGGGGGTGCCAGCTCAGGTGTCGTCCACGTCACTTGACCATGGTTCAAATTTACGTGGTCCGTCGCCAAAAGCCCTCGTGTAGCTGAACAGTGCGACGTTAATATTCAATCAATCAATCAATCCATAAATGCTTCTAATTTAGCGTTAGTGACAAGTATAAAAGTAATTTTAAAAAAGCAAAGCAGAAGTCAATTTTCCAAATTTTAAATTTCCAGTGTTTTCTTGGTTTCAAAACATTTCTCATCCCCCCATTATTCCTCATATTGCGGCCCGCGTGAAATAGCAAACATATGTATGCAGCCTGTGTGAAGTAACTGGCATGTGTATGCGGCCCAGCAGAAAAAAAGGTTGAGCACCCCTGCGCTATAAGCCCACGCGTTGACATCTTACTGCTAGAGATCGTACTTTGATTCATCACTCAAGAGAACTTGTTTCCACTGATTTGCGGTCCAATTGTGAAGGTCCTTGCTCCACCTCAACCGAGCACTGTGGTTGGATTTTGTAATCAAGGCATCATGGGTGGCTGCACGACCATGGAAATCAAGTGAATGCGATTCCTTGCGAATGGCATTCAATGAAACAACAGTCCTGAGTGTTTGTTGGATTTTCTGAAGTATATGGACCATCGGTTTGGTGTCGTTTATGTCTAATTCCTTTAAACATGATTCGTCGGTCATTGTCTCTTCTGTCGGTCATTGTTTCTTAAATCTGCCAGGTCAAAACAAATTCTGACATTTACTTCTCACCTTGTACTTCTTAATCACAAAAGCCACTATCGATTTTGGAATGTGTTACTGTTCCTCCCTTAGGGATCAGTCTTTCCAAGATATCTGGCAACTACATCATTCTGGAAGTCTGGCAGTTCTAAAATTCATAACATCTTGCATGCAACTAATGTCAATGTTGTTTCCTAATTCATGTTTAAATACAGAAAACGTAACTTGGATCAGGACCGCAGATATCTTCTTTTGCATAGGTATCCAAATACTTATTGGTAGAGAGAGTATAAAGACCTTTTGTGTTTTTCTGTTTTACTTAAAATATAAATCACGTATATTATTCTCTATTCAAGCTGAATGTATCCTTTGGAATTAGCCAGATAGCATTTTATAAGTTTTACACCTGTTTATATATAGTTATAGTACTTGTTTGTGTTAAAATACAAACATTTACTTTAAAATTCGCAATTGTGTTTTAAGTATAGATAAAGTTTTTGTGCTGTATATTCAGACGTTATCAATGATAATAAACTGTAAATTTTAGCGTATTTCATTGCATTTATGATTTTATGTGAATTTTTGATTGAAATTAGGCTTAGCAAAGGAATTTGCCTGGTCCCGTGTTTGCGTATATTCTCGGAACGTGCTGGCTTGGGAAAAGGCTTCGTTCTCCTTTCATCAGTCCTGAAGAGAGAGATTAAGTCTTTATATTTATATTTCCATCTTCCAAAACAAAATATATAAATATTAAAGAATAAATCACATATACGTGATCGTCCAGTTAGAAAATTAAAACATGCCAATTTTGAAATCATTAAAAATTTTTAAGACAATTAGGTTTATTTTTTTTTTCATTTTGGATAGTTGTTTTCACAAATAAACTTTGTAATCAACTATATTGAAAACTTCAAACTCGGCAAGAAACATCAGAAAATTTTAAGAATAACTTCATCTCATAAATGCATAATCTCAACTGAAATTGCAAGAAAGCGGTCAGATATCCTAGAAAGTTTAATAAACTATTCGGGGTTCACTAATCTTATCTAGAAATCTGAAATGCAGCCCTCACTAAAAAGAAAAATTCAGAATTTCCTTTCAAAGCGATCCTCTGAGAGTAATACGTTTCGGAAATGTTCGAGATCCTTTTAAATATATATATATATATATATATATATATATATATATATATGTATATATATATATATACGTTTATTGCCCATTCCGGAAGCATTTAGGATGTCGTAAAAATAGCTTTTCGGACAAATTTTACTACAGAAATAAAACTAAAGATTTAGAAGTACATTCAGGTCATATTTTTAAAGAGATCTAAAGGGAACTGGAGTTGTACTTTATGGATTCTGTTTTGTGTGTAGAAATGAGGTGGTTTTCGTAATTGCTCGAAAGTAATCAGAAAAATAAAAAAAAAGTATTTATAAATAAGTTTTTAAAAGCTCTTTTATTTTTGGTACTGTTCAGGAATTAAATGTACAGGGTGTTTATAAATGAATATATATATATATAAATATGTAAATATATATCCAATATATGTATATATATATACATATATAAATATATATCCGATATATATATGTATATATATATATATACATACATATATAAATATATATCCGATATATATATGTATATATATATATACATACATATATAAATATATATCCGATATATATATGTATTTATATATATGTATATATATGTATTTATATATATATGTATATATATGTATATATATGTGTATATATATATATTTACATATATATATATATATATATATATATATATATATATATATATATATATCGGAGTTTTAACATTTTATAGTATTTATTACATTTGCCTTATTAGTATAACTCATACATCGAATGAAAGACCAAATGAAACATTTTTGTTTGCTGACATGTGTGCGCATGCGTACGAAACACATGTCAATGTTTTTCCCCTTCCGCCGATTAGCTTTCTAGTAGAAAAATTGCGACTAGTGAACAAAAATCGTTTTGTGCTCCCCAGTTTGCTAAATGCCCAGTGTTTCACCCATTGCTATTACCGTGCAACGAGCGTTCCAGTGGGCTCCTCAATGGATTTGTGAACACTCAAATTTCGTGTATCTGGAGCTTAGAAATCCTCACGAGGTGCTAGAATCGCAAGCAGACACACCTAAAATGAATGATTTTTGTACCATATCTCGACGGAAAGTGTATGGGGCTTTCGTTTTCGGAGAACCAACTGCATCTGGTTCTGCCTATCTTGATACTCTACAACTATTACTATTTCCTCATTTGAAAGAAAGTAAACCAGATGAATTCATTTGGAAGCAATGTGGTGCACCACCTCAATGGTATCTATCAGTACGCGTTTGGGTGAACATCACTGTACTCGACCAAGGGAGCGCCTCAACCCCGATACAGCTTGTTTCGCATGACATCCACGTTCACCCGATCTGACACCATGAAATTTTTATCTGTGGTGATTCATTAAAGATTGTGTGGACGTACCTCCACTACCAGCTAACCTTCCAGACTTAAGACACAGGATTGAATCAGCTCTGTTTCAAGAATAACCTCAGACACACTGAACAAAGTTTGGGATGAACTCGCCTATCGACTTGATGTGTGCCTTGTGACGAAAGGGGCTCATATTAAACATTTATAAGCTTGTAGGTAAAACTGTTTCAGTTACTCTTTCATTCGATGAATGAATTGTACTTGTAAGTTATACTTAAAAAAATATTGCAAAGAGTTAAAACTCCGATATCCATCTAGAAACATCCGGTACTTTGAAAATGTAGAGGAATTTATTAAAATGAGTTGAGTTTTTTTAACTTAATATCAACATTTTAGCTCAGCACACTGAATGAAATATTAGAAAAAAGGTTTTGCGGATGTAGCGATAATCACTAAGGGATGTGCTACGCACAAAAATTAATTTAGAATGCAATAAAGTTATTTTTATGAGAAATTTATTAATTATATAACGCAGAAATGCTTTTGAATAAATATACTATCATAGGGAAAGAAGTTTTTGCATGATGATTATTTTTAAGCTGTACTGACATTCAAAAATTTCAATGTGTGATTTTTTCCTAACAAGTTGGAATTTAACATCAGTTATTATTTTCCCTCGAATATATCAGAATTTCCTTTAATATCAAATATATTATATGGTGCTTTATGATATATTACACAATAGAGAAATTTAATAAAATATCAGTAAATGAAAAAAAAATCAGATTTGTACATTGTTGTTCACAATTAAAAGGAATCTTCTTTTTAGTTAATTATCTCCAGAAGTTATGGATAAATTTTAATTAAACTATTACATTAGGTAGTCTAGTACAACAAAATCCTTATAACATTTATAATAGACCCATGATTTCGATTACATTTAATCAGTACAGAAACATTTAAAAGATTTATGAAAATATGGCACAAAAACGGGTCGTTAGGGTCCGTGTTCTCTTCATATTTACAGATGTATTCAAAAAGTGAATAGGTTCTGGAACTCAAACTGTTTGTGAGTGCCAGTGGTATTCGAAGCCACTTTTTTGTTAACACTTTTCTGAGGTTCTAGATGGCTTTGAGAGAGGAATGACTAGTCGCTATTGCCACTTAAGAACATACTGTGATGTGCCCGGTCTCTTTCTCTAATTGCAAAAGAAGGTACTCCGACAAACATGGGAAAGATCCGTTCGTCCCCCTAATTGCTGGGAAAAGTTTAGTAAATGGGTGGTTGAAAATTGTAGCCATTTTTCCACGGGAAGACCGAGAGAGGGAAAAAAACGCCGGTACAATGTGCTATTGGTTTCTCACGGATCTGTCATGACAACGCGTCTGGAGGACAAGACTCTCACTATGCGCCAAGACAGACCCCTTGCTCTAAGGGGCCGACAAACAAGAGATCAAAGGAATAAGCGGTGAGTGATCATGGGAAATTTGGAGGTTTTAAAAGGAGAGCGAGAGCTTGAGAAGAAGACATCTATTTGAGAGAATCCAGAAGAGGCCTGTAAGTCAGCGATAACCTTTTAGTATGTCGAATCCCCGAAAGCATCATTTTAATAAATATGTTTATGCTAGCGATTTAAAGACTTTATCGCGAAAGAGACTCTATATATGTCGACCTTTTTGTAGTTTGATTATTCGGGAATATTTTATGATGATTTTCTTATTTTAATAAATAGTTTAATTTACAGTTGTTTGAAGTCATTACAGCTTACAGGTTGAGGTCTGAAGATCACGCTGGTCAATCTTTCTCCCAAATATCAAACATATACGCAAATTCTTGGTCCAGATGACCTAGTCACTCTTGAAATGAAATCCAGGTCAACTGCACCTCTGAAAAGGCAAACATGTACTTGTGCTTTTCCTTGCTCTATCCGTGCTAAATCAAAGTATCTGGCAAAGCAGGGAGGGCAATGCACCAATCCTTTATATCTGCACTCATCATAATAATTTCGCTAACTGAATTTCTTTCTCAAATGTTGGAGGAAATACAGCGACTCTCTAGCTCCGTCTGGAAGAAAGCACATTGAAAATCAGTGTATAGACTGAATTTGGACTTAGTTAATAGAATAGTTTTCTACAGACACTTTCTGTAATGTAGATGTTCTCCACACTGTGCAAAAATGGACCTTTCAAGTGTTTAAAAGTGAGTGTGACGCACGCAGTAGGTGTTCTAGTAAACAGACTACTCAGATGTAGCCTTCTGGAAACAGTAACTCATGAAACTTGGTTTCCTTGATGCCAAATAATACTGAGAGGCTACTACAATTTTGTAAGGCCTCACTGTAAAAAACAAATATCATTCTTCATTAAACGCCCTGGAATATTGACGACTTTCATTGACCCTTTATAGAATCTCGTATAAAGAATCTTTATTCTATGTACATAAGTTATGCACAATTTTTGATGCTTTAGGTCCTCTACAATTTGGATTTTAGACTGCCTTGCTCAAGTTTCTTGACAACTTTTCACGTCATTCCAATATTCAAATAACAGAAGTTATTCATTGAAACATGACATTAATAGAATGTTGGGGGGGAGGGGCTATCCATAGAAATTCCCAAGGTACGTGAACAGACTTAACTCAGTTATTGACATTTGCAATTAGTAAACATTTCCTCGAAAAACGTGATTTTTAATCGATACTAAAAATATGCATCGTTGTTTGCAGCATGAATTTTATACTTATCTATGCAATTTTGGAAAATGTGATTAAATAAGAAAACTCTAAACACCTTGCATCTCTTTCTGTAGCAAATCATTATATTTATTACTGAATTAGCAGTACAAATTGAACAACTAAATACTTAGATGGATATAAGTGAATATTAGATAATCTTCGCAAAAGATATAATTCGTTTTCAAAGTAACGATATAGTGTTGAATAATACATTTTTTTAATAAATTGATGTTTTCAATAAATGAAATAATTCACTCAAGGTATTTTTTTATGTTTTACTAGACTACGAATTTAAAGAAACGCATTAGTTACTTCTAACCACTATTTTTTCGGTTAAAACTAAAACTAAAAGGTTAAAACAAAGCGACAGTTTGAATGATTTATTGGTAACGTCGCAATGTGAAATTGGTAACGAGCAATCTCAAAATACTTTAAAACTGGCCATATTGGATCCAACTAACTCATGTTCAGACTTAATTGAACAATGAACTTATCGAAAGCTGTTGGCAATGAACCTCATAATTTTGAACCATGCTCAGGTGACAATACAAATACACACACGCATAAAAAGGAATTTTATTCAACTTCACACCAGGGTATGATAAAACATTAGCTGTGTAACATTAATTTGTTTAATATAAAATTCTTAATTCGTTTCAATATAATATGAGTTAAAATAATATCTTTCTTTTGGTATTTAAAGTCTATTTTAAAAGAATCTCTAAATTTCATTCAGTTTATACTCTATCGAACCATCAAAAGCCATCAAAGATCATCTCTCGATTTAGTGATACTAAACTATTATAATAAATCAGAAAGATAAAATACTTTAAATTTCGTCGAGAGCCTTCATTAATCTGTTCCTCATAGATTTTCAGAATTGCCTGAAATATCTGTAATGTACATCATGTGCTCCGATTCTTTCAGTATATTTCTATAAATCAAGTTTTGCACGAGGTGTTGTGTTGGGGAGAAGAGAGCTCTTTTAAAAGCAATTCGAATAAAATGAAGTGGAGTGAGAAAGGCTTAAGTGATGATTTATTTGATGGTTGAGATTTTAGGAATGGGGCTCACCCATTTAGATGGAGCACTTTGTCAAAAGGTAGTGGAATGGATTAAAGTCTTTCGGGCGGCGGAAACCAGGACTATACTGGAACCGAAGCAATGAAACTCTGTGAAGTAGTTACAAAGAAAGCTGCTCTTAATGGAGTAAAAGCTCCATTCGCATCCAGTATTATTTTAAAACTAAATATTTCAATGATACATTATTTTTTTAATTAAGTACTAAATAGCAATATCGATAAAATAATATTTACTTGTTGGGATTGCTTTAAAATTTATTTAAAATATTTAAAATGCACGGAAGTTCACACAAAAAAGTTTAATTTTAATTATACATATTTATTTATCAACGGTGTTGACTGAAGATTACTCAAAGTAAAGCAGGTAAGTAAATTTGCTTAATGCATTCTTTTATTTTGTGATTGAAACAGAAATTAATAATATTCATTGTTTGGTTTCCTTAAAAAGCACAAGCCCCTTCAGCCCGTACCTTAATCCCTGTACGTTAGCTTCTAAATTGCTACTTATTGGAATCGCTTGATGGAGATTTGACAACAAAATATTTAAGGAAGGTCATGCACTAACAAGGGGAGGGCACGACTAAAGAGAGAAATTCATTTGGGGACGAGACTTTGTGTAATAGTAGTACTCCTTTAGGAGCTCCACCCTCAATGTAATTCCACCAAATGACAAGTCCTTTCCGAGAAAATAGCCTTCGAAATCCAAGCTTAGCATTCATACAATTAAGTTTTAATTAACGACATAGATGTAGTGTCATAGGTGGTAGAGTACCTGTTTACCAGGCGGTTGACCAATGTTTGCATAACGCGATCGGTTTGTTTTATTTTTTAAATTCATTTAATTATTTTTACAATTAAATACATTTGTTTAAAAAAATCATAAAATATTTTATATAACTATAAAATTATTAAATTAATAATATTGTTACGTAGATCCGGGTTCGATGACTTTATGCAAAACAATCACAAAGAAAATAAACAGTTCTTTAAGAGCGATGCGAATTTATTCTGAAAAATCCAATCCTCTTTAAATGCTGGATTCAGCGGCAATATTCACAGGGTAAATATTCGAAGGTCTCCATACCTTCAACAGCAATCAAACACAATCATTACTGTTTAAAAATATACATAAGTAAAGATTATTTACAAGCACAGCCGAAGTAATCTCGCTATACTTAAAACAATCCTCACTACTCGCTGGTTTAATCCAGACTGGCCGGTTACGGCTGGTACTCCTATTTATAGGTGCGACAAACTCTTCTAAAAATGCAGCCGCTCGTGTCATCGAGCGTGCCGTTAATGGAGAGATCCACTACTTTCTAGAAGAATCCAGAAGGACCCAAACTCGCCAACAGTGTATCCAAAGTCACTGAGTTGGCCGCTAAATTAGTGACGAAAACTTGGTAGCCAAAAATGATGCCAAATTGGCTCTACCGCCAAGGTTTCACCAAGTTCTCAATGAATCGTCATTATAACATAAAGGGGCTGCGTTGCTTGGGAATAGTACAATTTTAACATAAAATAAATATAATATAGAGTAATATAAATGCATTAAACACCCAAATACAAATTATTTACACTATTTACACAAAATTCGTAACAATATATACTGCTCAAAACAATTAAAGGATATTGTAAGTTTTATATAAAATAATGATATAAGCGAAATTTTTTTTGCCGAAAATGGAAGAAGAGAATCACAAATGCAAATTTTTCTGATTTTCAAATTGTGGAGTATGCTAATTTTGAGTTCGACGTCAAAAACGTCGCTGAATGAAATTTGACTTTCAACTGAAATGAAGACAATGATGCTCGGCATTCAGTGACTGCTTTGTTTCGATGAGTACGATGTCTCAGCGAAGTCATGTAACCGATTCCAAAGCTTGGAGAGTTGTTGGTAGGTTAGAAGGGGACCAAACTCAAGCCGAAGTAGCGCAAGCCATTGGATTGTCACAAAGTGTGATTTCTAGGATCTGTAACCGTTTTTTGGAGACTGAAAGTGCAGGCCGAAGACAAGGACAAGGTCGTAGACGGTCCACAACGCCCAATGAAGATCGTTATTTAGTGTTAACGGCTCGGAGACATAGAAATATGAACGCTATTCTTCTCCAACAACACCTTCGCTCGGCTACTGGCACCACGGTTTCAAGTCAGATTGTCCGAAACCGACTCCATGGTATAGGTCTGTATGCTCGCCGCCCGCTGGTATGGGTTTGACTAACATCAAGGCATCGTCGCGACCACAGGGAGTGAGCAACAGAGCATGTGAACTGGAGGAGAAATGAATGGAGCAATTTTCTTTTTCTGACGAGTCCCATTTTTCTGTTCATCCGGATAATAGGCGAATTTTCATCTGGAGGGACCGTGGCAGTAGGAATAATCCTGCCTTTGTGCACGAAAGTGACAGATTTGGCGGTGAGGAAGTGTTGGTGTATGGTGGCATCTCCATTGGCGGGCGCACAGACTTCTACATCATTCGAGATGGACCTCTGACTGCTCGCCGATATAGGGATGAGATCCTCAGACCTATTGTAGTTCTTTTCACTGCATCAATAGAAGATGACTTCATTTTAATGGACGATAACTGCAGGCCACATCGTGCTAACCTGGTGGAGGATTTCCTTTTCGAGGAAGGAATCGTACGAATGGGATGGCCAGCGTGTTCTCCGGAGATGAATCTAATAGAGCACGTTTGGGACGCTCTAGGAAGACGAGTTGCTGGCCGCCAACCACCCCCACAAACTCTCCAAGAACTGGAAAGAGCTCTTCTGGAAGAGTGGGACAGAATACCCCAACTCGTGATTAATAGCCTCATTGACTCCATGCCTCAAAGGTGCTCAACGTTGCTGGCCGTCCGTGGAAACCATACCCCCTACTGAAAATGATTTCCTTTGAAGAAAACTTATTTTCTTATTCTTTTTTCTCATATGCACAAATTGTGTTTTTTTTTCCTGTTGTACACAAATGCGCAATAAAATGCATTTTTTTCTGCCAAACATGTGTAATTTATTCTCATATAACCTACTACGTCTGTCGACCATGTATCAATCAGCTTAAAAGTTTCCCAGCCACAAGGTCCACCTAAAACCTCAATATCCTTTTAAATAAATATTTTGAGCAGTATATATATATATATATATATATATATATATATATATATATATATATATATATATATATATATATTTATATATATATGTGTGTGTATATATATATGTGTGTGTATTATACGAGGGTTGAGGCAAAGGTCATGACAACTATATTTTTTTCTTGAAAATAAACGTCGGGTTGGAAAAATGTGACATATACAGACGGAGGACAATGTTTTAACTACATGTGTGGACAATGAATATCACTGGAATATCGTAATACATAAATTTATTACCGTTGTATATACATGACAACATGTCCTTCCCGGTTCCAAATAATAACAACACAATACGCATAAAGTTGACATCACAAACCTCGGCCTAAAGAACCTTAATCTAGTCCCCCGCTATTATCGCCACACGCTGTCAACTATGTGGGAGGCGCTAAATACCACCAGCCTCAGCATTTGTCGCACCATGTGTGAATCGGATCATCTGCTGGCGCACAGCATTAGCAATGTCCTCTCGTGTTGCAAACCACATATCGCGTATTGTTTCCTTAATCTTGGGAATAAGATCAAAGTCACAGGGTCAGATCAAGTTCTCTGTGACATTCCATCGCATTTCTCCCTCTGAGAACGGCTAATTTGATGTAAGCGGCTGCTCAAAACGGGTTACTTTCATCTCACACGACGCTTACTAACTGACGAATTTCACAGCCCCAGTTGAGCTACTACCAGCTATTACAGATCCACACGACACATATACGTTTATGATCCATTCACATATCTACAAGAAAAAAATAGTTGCCATGAATTATGCCTCAAACCTCGTATTTAATTATAAAATATTTCTTTACAAATAATTATAATACAATCATGGACAAAAATATAACACACCAAGAATTAATTGCGGGATCGTAACGAAACTATGCATGAAGTGACTTGTCGGGGAGGTATGCAAATGATTAGAAATGTAGCGTGATTGCACATTACGTATAGCCAGTATAGGGCATTTAACGTCGTTCTCCGTGGAGTATAAAACATTTAACCAAAGCTTGTTTCAATGTTCTGAATCGTTTATAAAGGAAGAGCTGAGGTAGACATGCATTACGCTGATTTCGAAGACAATATGAGCAGGTGCCGCAGTTTGAGAGGGGGAGAATCATAGACATGATTGAAGCTTGGTGGTCAGCTATGCGAGTAACTCGTGAATTAGGCCGCTATGATTGTGTTGTAAGGAGGTATTGAAACCAGTGGATCCGAGAGATCTCATTTACACAAATGCCAGACCCAGGTTGTCTTCGAATGACCAGCCATCGAGCAGACCACCACATCGTAAGAAATGAACACGTAAAGCCAACTGCTCCATCGGTCGCCATCCAAGCATTTGTTGCACCTTCACTAGGGTTCCCTGTGTTTTCTCGAGCCATATAAAGGCATCTTCCTAAGGACCTTTAGGATCGCCGCGCCCTTTTATGTGTGCTGCTCTTGACGCCCATCTCTCAACGCCTCCGTTTGGAGCTGTGCCACACACGAGGAGACTGGACTTGAGCAGCGGAACGGATCCAGATCGTCTTTAGTGACGAATCCAGATTCATTCTCAGCAGTGGTGAGATTAGTGTTCGTGTGTGGAGACCCCGTGGTGAACGCCTCAATCCTGCCTTTGCTTTACAGAGATACTTCACTCCCACCGCTGGTGTTATTGTATGAGGTGCCATTGCTTATACAATA
Source organism: Trichonephila clavipes (assembly GCA_019973935.1). Classification (NCBI taxonomy): domain Eukaryota; kingdom Metazoa; phylum Arthropoda; class Arachnida; order Araneae; family Nephilidae; genus Trichonephila; species Trichonephila clavipes. The sequence continues at coordinate 657,642 of BMAU01017595.1, read as the reverse complement.
CACGGTCATTCCTATTATTGATCTGTGGCACCATGACAATCAGTGGTATGTTCATGACATCCTGCAACCACATGTGTTGCCACTCATGCAACAGCTCCCAGGAGCCATTTATCAACAAAACAATACTCACCCTCACACGGCAAGGGTGTCACTAGACTGTCTCCGTACTATTACAACCCTTCCTTTACCTGCCCGATTCCCAGATTTGTCTTCAATCGAGCATATCTGGTACAGTGGGTCGGTGATTTGCTCATCCCACTAATTTGAAGGAACTAGAGGCAAGGTTACAGCAAATATCAAACGAAATGTCTCAAGACATTTTACAGTATCTGTATAACTAAATGCCCGATCGTATCGCATCGTGCATTTGCGCTAGATGAGGTTCAACATGGTATTACATCCACTGTTCATTTGTCTTTTTCTCTGAAATAAATTATCCTTTTTCTTTTACTTTCTAATCATTTACTTATATCAAAGTAGTCATTACGTATGTAAAAGTTCGTTTCATTTTGACGACTCCTTCTTGTTGCGCTAATTTTTTTTCAGTGTGTGTATAATGAAACGTTTTTACATATGTTTGCTCTTCTAAGACTTTTCTTTATTTCTTCTTAATAAAAATTTTCGAAATTATAAAATTGTTTATTTTCAACTAATCATCTTCATTTTACATATCACCCAGTTTACTGAATTTCCGCTACTTATATAAAATTTATACACATTTACTTATATGCAAAATACTCGCAATTTTTTTACAAGTTGTTCTAATGGATTATTTTAAGCCACTTTTAGAAATTTAATAATCTTTTCAAATTGCGCACTTGCAAATTGCAATAAATAACGTTATATTGATAACTTATCGACCGAGGTTAAGTCAATCGTAAATGGTCGGAATCAAAAGTCAACATATTTCCAATTAATTCAAGATTTTATCATTAAAACAAATATATAAATTTAAATTTTTATCATCAAAGGAAATTTCGTAAGGAAAGCGAAATCTATTTGTATTCCCAGAATCCAGTTGACTATAAATTACAAACACTTTCAGTAATATTTACTCTTGTATGTTTTACATGACTTATTTTTCTAATGGGCTTCATATTGGAAAACAAGCCTTTGCAGACACGACAAGCTACCAAATATGAGAGCTATTTAATGGTGGCACCATCTAGTGGCGGCTGTGGCTCTACCATATTTCGACACTTGAATTTATATTAATTCCAGATCTTGCGGGATGCTAATACTCCGTGATTTAATTGTATTCAGAGCCGACTTGATACTCAAGAAATATGTTATATGCTACATAATCATATGACATGCGTATATACGATTTTAGCATCCAGAGAATCTGTCGACTGCAACCGGGATCGAACTCGTAACCTTAGGCTTACGAAGCAGGTACGTTACCTCTCAGCCACCTATCTGACTAAATAAACCACTATTTTAAGAGGGTTCCCCCATGTGATGGGTTCAAAAATTCAAAAAATTATTTTTTTTCATAAATTGTTTTTTAACATGTCTAGAATTCGGAGGTAAAGTAATTTTTTTAAAATTCGAAGTTTAATAAAGAAGCAGGTGTTGGAAGAGCAGCTGTTTTTAAAATTTTCATTGTTTTAATCGAACTTGAATCTTTTTTTAAGCGCGTTTTTCTCAAAACCGTGTTTTTCAAACTTTCTTCTATCAGATCTTAAGGACGGCTTGACCCAATTACTTCGAATGTATAGGGTTTCAATTAAGCATAGTTCATTCGTTGCATTAAAACTTATAGATCAAAATGCCATTGATTTTCTTTTAGTTTCATATAAGCCAATCAGACGAAATCGTGGAGGAAGTGAGTGTCCATTTTTTCGAGGTGAGTTTGTTCAGAGTGCTATATCTCACTTTCTATTGGATATTTTACGCTAAAATTTATAAACATACTCTTAAAATCATTTAAAGAAATGAAAAAAAAAATATCAAGTTCTATCATTGTACTGGGCGTCAAAAAATATCCTAAAAATGCTTAAAAAACAGGCCATTGCATGGGTAAATCCCCTTAAATGACTAAAAAAACTATTTTTTTAATTGAATATAATTGATGAAGACGAATCTTGGTTCTTGTTACATATGTTTTCCACTAACATAAACCTCATTAATCATAAATATGATGAAGATAGATTAAAGCTGACTGATTAGGGTATTTCCTTTTCCTTACTTTGAAAACAAAATTATATTTTCCTGCAAGAACCTGATTTTGAAAACTTTTCTCTGAAATTGCAATCCCGTCCTCTTAGCATACTGAATTATTAATTTCATATTTCATTCGTACGAATGTGGAGAGATTTTGACATTTATATGTTTACATTTTCCTAAAAAGTCATGGATATGTGTTCGTGTATTTCAATTTTTTCATCAGATAAATTTTTCCTTTTCAGTATTTGCACTGGGTCGGTGATTTATTCTTATGTTGGAAGGAATATTCATTCTACTTTTTTCAATTACTTTATTTTGTTGAAAATATAAGTTCCATAAAAAAGAAGAAAAATCAGGAATTTTTAAAAATAAAACTTGTTTTTGACTTTTTCTATTGAAAGAAGCAATTGATGAATGCAACTTTTTAACGATAAATTTCGTAGTTAAATGTCTTGCATATAATATATTTCATACGGTTTTCTGTTTTGAGTTATTTCAGTTCCTGAAAAGTACTATTATATTTAATTATAGATGTATTTCATTTTAAAATATCCCTTTTTTCCCTTTCTTTTATGTATTTGTAAAAAGCACAGTATTCATAACAATCAGCAAGACCTAAACATGATATGCACAATTTTAAACCAAACAATTTTGGATTAAAAATAAATATTTCTTTGAATCATATATATTTCAACGTTGAGGAAATAGTTTAATATTATTTTATTATCATCTAATTGAAACTGTTTTTACTCAAGTGAAATGATTGACACTGGTTTAAATGACTACCCTTTCTTATTTGTTTTTGTTATCAACGTTTTATAATATCTTATGTTTAATAATACATTGGTATATTGTAGAGCATCTGGTTCCAGAGAGAGCCCTCTATTTTAAGTGTATCTTATCCTTTGATATGTGTTTCTTGGTGTAATTTCCTCCTTAGCGTCAATCAAATGACTCATATTACTCCTTGTCGGCATTGAAAACTTATTGTATATACATTTATACTTCATTTAGTAACAGGAGCCTAGGGTCATACTTCTCACTTTTCAAAATATTTGATATATTATTCATTTACTTATTTCCATTCAACAAAGGCTCACAAGTTGTCAAATTTTTAAAAATAAATTCGAATTGTTTGATTAAGGTATCCGACTATACGTTCGGAACCGTGATTTTGCAAAAGCGCATAAATGGATATTTTTCATGATATTTTGTGTCGAATGTCAGTTTTGATTAAGTATGGTTATTTGCATAGAGTATGAGATACTCCTACCAGCAAGTCACGTAATTAAATTGTGGCAAGAACATCAACTGGAGTTGCTACCTTTTGTCTTACAATATTGTTGTACGGATCAGCAGTGATCGTTTGGCAGTCATAGATTTAAAATACTGATTCGTCCCAAAGGACCATACAGAACACCAAAGTAATAGATTAATGATCTCTTACCCCTAATGCTCGAGAGCACGGACATGTTTTCTGCGTGGTCTTGCGATACCGTATCACTTATCCGAGTACGTACGAGTAGAAACTTGGATCGTTCGTAACTTTCTGCGTATACTCTATTCGACTTGATGCCTCGACAATTTCGAGGGGATTTTAGTACCAGAAACAGCAGATCTTGGTATTGAATTATGCATGTTGAGTATTCCAAAGCTCATGATGGTTCAATCTTTTTTCTTTCCCGTTTTATTATATTGTATCTGAAGAGAATGATAATTATTCTCATATTAGCTTTCCTACCTAGTGTAATGTTTTTGGAGTCTAACTATGAAAAAAGGAAGGCATAACTAGAAATTTCTTATTTGTCTTTAACTAAATACACTAATGTGCAAAGGTTAAAAAACAAATACATTATCGCAATTTTTTTTTCTAAAACGACTGAGACAATTCAAATAGAATTAAGTATGAAAATATTTAAATGAGATAGTGAAAAATAATTGTATTCTTTCATTAATATGATTTATTGATGAATGCAGGATTGTTCAAAATGATGTTCCAAGATGGCCCATTTGAAGCGTTTAGATCGGGATGTGGCTACTCTAAGCAACATTGCAACTCTCTTAACGAAATCTCATTTCTGAATAAGGGTAATTTATGGGAAGTCTTTTTGAAATAAAACCCCACTGCACTACTTTTGGTACTACTACTACAGAGCTTAAGAATGTTTCTCTGAGGAGGTTGATGACTGCAATTACACTGCCAAGAGAATCTTAGGTTTGCTTTTAGGAGTAAAGTCTAAAGATCTGGCTAGCCATTCCATCTTCTGAATATTCTCGCTCTCAAGGTACTCTTCAACCTGCTTTGTTCTATGACGGCGAATGTAACACGTCAAACGCGAATTGGGTACCAACTGCCACTAAAGAGACTCCTCTCATCTCTATACTTCAAGACCACCCTAAAAGACTTGCTGTTCTAAGTGCTTGTCCAACATCACACCGGCCTAAGTCATATATCCCCCGTGATCTACCTTCATCGTGTTGAAGGGAGGGTATCAAGTCTCTGGTTCTTGAGAATCAATGTTCAGACAAGCATGCCAGGTGAGCTCTCTCGACGCGAGTGGGATGTTGACCATTGATTACCTGATATATAGCCGTACCTCACCAAGCTTTTGTAAAGCAATATAGGAACTTTGGTACTACACAGCTCAAAACAAATTTCGAATCATATGGATTTAAAGATATTCTGATAACTAAAGTAAAACAAAAATCCATAGTCTAAAGCAGGGGTACTCAACTTTTTTTTCCGCCGGGCCGCATACACATGATAGGTATTTTACGCTGGCCGCAGCATGCGGATAATGGGGGAAAATATTTTACAAGACCAAAGTAACATTGGAAAAAGCAAAATTGATCAAAATATTAAAACTCATTTTTAGCTTTTATTTTAATGCTATACACACACAAACAAATATTTATTTTACTGAGTTATGGGATAATTTTTGTTTCCTTTTATTCCTGACCAAGCCTCCTGCTTACATTCTGCTAATAAAAAAACCAAATTGATAGCAAAAAAGACATATTTGATTGTTTGTTTGATAGAATTTCCTGCTAAATTTTGAGTACAGTGTTCTCCAGGAACTGAATTTCTTAGTGCAATGGGCCATGGCCGGGCCACTCAGAAAAGGCTACCGACCCGCGGGCGGTATTTTGAGTACCACTGGTGTAACAGAAAACGGAAGAAAAAATTTTCATATACAAATCAACGTTCATGACGTCAAAAACCAGAAAAAGGATACAAGGGAAATAATTTGGATTCCGTAGAAGCTGTTGCTTTTCTTTCTCAGTGAGTATATTTAAACTGAGGGGAATGTTGTTTTAAAAATTGGGACTGGAAAATGTCTCTAACAATAACGTGATAAACGGAAAATTATACATTGATATATTACCGGAAGGCTGGAATTCGGGCAGACACCGAACACTGTAGCAGACGCTGTTTGTATGGTAAAAAGAGCAATTGTAAGACTACGGAAGAGATTCTAAGAAACTGGGAATGTTTAACATTAGTTAGGACAAGGGTATCCACGTTCTACTACAGAAAAAATGGCTATTATATTCTGTTAACAACTCATCGAGTCAGAACAGCAAATGGGATACAAATTTAAAGACAATTTCTTTTGGGGACAGGGCCAAAGCCAAACAATTAGATACAGTCTTCTTGTAGGAGGTCTGTATGCACGTGTAAGCCAATTGCGTGTGTTCCAATGACAACAAGACACCGAAGAAAGTTGGCTGCTGAACATCGATATTGGAGTCAAAGGGATTGAATTCAAGTGGTGTTAATGGACGAGTTCGGATTCAGTATAGATCAGTGTTTCGCAAACTGTGAGATGTGCCCCTCTAGGGGGGATGATAATCCTAAGTTGGGGACGTGAGTTATTCGCCAAAAATAAAATATTTAAAATAATTATTAATTTATTGAAAGGAAACCAAACAAAATACATTCTGACATAATAAGACATGAAATAAGCGTTCACACTGATATAATACACTTATAAATTTACCATATTACCGCGCAAAGTTTTTCATAATTAGCTTATCAATATTAAATTAAAAACAACTGTAATAAATAATACTGACTCCAATAGGCTTGTCATATACACAAATATATACAAGGTTTATTACTTATCTTGATCATTTGTTCGGTTTTAATTAATGTTGTATTGTAGCAGTAACGTCAAAGTACATTATTATTGCATTAAATACATTGTTATCGTAAGAGGGTCTGGCGCAATGAAAATTATGACAGAAAATTGGGTCGCAAATTTTGAAATTTTGAGAAGAACTAGTCTAGTGTGATGACACCAGACGTGTGTTGGTATGGATTTTCGCAACGAATTTTAACTTTTTTCCCATTCTTCCCTAATTTTTTTCCAGTAGTGTAGAGGGAGGGAAAGTTGAGTAACCATCATCATTCTATTGTATCTTGATTTTAATGTCAGATAGTGGCCACACCAGCTTGCGACAGCTCTTTAATGACTTGCAACCTATCTTGTTGTTATCGATTCAGTCACTTTCTGAATCTGGTTCCATGATCTGGGAATCATAAGTTGGTTTACTTTGAACCATCATGTTACCACCATTTAAGATTGACCTGCCTCCAGTAATCACTTATCATTCAGAAGTTGCGTTTTCATTACCATTTGTAAAAATTTCAAAAGTAACGGTAAAACGTTAGATAAACGAGGAAATCTATAACCGCACAGAGTTATATTTAAAGTACGTATATTATCCATTTAATTTATTGGCTACTTAAGGATATCATTTTTAATTTGTTATATTTTTTTAAAAACAATATCCGTTAATAACTATTCATTGGTTTTGAAAAATCCATTCAAATGAGTTTCTTCTTAACTTCTGCATATACCAGTGTATATCACTGTTGTATCAGATCAATTTCTAAGAACAGATAGTATATTTTTCTTAGAATATCTTGAGGTTCGTTGCGTATTATTAGTATACAAAACTCAATAGTTTTCACGAAGTTTATAATAAATCCTGCACACATTCATTTTATAATCCAGTTATTTTCCAGTTATCAAATAACAGCAAAATCAAGTGAATGATGTTATTGAAACCAATATAATTAGTAACGATTTTATTAATCATATAAAATTTATCTGCCAAATGATATTTCGAAAAAGTAATGATTAATCAGAATTCCCAGCAATACCTTTGCAAACGTGAACTAAATTTGAATTTAACATCCAACAGCTCTGTGATTTTCCGCGTTCTGATTTTAAGTGGAATTATAACTCAAAACCCTTCACAAGCCGTGAAACTAACGGCCATAATTATTCGGTTTGTAGATGTTCAAGTAATTATTGAAATTAATTTGAGTTTATATAATTACAATAGTTCAAAGTAATTAAATTCTATTTACATGAGAGATTTATTTCTAAGCTAAAGCGTGCACAGATTAAACAAGTAACATAAAAAAATTAAGTCATTTCCTCCCTAGATCTACAAAAATATATATTATTTTAGCTCTTTTTTTATTAAAAAGTTACAATTAATATAAATATGTGTATACATAGGACAGAATTACAACATTAAGTGTTAATTAATTTCTATTAATTGTCATTAAAGTATTGTATTGTCATCGAAAACAATCATGTCTATAACATTTCTGGTCAACTGAATGCTTTAAAACGTGAAAAAAAAAATATTTTCATGTTTTGACATAAGTCACCAAAAGGGTTGCTAAGTCGCCAAAAATGATGCCAACGTGGCTGTATTTTTAATTCTTTAAATAATTAGTTTTAACCAATGAATTTTTATTAATTATATTTAAATTATTGTATTGCCATCCAAAATAATCATGTGTATAAAATTTCAGCTCAATTGAGGGCTTTAAAATGGAATTTATTAGCAATTTAAAATTATTTGAAGATAAATAAATGAATAAATATAGACATAGTGTGAGTTAATGGTAGTAAATGAAAAACAAGAAATATATGTATGTTTAGATTGAATTTGTGAGTAAGAAAGTTTCTTCACATATGATTTGTTCAAATACGAAATAAGTGTAGAAAAAAAGATTAATAGCAATAAACCATGTTAGAGTATTTTAGAGAGACTTTATCTCAGTTTTTATATCAAATTGCTTAAAAAACCAATGATTATATTATCATAAAGAACTGTAAATTTCGTAATAAAGCAGTGGTTAATACATTTGAAGGTTAAAAAACTTCTACTGTTATACAGAACATACACAAAAAATTTCGGCAATTTATTTTAAAAACTTTTTAAGCAATCGCTGTCCTCGTTTGAGTTTTTCAAAAAAAAACACATTTCGAGAAAAACGCATTTGAAAGTTTGGCATCTTATGTAAAGTTATAGCATCTGCTTTTACTAAAACACCTGTAGTTTCTGTTCTAGTGAATCGAAAATAAAAACTTTGGTATATTTTATGAAACTAATAAGATAACCTATAAAATAAAATCATAAAAAATTGTCCATTTAAAAAAAATCAGGATTTTAAGGTAGTCGGTTACCTTAAAAAGATTCATCTCATTTCATGCCGGGATGAAAAAATTGTGAACTCTTAAAATTTATACATATTTCTCGCAGCAAAATAGTTAACCCCTTAAGTGCTGCGGGCTTGTATACACGTCCTGCTCAGCTAGTACGTTTAGTGCCCCGGACGTGTATATTCGTCCTTACAAAGGACGATTTTTGCATAGTGCTGCTTTCTTTAAAACTAATCCCACTACATTAGAATACAATAACACTACATTGGCAGTGCTTCTTAGGAATTTACTTATTCCGGAAAAGAGGCGGGAAAGGAATTTAATCCAAGAATGATGAAATTCATAACAAAGAAGTTTTTTTTGTTTGAGTGTTATTTTTCTATTATTCATTTGCTCTGATTTTCACTAGCCGTGTGTAATAGGGTGTTTCTGCAAGCAAACTTATCAACCGATGTCTTGCTATCAATGCACTGAATGGGATGTAGTTTGTGTGTTCACCCCTGTTTTAAAGTATATCACAAAATACATAACTTATAACCTTTCTTTATTATTATATTGCAACTCTATAAGTTAATTTTTGTATTTTCATATCCGTATATATCTCATTCTTTTTTTTTCTTTTTCAAAGTGAAAGTAAACAAATTTAAGTTGAAAAACACGTATTTTCTTTTCCCTTCATAAACCGCGTAACAACGCGCGCGAATGGGAAAAACCGTGGCACTAAGGTTGGGGGATTCCGAAAATAAATAGTTTCCCCCCTTTCGTTTTAAAAGAATGACAACGCTCATTTTAAATTCCATCATATCTTAGGCCAGTAATATTGTAAGAAATATATTTAAGTTTGTTTTGATGGTTTACGAATCTTTTTTATTCCCTTAGTTTGAAACTTAAGAATACAGCATGAAAAATGAAAAATGTTGAGAAAAATGTATGGCTTTTAAACAAATTTAACTAATATCTCTTCTTTAAAATTAAAGTCGTTTTAGCTGTCGCTAAAATGGTTTCCGAGGGTTCATGTACGGTTTTTTGAGATAATTATTGCTACCAGCAATTTTAAATTACCATTAAAAGTTACCATTTTAAAGCTTGGGCTATAAAGGAAAATAATACAATAAATTTCAAAATTGCCACAACCTTTACAAGAAAACTTCTTAAAGGTTACCCCAAACCCCGAATCTTTCAAATACCCCACCACACACACACACACATATATATATATATATGTATACATATATATATATATATATACATATATATATATACATATATATATATATATATATACATATATATATATACATGACATGTTTTTTTTTCTTATTATATTTAATCAACTTCGTTTCTTAAAGAAATATATATAATATTTATTGCAAATTAACTAGAAAGAGTTTACATTTTCTAATTTTCTAGAGAAAGAGTTTAGAACAATGTATAATATTCTTCCACTCCCAATAAAAAAACATTTTTCTATTTCCTTCAGTTTCAACTTTCGCTAGTTTTTGACAAAATATTCTAATAAAAATGAATTTTCAAAATCAGAACTATCAAATGCTTAAACCTATTTTCCGAATAATTTTCATTACAAATTTTATACCTCTCAGCTGTATAATACCTTTTCCAAAACTTGTAGAGTATAACAAATTTTAGAGGATCAATCACAGTGATACATTGATTATACATGAGGGGAGATACAATTTACAGTGATTATACATGAGGGGAGATACAATTTACAGTGATTATACATGAGTTAGATCTATAAATTTACTATATATACAATGACTTTTATATGTTTTCCGACGAATTTTTATTACTTTTATGATATCCGATTATGTTAGGAACGGTCATATTTTGTTAAATCTTTCTAAGTAATTTTTGTTTAATATTTAGTATCCCTTATAGATTAGAATATAGGTATACAATTGTTTTCAGAATATTATTACAAAATAAAATATTTAAATACAGCATTTTGACAAAAAATAAACTTAGAATTATCCATTTTCAAAACATTCTCCTTTTATAAATGGTTCTATAATAATAATATTTGGCCTATATATAGCTAATACATGAATGTTTTATAAATGGTTCTATAATAATAATATTTGGCCTATATATAGCTAATACATTTCTAGATGGCTGGAGCTAGAATTTTTGAAAAATTCACATTATTTTTTTGGAGTTACTACTAATTAAATTAATTATCAATTTTTTGCCATTATTCTTCCTCTGTTGTATTACAGTAACGATATATATATATATATAAATCCACTTCTAAATTATATAATTCAAAAATCCTTGCTCAAGCTTTGTAGGGTGGTCTAAGCTATGTATAGGAAAAATATTATTATTACTAAAGCATTTTCATAAAAAGATAATGTTTTGAAAATAAATAACTCTAGGTTCAGTTTTTGCCAACATATCACATTTAAAAATCTTGGTATTGTAATAGTATTCTTAAAACAATTTTACACGTGTAGTCTAATCTAATAGACACTAGATGTTCGTATATTCTAATCTAAGTGAGAGACTTAACTTTTTTTAAAAGTATTTGTTTGTACGCTTTTGCAAAATAAATGTTCCGAACGTAGTCGAATAACTTAACACGGATTTTATCTCAATGTGATTAAAAATAATTTTAAACATTGGAAGGATTGCTTTCTATAGCTGAAAGTGTTGAACAGTGAACATAACGTGCTTAACAATTCGTCATTTCATTACGTAAAATTATGTAAATTATCTTATTTTACCGATATTAATATTAATCTAAAATCTTAGTTACTTCAACATTTTCCATTCATAACCAATTTTTTTTTGTCCAGAAATTTCCTTAATTCTAAAACGAAGAAATTAAGAGTTCTATAGCAGTAATCCATCACATGAAGCTATACAGTAGCGCACTCAAGAATTTTTCAGGGGGGGTCCGGGTCGAAAGTTCACCATTCTTGTATCATGCTCCTTTTGATATTGTCGATTTTCGGGAACAAAACACAGTAAAAAGCTAATTTTTGAATAATTAGCATTAATTAATAAAATTATTCATTAATAACAAGTAATTAATTAAATTTTACGTACTATATACTTAGAATTATAATAAATCGGAAAAAAAATCAAGGATTTTGGGGGATCCGGACCCCCAGGACTCCCCACCCTTGTGTGCGCCACTGAAGCTATATTATGATGAATTTATATTAAAATGTGAGCTCATCTGAATTGTTTTTACTTTGTCTTGATAGAAAAATAAAAGCTCCCGCACTACAGTTTATGGCTTTTTCTTCACCGAGTTACTCTAATTTTTATAAAGCTATTAGATAATAAATTACTAACAACATAATGAATTTTTAAATAATAATAACAATAACATATATACTTGGTCATAATTCACATACAAAGGAAACATGTAGTGATTTGCCAGTTTTCTACTTTTTTAAAACCACATAATTGGTAAAACATTTCCTCTCCTCCAAGATCTGAAAGGAAAATCTTCAAAATATAATCTTAGATATATTGTGTGTCCCAGAGCCTTATACTTAAAGCAAAATTACCCTCAGAAGATACGTTTTACGACTTCCGGAATGGATAATAAATGTACTTAAAAGAATCCGGAAAATTTCCGGAACGCGTTATTCCACCGAATAGAAAGATTTCCATTCCACGAAAACCTGAAATTTTGGTTTTCCTGAAAGTGGCTTTCCTGATTGTTAAGTAAAGCGGTGTGAAGGAGAAAAGAATAACGTGCTTGCAATTTTCCTTTACATGTCTCATTTTCTGTGAAATATTTTTCACATATCTGAGGTTACACAGTTTCAAGATACTTAATGATTTCATAAATATATCGAAGTATTTTTGTCTCCTACAACTATTTAAGGAATTTCGACTCTAAAAAAATAACCACATGCTTATGAAATAAATAATAATTACTATATCCAGTAAGCTAACTTTTATATTTGTTCATAAATCTATGCAAACACTAAAGCAGTGGAAACACGATGACCTATTAACTTCTTATTTTCTATGTTAATTTTTTTTAAACAGTAAGCTTGCGAAAAAAAAAGATTCACTACCAGGAATTGAAAATGCAACACCATGAAGATGCGGTTATACAAATATGTAAATTTCAGTGAATATTGATCTAAATAATTTTTGTAAATAACCTTAAATACGAACTATAGTGAAGTGGTTTCAAAAAAGTATAAAAGTGAAGGAAAAGAGATTGAACCTATGACACTACTGCAGTGCTTCTCAATCTTTCTATATTTGCGACCCAATATCTAACCATAATTTTCATCGCGCGTACCCCCCCATACTAATAGCAATGTATTTAATTGAATAATACTATATTTTAACACTAAAGCTACAATACGACTTTTTCTTAAGAGCTACTGACGTATATAAATGTCTCGCTCAGCCAAAGCGTTAACTGCTATGTATATATACGTCTTTCCGAAGTATGATTTTTTCTGTGCACTGCAATCTATAAATGTGGCCGCGGTAGCCGAGTGGTATAGGTATCGGACCGTGGCTTGCTTTGTCATGGGTTCGAGCCCAGTACCACTAAAGAACCGCCGTGTAGGGCAGCGATGCACGTTAAATCTGTCGAGAGCTGAAACGTCCTCCCGTTGGTGTGGTGTGGTAGTTAGGAGAGGGGGTGCCAGCTCAGGTGTCGTCCACGTCACTTGACCATGGTTCAAAATTACGTGGTCCGTCGCCAAAAGCCCTCGTGTAGCTGAACAGTGCGTCGTTAATATTCAATCAATCAATCAATAAGCAATCTATAAAATTATTCCGAAGGCTTTGGAATGCAATGAATGGACCTTGACAGTGATTACGAATTATTTACACTTATTTCAGATTTATTTATTTATTTCTTCTCCACCAATACATCAAATACTTTCGCCTACGTGGAGAGCGGTGGCAATGGGAAGCTAATAGCGTAACTTTTATTCCGCAGTTAAGAAATTAATTACAAACCGTACACATTATCAATATAAGTGTAATTGATGTATATAATTTTATGTATGACAAGTCAATGGAGGGGGTTCACTGATAACTATTATACTTGTTCTTAACTTGGTATTGTTAAATTAATTATAAAAAATTACATTGAACAGTACTGATACATTTATAAGTGCATTATATCAGTGCAAATGTTAATTTTAATTTTTATGTCAGAATATATTTTGCTCGCTTACTTGAAGTGAATTAATAGTCTTTTAAAATCTTTCGTTTTCGATTTTTCAATATGCTCGCTGACCCCCTTGCACAGCTATCACTCCCCCTTAGGGGCGCGCACCACAGTTTGAGAAACGCTGCACTACTGGCACTGTACTACTAGAGCTATGTCAATCAGACAATATTACGAGGGTTCAAATTATAGACTCACTTATAGCTCGTTCTACACTTATTGTCGTATTACTGCTAAAACACACGTGTATGCATGCATTTTTCAGGACTCTGAATCAGATGGAATTAAGAGTGAAATGTAAATCGTTGCAAAAAACATGTCAAGTATCTTACATAGAACAGAAATTACAATCCAAACATTTAAAAAGATTCGCTGGTAATCCTGCCGTCAACTATTCTCGACTTTCAGCATAATATGCACATATCTTTCAGAATTCTAAAATCTGAGTAAGCAATTTCTTGAAGGTTGAGTAAAAGTGGATTTCGCAGAAGCCTACTTCTTAGAAGACTGCAATTAATGCCAACCTACGGAATGAAAGATTGTTGTGATATCGAGACCTAGCTACTTGGACGATTGAATGGAATTAAATGGTGTTGATGAGGTTTTACACAATATATATAAGGTGTAAGGTGTTACAGTCAGTTGAGCTACCTTACACTCATTGATTGAAAATGACATTTTCCAGCAGGAAAGAACGCTTTCTCATACTGTGTTCTTCGGTAGACAAACTCTGAAGAATTTCAAATTACTCCCTTAGCCTAAATTGCTTCTTAGTCTATTATAGATCGAACATATCTGACAATCATTTGTTGGATCTGTTCCAGGATGAACTATGAGGAAGGTTAAAGGTATATGGATTTTCATCCTTCGGGACTTAAAATGCAAAATGATTTTGTACCTCGTAATATTGTTGCATGTATCCTCTGGAGAAAGAGTTTTATTTCATTTTGATTTTATATTGCATTTTCAACGTTGTAATATAATTATTTTCTTTTATATAAAATCCCTTATTTACTTAAGCAATAGCTGTGCATATGTATCAATTTTCAACACATAATCACTCTTTCTTAAATTTGGCTGTGTCGCGCAGAGTATGTTAATACTATATATGCGCCTATTAAACTTTTTGAAACCCGTGTGGTATGTACCATCTTTTATCATAGAACGTTAAACTTTCTTGAAATGCATTAGCATACTTTCTGAAGCAGCTTTATGAAACTAAACGACATATATTATGATTTAAAACGGAGAATATAACCAAGAACTACAAAACATTTTCTATGTTATCACCATGGAAAATAATTAAAAGTCACAAAAAATGTTCAAAGTCCCCACAAAAAGGCGGAAAAAAGAATAACTCTCCGGTGTTCAATCGACACCGACGGACGTACTAGTGTTAAGACTTTAGAATTACTCCACTTAACAACTCATGCGTCCTGGAGTTTTATATAATATAAATACATATATTACAGGGAATGAATGGATAATATTTCGTAACATATTAACAATCATAAAGTTTTTAGCGATTTATTTTACTTTACTACAATTTGTAATATTTGAAACAATCTATTATATCTTATGTTTTATAAAATTAAGGCTGAAGTTTCGTATAGAAACGTTTTGTTTTATGAAATTATATCTAACTAGCAAATTTTCAGATACACAAGTTAAGTAATTTCAAGTAAACGTAAATTGCCAAAGTATTGGAACAGCAATGATTATATAACTCTTTAAATGCTATGTTTATATTTAGCTGTTTTATAATTGTTATTCCTGTATGGAGCTAAAAAATATTATAGCTCCATTTAGGTAAAAACTGCAATATTAAAGAAAATATAGGAGTACCATACCATATTACACACAGAAAAGAATAGAACCACAATCCTTTTGAGACTTTTTCCCCAATGAGCTACATAGTGGCAACTAATCCTGTGCTGAAACGGCAAAATCCCAAAAATGTGATGGTGATCTCATGGTGGTGACACCTAGTGGTGGCATATTTTGTCGCTTGAATTGATTTTAAATTAAAACTCTCGTTGAATACTAAACATTTCCAAGATTTAATTTTACCGAGAGCACCAGAGCCCAATTGCTACTCAAGGGATCTTTTACATGTCACAAAATCATGACATACGTGTCTGAGATGTTCGCATCCTGAAAATCTATCGACTGCACTTGGGATCGAACCCTCAACCTTGGGCTTACGAAGTGGACACGCTACTTACCTTTTGAAACTTACATCCAACAACCCACACTTCGTTACAACAATTTATGCTTGAGTTTTAAGACATAACTGATTTTAAAAGTTTTATTGTAGTTTATTGCTTCAAAAGAATAAAAATGCTTATTTTTTACCCAAATTTTGTCTATCTTCCCCGGTGGCCGGGGGCTACGGTAGCCCAGTGGTGAAGGTATCGGCTGTCGAGAGCTGAAACGCCCTTCCGTTGATGTGGTGTGGTAGTTAGGAGAGGGGTTGCCGGCTCAGGTGTCGTCCACGTCACTTGACCATGATTCGGTTCAAAATTACGTGGTCTTTCGCCGACAGCCTTCGAGTAGCTGAACAGTGCGACGTTAATATTCACTCACTCACTCCTCGGTGCCCGAGTAATAGAGATTCGTGCTTCCTGACCACGGGCCCAGGGTTTTATCTTCAGGCTGCGCAAGGTTGACTCAGTCTTTCATCCCTTTAGTGGGTCAATAAAGTAGTATCAAGTTTGCTTGGAGAATAAACATTGAGGGTTTCACTTCAGATTGAGGACCTGATCTGGACATCTGCTCATGCACCTCAGCGTCCAATGGTCGCGTATGTGGAGATGGACACAGTAGGCCTTGACCCACATGGGTTATTGAGCCACGGAGTTAAGTTTAGTTTTTAGTGTTGTTACCTTCTTCATCCATTACTCTTTCTTTGCAAGTGATACAGAAGATCCACTCCAAAATATTCGTTTACATTAAATCTCACTTTAAGAAACATTTTTGCTCATTGATTATAAATTATTTATTTGGAAATTTAATTCAATTTTTCAGTGGACGAAAAAAAAGTATTTTTTTATAACTCTAGAGTTATATGTGTAATTTTAAAGAGGTTCGCTTTTTAGTATATCTACTGAATTGATCTATTTTTAATTAGGAAATTATGAAGCATAAAATCTAACACGAATGTGTGAATTTTGAATTTAATCTGTTCTTATATTCTAAGTGAATTTTTCCATAATGATTTGTAATGCAAATAAAATCATATTGAAATCTCCCATTGAGTTCAAATAATTTAATTGCATGTTAAAATAATTTTGATAAAAAAAATTCAGAACTTTAGTGCTTAAGTAATTTTATTTTTATCTTTAAATTCGTGTCATACATTTATATTTAAAAACACAAACGTTATGAATCGCGTAGCAATAAAAAGAAAATTAGATTATTACATTAAAATAATCAATCATCGAATTTAAATTATTTCCTTTAATTAATTGTAAAATTTCAACTGAAATTGTCTATAGAATGGCTAATTCCCTATTTAAGTAGTGACTTCAAGTTGTACAAAATTTGTCAAATAAATAAAACCAAGGTGATGAATAAATTGACAGAAAACGCACATAATTGTTTGCAAAGTGTCTTTTAGTCAATTGATGTTGTTACTAATACCCCCTGATCGTCAAAGTCAGATCAAGACCCATGAAACTCTTAATGACAACGAGCTAAGTGACGCATGTCGTTAGCCGTAGCTTTGAGCGCCTTACATGTGGCATAACGATTTAGATCAGTTTCACCCCAATTTTGAGGGGAAATACCCTGGGGGTTGTCAGGGCCTCCCACCTCTCTTCCCCTTCCACCAACCTTACGACAGAACTTAAGGCTCGACGGTTGTTTAAAGTACCCCCTTTCCGCGAAGGCACTATACATTTTCAAACATCCATGTATTTCCCTGGATTTGAACCCAGGCCCAACAGCTCAGCTGTCAGCGTCGCTTACCAATATTTCCAAAGGATGACAATCAATTGTAATTTATTGAAGCAATAATTATTTTTACTTCTATATTTTAAGTTTAAAACTTCCATTGCTTTGTTACATAACATTTTTTATTCATAAAAAAGCACAATTACTTTTGATTTCTGTCTACACTTATCATAAATGTAACATTAAATACTAGCTTGCTTTATGGAAACGAATCTGAACATCATTCCAAAATTATCAATATTTATGTCTATAAATAAAGTGTATAAAACGTTTACTTGATTGGCATTTTAAAATTAAATAATAGATAGAAATCTTTCAACATTTGATCTAAAAAAACTGTGCATCATACGGAAAATATATTATTTCTAAAGAGAGCACAATTTTTCAAATATTTAAGATTTTTTAGCGATCAATCCAAAACTTTACGAAAAATCGTTATACTCAAATTCATGAGCAGCAGTTTCTAGTTTGTGAATGGTAACATCGAAATACGTTTTTCTCTTACTCGATGTACTCGTTATACTCAAATTCAGGAGCAGCAGTTTCTAGTTCACATGAAAAGTAAACTCGAAATACATTTTCCTTTTACTCCATGTCCTCGTTATACACATATTCATGAGCAGCAGTTTCTAGTTCGTGAATTAACCTCGAAATACATTTTCCTTTTACTCGATGTACTATTTAAGGGGAGCTTCTTTATACGAAACGTGGCTTGTGCGAGGGTTTTATTTAGGAAAAATGTGAGCAATATATAATCAAATTATATTCTCCTTATTTTTTACTTACATGTCGGTTCTCATACGACTCATTATGACGGTGAAATGGAAGCCATTTATTTAGCCCTTCATCAGCTTTCTACCCGTCTCTCCACTCTTGATAAGGCTGCTATTTTATCTGATTCAAGTTCTGCCCTTCAGGCTTTGGAAAGTAACCAAGACGAAGTTCCCGAGTCGAGTTGCAGGGAGCTGCTGAGCAAAATTCTGACAATGGTTGTCTTCTAGTGGGTGCCTTTTTCAATGTGGCCTTTTGGAAAATGAAATAGTGGACCTCTAAGTAAAAAGAGGTTGTGGGTATTCTCCAAAGATCTACTAAAGGTCTGCCTCTCATTCAGCCACACTTGAAGCTAATAGGATTTATAAAAAATGCTTTCGAGAGATGATGCTGCTAGTTTAGCCAAAATTAAATCATGGAGGTTGCTAATATATCATAACTGTGTCTCGGACTCTCCTCGTGCATCTGCTGTGGCCGAGTTTAGATTATTGACTGGACATGACTGCATTTGTGCTCCTTTGTTTCATTTCAAACTGACTGACTCCCCTTTTTGTGTGCTTCTGGACATGGACTAGGGATGGCTATCTGAGATCGATTAATCGAAAAATGGATCTCTCGGATAAAAAATTCGATTTTTTAAATCAATTAAATCGATATGTAGAACTGAATTGATTCTGTGTGAGTTGATATTTCATTCTAGAAAATCCACATTCGATTTTAACACTTTTTTATTAGTTTAAACACTTTATGGCAGGCAGTTATGCACCTGCAGTGCAATTCTATACTTTACTGGCAAGAACTAAAAAGCTCTAATTATCATCACGTTCACTCAATAGCCATGATCGTGGGATCATCTGTTCCTTGTGAGAGCATTTTTTTTCTATTGCCGGCAACATCGCAAGGGATGAGCAGAACCACTTGGATCCCAGTAGACTTGAGACACTGTTGTTTTTAAACATTTTAGGTATTAAGCCTTGGGAACTATAGGCTATATAATCTATTTTCAAAATTTTTCATGTAACAAATACATTTCGCGAAAATAAATGTCTACTTTTATACCTGATATTTTGATATAGTAATAAAAATAATTGTAATTGTCGAATTCCCTGAACTAAAAAATACCCTGATTTTACTGATAAAATAATGTTTATTATTCTGGTATTTTTCTTGTTTGTCATAAAATGGATTTATATTTACATTGCAAATGAATACTTAAAAAAAATCGATCTTTTAGAACTCGATTTTTTTTTGTGAATTGATTCATCAGGTTATGATTCGAATCCATTTAAAAATCGATCTTTTTCGGAAAGAATCAACATCCCTATCATGGACCCTGCTCATGTAGACGTGTTCTGTACTTAAGAGTTTGGACTGCATTGTGAAGAAATATTGGAGAGAGCTCGTTGCCTAGTGACTTGATTTTCAATGGTCAGGCATTTGATAAATAATATTCTCTTTATCCTGAGAAGTACTGATAAATCTGAAAAGAATTGGCTTATAAAAGTTCCCATCCAATTTTAATGGTCAAAACTTTTGATTTTCTATGGGATTAGAAGAATTTTAAAAGAAGGGTTGATGTTTGGAGTTTGATAATTTGGTGTCACAGCAAATGGTTCAAATATCTTATGTCTTGAGAATCATGACACCAGAAGATAGATTCAATTGATTAAAGTCATAATTACAATTTTGCAGTTTTCAGAAATTTGCTGATGTAAAATTTATACTTGTGACAAATCTATACGGAACTTTATCAATAACCTTCTGAGTCGTCCTTTTTAGGGAAATTTAATTCCCTACATTTCCAATCAACTCCAAAAGCGGACACCAGATTAGATAAAGTATTTAAGTCAAACGGAATAGTAAAGTTAGAGCAGTAGGAGATAGAGATTGAAGCAGAAAGTTATAGTGAAGTTAAATTGAAGAATTCTTGTTGGAGATAATTTAATCTCACCGTTGGTAATTATTGATTTATAATTAATGTCTCATTAAAGTTTTAAGAGTGAGATTAAAGTTAAATGTTCAATAGGAACATTATTAAATATAATTATGGGATCTCTTATCGTGGTAATCTCTGCGTGATCGTTATTTAATTGTTAATTAATTGGATCATTAATTCATTAAGTTAATTTAAAGGATATTACCTTTAAAACCTCATAATACTAGTTGTGACGAATCTATACGGAACTTTATCACTAACCTTCTGAACCGACCTTTTTAGGGAAATTTAATTCCCTACCTATTTCCAATCAACTCCAAAAAGCGGACAGGATTCCTTGTTATACAGATTAGATTCAGTATTTAAGTCAAACGAAATAGTAAAGTTAGAGCAGTAGGAGATAGATATTGAAACCATAGAGTTATAGTAATTTGAATTGAAGTCTTGTTGTTGATAATTTAATTGAAGAATTGAGATTCCGAGTGGTAAATATTATTTTTAATTTAAAGTCTCATTAAAGTTTTAAGAGTCAGATTAAAGTTAAATGTTCAATAAGAACATTATTAAATATAATTCTGGGATCTCTTATCGTGGTAATTTCTGCGTGATCGTTATTTAATTATTAATTAGATCATTAATTAATTGAGTTAATTTAAAGGATATTATCTTTAAAACCTCATAATATTGATAGAAACAATTGTTACTTTGATTCATTTGGGAAAGATAACCAAATAAAGAAAGTTATTTATAAAAATGGCTACTGGTTCTTTTGTGACTCAAAATTATTCTCGTTTCAAAGTTTAAAAACTATCAATGCTTACCTTCTAGAAAAGTTGACTGATTAATCATATCGTAAAAAATAATTATTAATTAAATAATGTTTAAGTTCATTAATTAAATTTTTAAAAATTGAAAGAGATTATATCATTATTATTATCAATTTTAACTTAATTTAAATTACATCGCATTAAATATTACCTGTTTGTTTAAAAACAATTTCCAATTAATTACTGAAAGTAAATATATGATAACAAAATATTTTGTATTGTTTTGTTTTATTTTAGATATAAAATAAAATATGATACACTCATATAAAAATAAAATGCATGATACATTCATTATATTATCTATTCACATATAGGTCAAATTTAAACTACCTATCAATCAAAAACATTTCAAAGCCTCTATTTTTAAAAAAGAGAAATTTGTTTATTTTTTTTCTCATACAAAAAAGCATACATACAGGATGGATACCAAAAAAATAATATTGGTATTCAAGAGTTTTTAAGTTTTTATGTATATAAGATCAAAAATACATTTTATAGAAATCACACATAAAACTAACCTTGAAAAAAAGGCAACGAATGCCTTAAACAAAGATTAAGTATAAACATTCTATATTGAAAGAATATTAACTATTCTTCTCACAATAATATATTAATTTGCATAAAAAAACCTTTTAAAACTCAACAAATGTAAGGAATGATAATCTTTAAATAAAGGTGTATTTAATATCTCGACATTTGCTTAACATCACAACAGTAAGTTTTAATAGATGGGAGTCACTAAAACATTTGATATATTTGTATAAATTACCCACAAAAGTACTGTCTTTTTCAATACATCTTTCACAAAAATGATCAAAAGTACCGCTTCATCGTTTATTAGATGTGGAAAGGATATTTTAAAAATAAGAATTCCGATTTATCCCCTCATCCAGTTTTATTTTCTGAGTAAAACTATCCAGATAAGATACTTTTATGACAGCCTAAATGACGCTGAAATGGGCAATAAACGTTCTTAAGTGAATACGAGATATTTCTGGGATACTTGATTCCTCTATTTGGAGTAGCACTGTTACTTAAGAAACCTTAACAATTTTTTTATTACGGTTTCTTGAAGTTAACGTTCCAAATGTTGTATGGGGGGTGTATCTGTTTTGATTCATTACTTGTTTTCCTATATACCGTATTTACTCGTGTCTAAGTCACACTTTTTTTCTAATGTTAACGCTACTGGAAATTGGAAGTGGCTTAGAATAGAAATAAAAATCAATCGTTGGATGGAGCAATTAGAGTAACTAGAGGTATTTAAAAGTTTATAATTCTGGTAAAATAGCTAATTATTCAATTCTTATTAGTTTTCATGTTAAATTTACTTTAATTTCGTAGAAATGGATATCTATAAACCATTTTACACCACTTTTCGTTGTTCATTAATATTTGTTGATGATTTGGGGTGCGGCTTAGAATGTATGGTGGCTTTGATTCCAATAAATCGAGTATATTTAATAAATCACGTTACATAATTTCATCTTAAAAATTTTTTTTAATTCGTCATGGTCCTGACCGTGGTCGTAGCTACCATCATATCAATGATACGGGGACCCCAGGATACAAGGGCCCCAAAGCGTGTAACTATGGTTCCAATAACAAAGCTCCTATACGTGAAATGGGGCCCCGAAGGAATTTTGATACAGGGCCCATTCAGACCTAGCTATGCCAATGATTCTGACCCTCCAGGACTTCGCGCAAATAAGTAATTGTTAATTACCCGCCTAGCGGGTTATGATCGTGATACTTTGTCTTAAAAATGCAACATATTTAACTTATTGCTGCTTTGTTTATGTATCTCAAATCTCTGAAAAATTTAAAACCACTTTTTGTCCTCGTCATGTGAAAAGTAAGTGAGTCGTATTTGTTTTATGTGTTCCATGTTTGTGTGTGATATGTTCCTCCAATGAAAATAAATATGTATCAAAATCCACAAGCCTACTCCATCATGTCAACGCCCTTTATATCCACAAATTAATAACAGAAAATAAAAATAAGTAAATAACGCCTTTTACTCGACTAACAATTTCATAAATAAATATGCATGTCCATTTTCTGATAATTTTCTTCAGATGGCGTATAATTTACTATGAGTTCCCCCTGGTTGTTTCAAAAATAATTAAACCAATGTATCCTTGTGTGAGGATATTTAATTCTGACCCTAGGATAGATATATACTTACGTGAGTTTTCTTCAGAATATTTTTCCTTCTTGATGACTTATTTCTTTCTGCAATGTTTTTGAAAATTCTAAATTGTTGAAATAAACACATAACAATATTTTCTTTTTGCACATTTTTAACGTGCTTCATGCAACTGACATATGAAACACTGGGTATAAAAAGGAAACACATTTTTTTAGTTAAATTTATATTTTTTTATTTTTTCCACTGGATTAGCTACTAGTATCTTGTTTTAACCATAATATCCGTCTTTCTCCAAAATCAATGTAAGAGTCAATTTCATTAATACAGAATTGTGTTTGCAATTTTCTGGAATGCTGTCTGTTATACCGGTGTTTTTTTTTTTTTTTTTTTTTTTTTTTGCTGTAAATATTCTAAACTATCTTAAAAATTTAAATGCCAAAGTAATGCAAATTATAATTAAAGTAATCTGCGATCATTTATGCAGTGAGTCTCAAGAACCATTAAATCAAAGTCTGAAAAACTTTAAAATATTAGATCTACTAATATCAAACAAATAGTTGAATTCCCAAATTTTATCATATTAATCCAACATTTAATTGTGCAAACATCTTACAAAAAAAGCCATAATAATAATTTTTCAATATTTCGAATAAGTAGATAAATTTCACTTATATATAGTAAGATAAGACCTGATGTGTCATAAGAGAAAAGAGAACTTCATACAAAACTTCATGATGTACGATTCATAGTAGTATGATTCAATAGCATCATGATTTGCGAATACTTCTTTTGAAGGAAATTGCTGATGAGATAGAAAATTCAAATAAAAGCAAGTTGAGGTTTTGTTTCCATCAAAAATATGTTTTGGAGAAAAATTATTAGGTAATCTTCAAAAGTCGCAAACTAGGTTAAACATATTTAAAATATTTAATAATATGCAAATGTCTCATATGTTGATCTGTATGTCTCATATATTCATTTCTTATAGCTGTCGATGTTTTTTAAAACTTTGTTTTAAAAAAAGATACCCCTAGTGCTTTCGTATTCATATCTGCTGCTTGAATCATGGCTTGAGAGAATGCATGAAAAATTAACCTTTATGCAGTTTCATAAATATTTTGGCATTAAATCTCTCATAGTATTAGCTTCTTTTTCTTTGGACTTAACTTTTAAACAGTATTACTATTATAATTTCTATTCAGATAATACAAGTATAAACGAGAGAGAGAGAGAGAGAAACATATAAGATAAGTTTTTTAAAATTTCTTCTTTAACACAGGTTAATCTTTCAAATTTATATATTTTTTTCAATGCTTTCTAAACCTTTGATATTTCTATAAAAAAATATTCCATAGCGATATTATATTATGGCTATTATATTTGCCATGGTGAATTAGGGCTTATAATCACGAACTCATGGCTAGAGTAACACGAGTTCGAGTCCTGGTCCCATTGAAGACTCGTTGTCTAGAGGAGACCGATGTACTTTAAACCTCCCGAGGCTCCCATTGGTGGGGTAGTTAGGAAGGGGGTAGCTCATTTGCGTCCTCGTCACTTGGCTGAGATTCACATTTAAAAGGTCAGTTGCCAAATAGCTTTCGGGTTGCTTCAAAGTGTGGCATTATTACGAGGGTAACTCAGAAATTTTTGAGATACGCGCAGAATTGATGTTGTAAAAGAAAATTAGCGGTTTAATTTGAAAATACAAAGTATTTTAACTCAACAGATGGATTTTTACCCACTTATTTCAAGTTGTTTAGTATATAATTAAATCGAAGATAATTACCGCGATATCATTATCGTGCTATGATTTTCTATGATTTTAAAGCGGGATTAAGTCAAGAAAAATGCTTATAACGGCTGCAATTAGCATTTGGTGATGCATCTCCTTTCCATGCTAATGTATTCAGGTGGTTAAAAGAATTTTTCAGAGATTGGAATTCTCTTCAGAATGGAAAATACTGAGAAAGGCCGTTGTCGGCAGTAATCTTGGATAACGTGTTTGCCATACGAAAACTGTTAATGGATTATAATTTCTGTACTACCAAATGATACAGAAGGAGCTTAGCTTTGGCTACTCTTAAATTTGGCTACAGCTGTACTCTAAATTAGTCATGAAAAATTACATATGAAAAAAAAAGTTTTTTATTGGGTTCCTCATAATCTAACTGAGCACCAAAAATAGGAGTTTGTCAGAATCAGTAAACAAACCCTTAAATTATTAAATGATTGTGGCGAGTGCATCTTTTCTAAAATTGAAGCGTATGACGAAATGTGCATACTGATTTTTGACGTTCTAATGCGTCAAGAAAGCAAACTAGGGGTCTTTAAAGGTTATTATGTACCGGCAATGGTGAAAACACAACAAGCAATGAAAAAAGTAATGCATGACATTTTCTACAAAAATAAGAGATTGTAAAAAACATCAAGTTGGAAGGACAGAAGACATTAACAGCAAATCGGTATACCACTAAATGCCTTCTAGAAATTCTCCCAGTAGTAAATGTTAAGGGACTGATGATTCACCACGATAATGCATCTTCTCATATAAACGGTTTAACAGTTGAGTGTCTTAAACAAAAACAAATTAAAGAGACAAAACATCCACCTTATTCTCCGGATCTAGCTGTGCGGGACTTTAGGTTATTTTTTTTAATTTAAAAAAGAACTTACGTAGACGTCGTTTTTATTCAGAAAAGATTGATCTGGCTATAAATGCATTTATTTCATCTATTTCAAGAAATAAATGGTTTTGAGGCAGCTTTTCTGAAATTGTGGGGTGCACCCCCCTTAGGGTGGCATGATAACCATAGCAGGGACGCGTGAGCATATTCTAAAAAAGAAAACGAAAGATTCTTTAAAAAAATTATTAATTTACTGAAATTAAGCAAACAAAATACATTCTGATATAAAAAAATAATAAAAAAAGAACATTTACACTGAGATAACACACTTATAAATGTATGAGTACTGCACAATTTATTTTATAATTAATTTAACAATGCAAGGTTAAGAACACGTTTAATAATTACCAGTGACGCCACGGGATTGTCGTATATATATGTACATTTATATGCAAACATTAACACTAATCTAGATAATTTGTACAGTTTTTTGTACAGTCCACTTAACTGCAGAATAAAAGTTACGCAAATAGCTCCCGAATGACATCGTTTTGCACGCATGAAAGCGTAAGTGGTGTACTGGGCTGTGGGGAGAGAAATGGTATAAATAAGAAAATCCTCTGAGAAATTAGTAAATGCATCACAATAACTGTCAAGATCATTTTGTTGGATTCCAAAGCCTTCGGAATAATTTTATGGATAACAGTGAACATAAAAGATCGTTTTTCGGAAAGACGTATATATACGTCCGGAACAATTTAAGCTATGACTGAGTGAGACATTTATATACGCCGGTTGCACTTAAGAAGGGAAAGTCGTGCTGTAGCTTTAGCGTCATAGTATCATATTATTTATTTTACAAATGCCAGGCCATTGATCATCAGGTCATTAGGCAACGGGCTCTCCAATACCTTTTTACAATGCAGTTAAGATCATTCAGTGCAGAGCACTCGTCCAAATGAGCGGCAGTCATGTCTTGTCCAGTGTCACACAAAACGCAGATAGGTGAAGTCACTAAATTAAAACGAAACAGATGAGCACAAAGACAGTCATGCCCGGTTAAAAGTCTAAATTTAGCCACAGCAGCAGCACGAGGAGAACTTGGAATACCGTGGGATTTCTTACATAGTGTACTCCAAGGCTTATCACGAGCAATACGAGAACCTGTAAGGCGAAATGATTCCCTAAAACTCCTTTTAATTTCCAGTTTGGCAGAATGAAGTGTCAGGTCTCTGCGAAAGTTCTGAAGGATACCCGTTCCCTTTTTTTGCCAAAAAGTCTGCCCTCTCATTTTCCCAAACACCACAGTGGGATGGTACCCATTGAACGACGATCTTTCCTTTTATCTTTCCCAGGAGTTCTCTACAGTTATGCACACGTAAACAATTATTCTCATTATAGTTGGACAAAGCCTGAAGGGCAGAAGTAGAATCTGAAAGAATTACAGCTATTTCAATGGGGGGAAGACGAACAGCAAGTTGCTGAAGGGCTATATGTATCGCCTCAACCTCACCATCAAAATGAGTTGTCAAAGGGCCGGCGTGTAAATAGAAGGAGAAGAGGTAACTAAAAACACCAATGCCAGCGCCTTGGGCAAAGTCCAAGAGTGAGCCATCTGTGTAAATGTGAAGCCACTCCTCCGGTGGGAAGCGGGTATTCATAGTTTCCAAAGCTATAGCGTGAAGAGCAGTTGGACTTAGATCACGTTTTCTCACATTCAGAACAAGGTCCAATCTGATGTCGAGTATTGCGTAGTCGAGGGGGTTAGCAAAAGACAGTAATTCAAAGGGCACATCATTAATGACTTTATATTGAATGTTCTCTCGAACACATTGAATAAAGCCCTTTTGAGTCTTAAGATTACGTCCTCCATCGGAATCATAGTCCCGCCAGAATGAATTATTTGGGAGTCTAATAAGTCTATTGAAGAGAATAGCAGCATTCTTTTCAATTATATTAGTGAATGGCTGAAAGTCGCAAAGTAACTGCATGGCAAGTACTGGAGAAGTTTTAACTCCGCCAGTGATCATGCGAAGGGCTTGGTTATGGAAAGTGTCAAGAAGTTTTCTAACGTTCTCTGAGGCAGAGATCAGCACCTCATTGCAATAATTTAGAATTGGTTGAATATATGTCTTGTAAGTTGTATTTAAGGTATCCCTATTGCATCCCCATTTAACTCCGGTCAATCTTTTGAGAATGGAGAGTCACTTTCTTGCCTTAGAAACAACAAGCTCAGCATGTTTAGTCCATTTCAATTTGTTATCAAGAGCGCAAACTCAAATAAATTGAAACATCACTCTGTTGAACAGGCATACCGTTATAAACCAATTGGGGACTGAATGGTTGTCTATTTAAAGTGAATAACTGACAAGTAGTCTTCTTTAGGTTTACAGTCATATTGTTTTCTATACACCAAAGGTGTATTCTTTCAAGGGTCAGATTTAGGATGGTATTTAGTTTGGACTGATCCCTCTTAGGTGTGCTGCACCAGATGGCAAGGTCATCCGCAAATAGAGCCGTATTGGTCAGTCCATCAGATTCCAAGAGATCAGGGAGATCATTAATAAAGATGTTGAATAAGATAGGAGTAATCACAGTGCCTTGGAGCAGGCCAGTTTCACTTTGTTTAAAACTGTAAATAGCATTTCCAAAACGAACGGCCGAGAAACGCTGAGAAATGAAGTTCCTTATCCACATAAGCATATTATTGCACACACCCAGGGTCTGCAATTTTTGAGAATCAGGGTATCATATTAAAGAAATTAATACATCGTTAGTGTACGGAGGGAGACACGATGAAAATTATGGTGGAATATTGAGTCTCAAGTATTGAAAACTTGAGAAGCACTGCATTAGGGAATGGTTATTGTAAAATAAGCTTCTAGTTCGATTGTTTCAGAGATTATATACACGTAAAAAGATTCAGGATATTTATTAAAAATATATCAAACTCTGAATATTGCTTTTATCATATTATTTGCTAATTTTTTTATTCATATATTTATAAAATTACTAAACATACCTTATATAAAATTACTTATTATCTCTCATATATACTACAGTATACAACGATTAAGTAGTTTTCTCTTTTAATTCAATACAAAATTATACACATAAATTTCCAACGCAACAATGATCGAAAATAATAAAACTAAATAATAAAATTTGATAACATACATGAAACAATGATTTTTTTTGTTTAGCTCATTTTAAAGTTGTCTTTTGTGAACTGTGCGTCTTTTTGAGTTTTGAGTAAATTTTCTACACATTATATTATTGCTATTTTTAACCCTGTGTTGATCGATTTGACCATGGGGATTCTTCGTATTCTAGAGACAAGTCTTTACTTGTTTTTCAGCGTTATTGCAAATAATATTGAAGTTGATCTCGTTTCATTCTTGGAAATATTGGGCTGTGCATTAGTTGTTGATATAATTAAAAATTTGATTGGGGTTTATTTTAAAAGCACAACAAAGGTCTAAGAACGTAAGGTTATCGTAAAACGAGGTTATGGCAAATTTAAAGTCCCTATAGTACATTCGTTAATGATGTTCAAGATGGGCGAGGGACTAGGTCTGTAAGCTAAACTTGCTGCTGAATCGGACAGGAAAATATGGGCTGCGAAAAAGAAACCTCGCTTCATTCCGAAAGTGCATTCCAAAACGATTCTGATGTTTTGTGAGGCACTGAATCTGGATGCAGAACTTGCACACTGACCGGTAAAAGGAACATTTTGGAAACATGAGACGCTTACCCTCTTTCAACAAATGCATGAACTATAAATGAAAACAGTTATTCTCTTCTTATGGAAAAAAGGTTTCACTATTTCTATGAACATTTTTTTCTCGATAAACATTTTTTCTAAAATGCATTGCAAGAAATATTTGAAAAAATTCGATATCACTAAACTCATACTATGACAGAATATATAAAGCTAGCTTCACAACAAATTGAAGAGACCGAAGAATGAAAAAACATCTATAAGAACACATACAACACTTAACATCGAAATATTTTCAACAATATCGAACATTCTTCATTTTTCATCAAGTATCTTGCTGTAATAAATTAATATAATCTATACTTCAATATATGTATATATATATATACATTCAACGTTCATATAAATTTATTTAAACTATTTCGTGAATAAATATCAAAATTTTAGTTCAAAATTTTCCTGATTTTTAAATTTGTTGTTTGAAATTAATATTCATTACTACTTTGTTCGCGTCAGCCACCAAAATTTTAATACAGAACATCAAATAATAAATCGATTCAAATTTTTGAGTTTCAAAATGAATTGTAATTTATTTATTATAATAAGAGAGATACATGGTTTATTATATTCTACTCTATTTAAAACAGCACAAAGCTGATAACTAAAATTAAATCACGTAATCGAAGTATAAAATATTTATAACAAATGCACATAAAGAGTTTTCAAAAATTTGAAATCTGCGGGGAAGTTAATCTTTATACAAGTAAAGATGATAAGTTTCTGAAAGAGAGGAAAAAACCCGGTTTTTTAGTATTATATATATATATATATATATATATATATATATATATATATATATAATTCTATTTTTTTAAAATTAAAATCGTCATTGGTATAGTAATGTTCAATTTTTCACTGTAACTTGAGCCTTTTTAGTTTTTTTCAAAATAATTTACAAAATACAATATTTTTAGCGAATTATCATCTTCCGTATACAGGGTTATAAAAAATTTGAACTGCCTGTGATGTATAACAGGGCTTTTTACGCCTCACATGACGTATGTAAGTTCAGAAAATGCTACTCCAGACCTTATAATTTTCTCACAGTTTTATGCTACGAGATGTATTTTTTTTTACCTTTTTTATAATAAATTGTACTTTGAAAATCTTCCTCCATATTTAAGTCTTAAGTCTGATTCTGACTTCTCATATTCATAATAAAATATTTTGTGAGGGAGTAAGGTCCTCCTCTCTCGAGAATTCACTTATCGGTTGGGAATTTTGGGAAGTATTTCTATGTAATGTAATTGCAAAACATACAAACTTGCCAAATAAGATGAATTTCTATACAAAAAAATGTTATTAAACAAAACAACAAAAAGGAAACTGTTAAAATCACTTCCGATGGTGGTGTTTTATTTTTTTGCATAAAGAAAAATCACAAATAAATTTGCTCTCAACAACTGTACATGTTATTATAGCTTATCTATTATACAATTATAAATCCTTTTTTCCTTAAACCAGCGTATCTCAAACTGTGGGGTGTAACTCCTAGGGGGGGGTGATAACCCTACGTGGAGGGGCGAGCATATCAAAAGTAAAAAAGAAATTATAATAATTAGCAATTTATTAAAAGAAAGCAAAACAACATACATTCCGACATAATGAAAAACAAAATACATATATTCATATCGATAAAGAGTGTTTTTTCCAGGTATAGAAGTTTAAGTTGGTATTACTTTCCAAGATGGCGACCGATTTAACAGCTGTCAAGTGATTTATTCTCAGTTTGGTTTGGCAATTCACCAAAACGATCATCAAGCAAGGCGTAGATTCGTCGAATGGGCCCAAAACGAGATTGCCATTATTCCCGATTTTCATAAGCGAATTTTGTTTAGCGATGAAGCGCAGTTCTGGTTGAATGGCTACGTCAACAAACAAAACTGCCGCATTTGGAGTGAAGCTAATCCACCAGTGTATGTCGAAACACCGTTACATATAGAAAAACTGACTGTTTGGTGCGCTTTATGGGCTGGTGGAATCATTAGTCCGTACTTCTTCAAAAACAATGAAGGCCACAACGTTACAGTCAATGGTGATCGGTATAGAGCCATGATTACTAACTTTTTCATCCCTGAATTGAACAATCATGATGTCCAAGAGCTGTGGTTCCAACAAGACGGCGCAACATGTCACACAGCTCGTGCCACAATCGATTTATTGAAAGACACGTTTAGTGACCGCCTAATTTCACGTTTTGGACCTGTGCATTGGCCTCCAAGATCTTGTGATTTAACAATGCTAGACTATTTTCTGTGGGGCTATGTAAAGTCATTGGTCTAAGCGGATACGCCACAAACGCTTGAATATTTGGAAGACAACATTCACCGTGTTATTGCCGATATACGGCCACAAATGTTGGAAAAAGTCATCGAAAATTGGACGTCCAGATTGGACTACATCCGAGCCAGCCGTGGAAGCAATATGCCAGAACTCATATTTAAAATGTAATGCCACAAGATTATCTTTCGAATAAAAAAAATTCATGTCAATCGAATAATACATCGTTGTTTTATTGCAATTTAAAGTTATATGCCTCTAAATAAACACCCTTTATAAGATACTAATAAATATATACTTTTTGCAAAAAGTATTTGATAATTAATTTATCAATATTAAGATCAGGTTCAGTAATTATTAGTGACTTTTATCGGCTTGTCCTATACAAAATTTAATACTTTTTTTGAGAATTTGGGCATTTTATAATTAAAATTACATTGTAGCTTTATTGTTGAAATACATTATTATTGCCTTCAAAATATAGTTTTTGAATGAGGGGGGGCGATGAAAATTATGATTTCAAATTAAGTCGCAAATATTGAAAGTTCGATAAGCATTGTTTTGAGACATTTAATATGTGCAAAATTCATATACAAAGTGCATTGATGCCAGAGGAAACTCAAAACTCTTAAAATGTTGTAAGTATAGCTTCAAAAACCTAGTTGAATCTCAAAAATTTCTGAATGACCCTCTTATAACTCACCAACACCATGAAATTATTTATTATTCAGGTCATTTCATTTTTTTAAAAAAAAGGTAGTTAAGAAATTTTTTGATAAAACATTGAAGCGTGAAATCTTTGTTACGTGAAAAAAAATGATATAATTACTCTTATTGAAGAATAAATAGCATTTTTCCAATTTATATATTACGCTTCTATTAACTTGTATGTTTTAAATATATATAACAGTTTTTTGAAATACCAAACATGAATAGGATTTGATATGTGATAAATTATATTGTTAAATCCCTATATTAATTTAACCCTTTATAAGATCGTTATAAGAATACTTACCACTTACTTAATTCGCTTTTAAGGGTCGATGGGAAGCAATTTTTTTGCACCGATGATTTGTGCTGCTAGAACTTCGGCTAACATGATAGCCAATATCAGAATTTTAAAGATTCAAACACTTGAAATTTTTCTCAGCAGCAAGAAAGCTGTTCAAGATGACGTATTGTTGACTAAAGTTGGTGACCACATGCCATCTTGATAAACGAAATATAGACGTTGCCGTGTGTGCCTTAATAAAGTGCATGAGTACAAGATGCGTTTATAGGCAGCGTTTCTCAAACTGTGGGGCACGCCCCTAGGGAGCGTGATAACTCTACGAAAGGGGGTGGGGTGCAAGCATATTAAAAAATTCGAAAACAAAATATTATTTAAAAAGAAAATATTATGTTACTGAAAGTAAAAAAAAAAATGCATTCCGACATAATAAGAAATAAAATACACATTTAAACTGGTGTAATAAAGGTATAAATGTATCAGTACTACATAATATATTTTATAATTAATTTAACATTACTAAAATATGTTTAAATAATTACCAGTGACTCCATGGTCTAGTCGCATGCAGCATTATATACAAAAATTAACACTTATCCTGATACACTGGAACTGTCAATTAAAGTTACATGAATCGCTCCGTATAATGGTTTTCCACGTTGTCGGGGGCGAAGGGGGGGCGAAGAAAAGGAATAAATAATCAAATCCTCTCTCTCACTCTGTAATAAGTAAATACTTCGCAAAGACTGTCAAGGTCCTTTTATTTGCTTTCCAAAGACTTCGATAGTGGTGCATTTAAAAGGCACTTTGCTAAGCGAGACGTTTATATCCGAGAACTGAGTGTTTGTATTGTACCTTTAGCGTCAAATAATAGTATTATGAATTCATGGAAGGGGTTTGAGACAAATTATGTTGGGGTCGCAAATACTGAAAGTTTGAGAATCACTGGTTTATAGCGATTGTACCGTGCGTGTTCATCCCTGTTTCAGAATTTTCAAAAGTTCTTAAAATTTTGAATCAAAATATATCTTATTTTACAAATCTCTTTTAAATATCAGACGAGAAATGCAGAACAAGATGCGTCTGAATAGCTCCTTGTTTACGCTGCAAATAATCCTCCCCATCAAAATTGAGTATCAACTTAATGAATAATTAAAACAAATCTTATTTTTAATCTATCTGAATCCCTATAAAACATTTTAATATATCATCATTGTGGAAAAAATGCATTCCGACATAATAAGAAATAAAAATACACATTTCAAACTGGTCGTGAATAATCGTAACGATAAATGAAGCGATCATGTACTACATAATACATTTTATAATTAATTTAACATTACTAAAAATAAGTTTAATATATTTTTATATATTTTCATAGATGACATAAATCTGCCATTATTGAATATTTTTTTAAGTCTAGTTGATAATTAATCGCAACGAATAATTATAGCATTAAATATTAAAAGTAAGATGAATGCAAAAATATTGTTATATTTCACACGATATCGGTCTGTTTAGGCTATATTTATGTAAACTACTTTCAAGTATGTAATTCTACTCATCCTTTCCTTTGATAATTTATAATCCACTTAACTGTCATTTAAAACAGTTACATGAATTGCGATTAAGCCCTCGTGTTGAGAATGCCATGGTTGGTGGGTCCCTTCGGACACCGTTCTCGTCAATCGTGCGTATAGAGTCCGCTCGCTGAATCCTCCCTCCTTCGTTAACTCCCGGTGGGCCTTGAAGAAAAGTGGAATAAATAATCAAATCCTCTCTCTCAAATAAACAAACTAAAAAAAAAAAAGAACAAAGGTTAATAAGTTACACAAACATTTGAAACAAGTTCATTCCTCCTTTTTCATCAATGCCAAGTCCAAATATGTAACATTGGGCCCCTCATGGTCTCCAATCTTAGCCACATCATATCAAAGACTGTCAAGGTCCAAAAATTTTATTCGCAGTTCATTTGCTTTCCAAAGACTTCGGGATAGTGTTACGGAGAGCAGTGCATTTAAAAGATCATACTCAAGAACGACTTATATATATTTCCGGGGTAATTAACACTTTGGCTAAGCGAGACGTTTATATCCGATGGTTGAACTTAAGAGTGTAAAGTTGTATTGTACCTTTAGCGTCAAAGAATAGTATTCTCCCTTTCCCCTCTTCTTATGACTAATTCAACTCAACACATTTCACTTTTTTTCGGAAAATAATGGAAAATGTCCAAATGGGGCTTTGAGGAAAATTATGATTGAATATTGGGTCGCAAATACTGAAAGTTTGAGAATCACTGGTTTATAGCGCTTGTACCGTGTATCTCAAAATGTGTCATGCCTTGTTTTTCGCAAATGCTGCACAATCCGTTTTAATTTTTCATGGAAATTAATATGTTTAGTTCATAACTACACAGTTCTTAAAAGTTTTTGCTCAAATGGAAAAATATATCTTATTTTACAAATCTCTTTTTTTAAATATCATTTAACGCAATATAAAAAGAAATGCAGAACACCACTGTCTTTTCCGCCGAAGATGCCCCCACAAAAACTGACATGAATAGCCGTATCTGTTTACGGTGCAAATAATCCTCCCCATCCAAAAAATTAATGTCTTAAATATCAACTTAATTCTCACAAATGCGGTAATAATTAAAAAAAATGCTTATTTTTATTTTCACATTCTATCTAAAACCTCTTCATAAAACATTTTAATATATCATTGCTGGAAAAAATGATCACACACACATAAAGGATTAAATAGAAAAAGTTTCCTACATAAAATTACTTTATTTTATCGAGTCTGGAAATCCCATCTCATTGAACCCCCTGTCAACTCATTTTCTCCCCCTGTCAAACACACCGATGTTGACCATCGTGAATTAGAAAAATAGTGAGTAACGATTATAAGTTGAAGCGATCGTGATGTAGAGTAATGATCTGTCACACATCTGGAAACTATGATAAGTCATTACTTTCTTATATATAATCAATCATCAAGTGATTAATCTCCAAAAAACATTAAGACATCATTTTTTTTCACTAGAATGTATGTTACTGTTTTCCATTATATATTTTTATATATTTTCATAGATACCGTACATAAATCTGCATTAATACAACAAGAATTATTGAATATTTTTTTAAGATTTCGAGATTGATAATTAATCTGAAGAATATACAACGAATAATTATAATAAATTAAATATTAAAAGTAAGATGAGATGCAAAAATATTGTTATATTTCAACGATATCGGTCTGTTTAGGCTATTACCAAAATAACTATTTATGTAAACTACTTTCAAGTATGTAATTCTACTCATCCTTTCCTTTTGAATTGCAATCCATTTATATATATATATATATATATATATATATATATATATATATATATATCGCGTTTGTATGAAATATTAACAACAGCAGGGGTTATTGTACGGTTCAACCACACTCTTTTTTCCCACCGGGCCACATACACATCATAGGCATTGTATGTGGGCCGCATAGACATGACAGGCATTTCATGCGGGACGCATACACATGACAGTTATTTTATGCGAGCCGCATACACATGCTAGTTATTTATGCGAGTCGCAACATGCGGGTAGTGGAAAAAAGACACTATAAGACCAAAGCAACATTGACAAACAAAATTGATCAAAATATTAAATTTTATTTTTTGGCTTTTATTTTAATATTATATTAACTTTTCTATCAAGCACACACAGAACAATATTTATTTTTATGAATTTTTACTGAGTTAAGTGATAATTTCTATTTTTTTTCATTATGACCTAGCCTCTCGTTTACATTCTACTATTAAAGAAACAAACTGATAGCAAAATTGATACATTAGATTGCTTGATTAATATATTTCCTGTTAAATTTTGTCCGCATTGTTCTCCAATAATTGAATTCCTTAGTAAAATGGGCCATGAACGGGCCACTCGAAAATGGCCGGTGGGCCGCAGGTCGAGTATTGCTAATTTAGAACATCTGTTCATAAATTTTTGATCGTCATGGACCCTCTTTATATATGAACCTGGCATCGTGGATCTCCTTGATGTACCAGCCAGACACCACAGACCTCAAATATTTTTTTACCTATCCCCTTGACTTCTAACTCATAACTGTGGGTTTTAAATACATAGCTTTAATCCTAAGACTGCCTTTGCTTTTTATACTGACTTTTTCGACACTTCTTTTTTTTTCCTTTAAAAAAGACAGTAAGCATATAATTAAAAATATTACAAAATGATAATTTAACACTGATTGAATTAATATTCTGATCGAAATACGCGTTCTAGGTAGTTTTTTCATAGGTTGCAATTTCATGATTTAGTCTAGGATATCACATCCTTAACCCTTAAATTAGCACTGTTGCACTTCTGCAGCATATGATTTATTTTAATTTAACAGACTCAATATTTTTTTTAATTACCTACAGATCCCTTATCTGAGAAAAAAAAGATTACTGCAACGAAATACATGCTAATTTTGTCACAAGATGGAAGTTTATTTTTTTCAGAATTTACAACTATAAACATCTCCGATGCCTCAAGAACTGTGTTTTTGTTAT
This sequence comes from Trichonephila clavipes, assembly GCA_019973935.1. Taxonomy (NCBI): domain Eukaryota; kingdom Metazoa; phylum Arthropoda; class Arachnida; order Araneae; family Nephilidae; genus Trichonephila; species Trichonephila clavipes. The sequence continues at coordinate 619,911 of BMAU01017595.1, read as the reverse complement.
AAAAAGAATCCATTATATTTTATGCTTCCTCTTGTATATTGACGGAATAATTTACCAGGAAGAAATTTAAACATTTTATGATGAATATAAATGAATCATACGAAATAAAGTTTTGTAATTTGCAGCACTACTGCGCAATATTGCATTTCTGCAACAAACAAAAAAAATGACTGAAATTCAATTTAAAACTGCTTATTTTTTACATATTTTTTCCTTTTATTATTACTTGAGAACTAGCTCATATAATTGTTTCATAGAAATTTAAGAAATTGCGAAGTTAAGGGCTAAATGTTTCCTTCTAGAGGTTGTAAAAGAGGAAAATGTTACCATTCATCAAAACACCATCATAGACCCCTAGGTAGACGATGGGACCACCGGGGTCTACGAACCACAGCTTATGAACCACTGATTTAGAATTAAAGTAATATTAACTTTGCCTTATAAAGCAAGACGAGGGTTATTGGCGACCGACCTCGTAATTTTGAACCTCGCACGTGTCACCAGGATGACACCAAGCACGCCTCCCCGTCTCTTCAACGGGAGGACATTAAGCTGGACAGAATTAATGTGCATAGGCCCCCTCCCCTTGGTGGATCTTCAGTAGCCCCAAGACTCTAAACCGGGAGTTCGTGACCATAACCACTAGGCTACTTAGGTCACACAATTTATCTGGGTATCGCGATGATGCTTTTTTGAGTATGAATAATTCACTAGTAAAATAAAATCAATTTCATCACTTATGAAACTCGTGATTAAATAAAATATTTTTAAATAATATAAGATTGTTGTATTGCAGGGGTCGGCAACCTATAGCACGCGTACCATATGTGGCATGCAGTACAATTCTCAGTGTGGCACTCTGCACTACGCAACACATTTGTCATTTTTTGAGTAGATGGAAATTATTGAATTTGTAATAGACCTTATTTGACAAATATCTTCAGAAGATCTGAAAGATTACTCTAAAGATAAATTTAGTGTTTTTGTAAATTACTGAATGTCTGCTATTGAATTGTTTCAAAAATGCTCTACTGTGTGTCACGCTGAATCATATTGGTAGATTGGCTTGGTACACCACGGCTAAAAGCTGGGTAACTCCTGTTCTATTGCTAACAATAATTTTAGAAATTAAAAAGATTAAAAATTATATGAAAAATGAAAATAAATAAACAAACTTTCCATTTTTGTAATATTGATGTCATTGTTAGAACTAGAACTACTTTCTATAGCATTTGTACAATAATCTAAAAACAGCAAATGATCAAAAACGTTGCCCTATGAAAAATTACGGAGAATTTCAGATATTTTTAAAGTAAACAAGTATTTAAAAAATCATAATAAAGTCAATTCCTACTTAGATCAACGAAGAAAAACGCTATTTTAGTTACATTTATTAATTAATTACAATTAATATAAATATGTATATAAATATGACAGAATCACAATATTAAGTGGCAAAACATCTTTTAAATATACCTTTAAAAAATTTACCCACATCAAATTTGCAATTGTATTTTTTAATAAGAGTTGAATAAGTAGGAATTTATCTTAAAACAAATGTAAAATGAATGCTGACATCTAACTAGCAAATGATTATATAAGTTAAGTTAAATCTCCATCACAAATTTAACAAAAGCTGGTTTATCCGATCGTGCTGCCATCTAGAGGAATAATATTGACTGAGAGAGAGAGAGAGAAACAAATTTCTTAAAGTATTATCAATTAATTAAATTGAGTTAATGAATTAATATTTGAAAAAACTGTGTTAACATCAAGTGTCATTCTCTACAAGTTTAAAAAATGAATTTTAACTTGAGGGGGCAAATAAAAAGTATTTTACTAACGATTGAAAATTTGAACAAGACATATAAATAAATATATATAGGGAGAGTGTGAACTAATAGTAAGAAGTAAAAAAAGAATTCTAGCACATTGCAACAAGTAAGAAAAATATAGCTTAAAAATGAAATGAGTGTCTTATATTATCCTTTGTGTAACACAGTTGCAATTGTTTTTCTGATGACGATATATCAAGGGAGGTCTCGATTTTTAGTACATCGTCAATGGTTAATAGTTATAACGATTACTTCATATCACATTCAGTAAAATACTGAATAATTTATAATGCCATTTCTTGTATTTCTATCATTTAAATATATGTATCTTTGATACCTAACATATTTAATTGAAGCTTAAGGAAAATCAAAATATTGAAAAAATCTCCACTCTCCTAAAATAAATAATGATAAGATCTGAAAGCTAAAACTATTTATTATTTTCTTGAATATTTTAATAGTGAAATGATTTTTAAAGCTATATATGTACTCTTTTAGTTTATTTCATTAATATCTGCATTTAATATTTTAATTCAATTGATAAGATACAAACTATTTTGTTGAAAATTAAGGGTTAGTTTATTAAAAGAGTAAAGGATAAATTTTTAAAATATACTTTTCCTGAATCTCGTAAGCAGAAGGCTCATAAAAAGCATTGTGCTTAAAAAATAACTTTGATACGTTTAATTGATCTTAAGGAACCTAATGAGGAAAACATTGTTTTTTGTTAACGTATGGACATTTATTTGACTTTGATCTTGTATTAAAGAAACTCTAAGGCTTTTCAAGTTATGTATAATTTATTGAATTATTTATAAACCATCAAAACAACTCTATTAAAGTACTGTCAACCATAATAAATCGCCACTTAGAATTACTTGATCCAATAATAAATAGCTCTATGTAACCAATCTGAAACCAATTTTTCATAGATTTATAAATCGTTTTGAAAGAGGTGCACTTAATGTCTTATAGATTGACCCTTTTACTGTCATTCTATAAATCAAATTTCGTCGAGATGTATTGTATATGGAAGAGGGTAATCTTTCTCTAAAGGAAATCCTTATAAAATGTACTAGAGTAAGAAAGATTTAAGCACCCAGAAGTCACTACTTTTGAAAAGACTCATCAATTTGAATAGAACACTTCGTCAAAAGAGATTGAATGGATGACATTGCAGAAAGCTTGAAATAGGATTTAACTTGGAAGAAAAATTACTTGCCTTGTAGCGAAATTCGAAGAGCTGTTTTATGTACTGCATAAAACAAGCAAATGCAAAAACTAATTGAGATGTATTTTTCAATTCCTACTATTAGTTCACACTCTTCCAATATATATTGATTTATATACATATATATTATTTGTTGAAATTTTCAATCGTTAGTAAACTACTTTTAATTCATACATTCAAGTTCAAATACATATTTAAAAATCGAAGTCTGTTACGCTTAATGTTAATGCAGTTTTTCCAAATATTAATGCATTAATTTAATTAAAAAATGAATAAATAGTAACAAAAATAATGTCTTCAACAGCATATATAGTAAGGAAAGTCTTTTGATGTGTCCCTGAAGGGCAATGGATAACGCGTTAAACTTCTAATCCAAAGGTCGTGGAATCGAATCCCATATGGGATGACATATTCTCTGATAATGTTATTTATTTTTACTTTACTATTTTATTGGAAAAATTAAATTTAATTAAAAAATAAATAATAACACAAAAAACTAATTGTTCAATATCCTACATAGAAAGCAAAATTGAAAATAGCAAGCAAAATCTTTTTCTAATTTGCCACTTAATATTGTGATTCTTTCATATTTATATATATATTTATATTAATTGTAATTATTTAATAAAAAGTAACTAAACTAAAATTTATCTTTGTTAATTTAAATAGGAATTGAGATTTAATTTTTTATATTACTTGTTATGAAATAGATTGAGTTCTCATAGTAATCTGAAATAATCCATTATGCTCAACTTTATTCGTTTTATAAAGGTTGTTTTTTTAGAGGTATAGAACTTTAAATTGCAATAAAACAACGATGTATTATTCGATTGACATGAATTTTTTTTTATTCGAAAGATAATCTTGTGGTATTACATTTTAAATATGATCAAGCAAGGCGTAGATTCGTCGAATGGGCCCAAAACGAGATTGCCGTTGTTCCCGATTTTCATAAGCGAATTTTGTTTAGCGATGAAGCGCACTTCCGGTTGAATGGGTACGTCAACAAACAAAACTGCCGTATTTGGAGTGAAGCTAATCCACCTGTGCATAACGAAACACCGTTACATCCAGAAAACTGACTGTTTGGTGCGCTTTATGGGCTGGTGGAATCATTGGTCCGTACTTTTTCAAAAACGATTAAGGCCACAACGTTACAGTCAATGGTGATCGGTATAGAGCCATGATTACTAACTTTTTCATTCCTGAATTGAACAATCATGATGTCCAGGAGCTGTGGTTCCAACAAGACGGCGCAACATGTCACACAGCTCGTGCCACAATCGATTTATTGAAAGACACGTTTGGTGACCGCCTAATTTCACGTTTTGGACCTGTGAATTGGCCTCCAAGATCTTGTGATTTAACACCGCTAGACTATTTTCTGTGGGTCTATGTAAAGTCATTGGTCTATGCGGATAAGCCAAAAACGCTTGACCATTTGAAAGACAGCATTCGCCGTGTTATTGCCGATATACGGCCACAAATGTTGGAACAAGTCATCGAAAATTGGACGTCCAGATTGGACTACATCCGAGCCAGCCGTGGCAGTCATATGCCAGAAATCATATTTAAAATGTAATGCCACAAGATTATCTTTCAAATAAAAAAAAATTCTTGTCTATCGAATAATACATCGTTGTTTTATTGCAATTTAAAGTTCTATACCTCTAAAAAAAACCCTTTATAACGCAGATAATTTTAAATTCTCTCTTGGGTTGTTAAAATAAAATCTTGCTGAAAGTCAGTGAATTTTTCATTCGTACACAATATTCGAATATTGATTATTTGTTTGATGGAATATTTGTGTATTATTATAAATTATATTTTGTATGCATTGAACAAAAGAAAATAATTATGCGTAACTATTCTGCTATAACGGCATTTAGATTAATTTCTAATTGGAACAAAATATATTTATTTCGTTCTAGGTCTAGTACATCGTATTTAAAGGTGTATTATGTTTGTATAATGTTTAGAATATTTAAATTAATAATTAAGAAATAAATTTAAAAGCATATTAAATTTTTGTTACTGAAAAATATTATTACTTATTTATTCTTTTCAGCTTCGCTGGCACAGTGGATAAAGCCTAAATGATACAACAATCAAATATTCCTGCTGATAACCTTTTATGTTCACATTTTCAAAACACGGCATTGTCTTTTCTTATCAGTAACATTATTTACATCATAGTACATCAAAAAATGTTGTAAAACGAATGAAATTAATATTTTTATGTATATATTGTGTGTTGTCGCCAACAAGGCCAATTTGGTGATATTTGAGCCGGCGAAAAGGAAAAGTACCATTTATATTGACGATTTTTATATGTATGTACGTACGGCTTCTAAACATATACAAATCCAGATAAATTTTTTTCTCGCTATGCATAAGAAATTTTAAAATAAAATTATCTTTCATTTTTGCATGATTATAATACTTTTTGTTATTTATGTAAGCTCAAGATTTTTAGAACTATTTATAAAACTATCAATTTCGTCGTTGGATGTTCTTCAGTTTCCTTTTGAATAACAGTCAATATTCCAGCATCTTTCACGAAAACTGTACTAAAAATAGATAAAAAATTCGTTATTATTTAGCAAAAACAAAACATAATACCTTTAAAAAATTTTGGTAAAAGTTTTAAATTATCTTATGCAAATAATTTCATTTTCAGGTAGTTTAAATCTATTTTTGTTAGTCTTATCAGAGTTAAAAATGTTTTGTATAAAATTCTTATCAATTTTCAAATCAATCCAAATCAGAATGTAGTACAACATAAATATTATGTAATAATTTTAAAGCACTTAAAACTAGATAGTGACATGTTTTCTGAGCTGTTAGGGAATCAAAAACGAAATACTTTCAAGATCAAATAATTATCGAATCAAATTTTATCTTTCAAAAAAATTTTCTTTTTATCATAATTAGTTACTTGCTTCAGGAAAATCCCTTTTTCTTCATTGCTCTTTTACTTGTGCATAAATTACTGAAAACTAATGACATTACTAATGTAGGTCTCATTGTGAACTTTTGTAAGAAAAGTTCAACGTGCATTGAATCAATAGAGAAAATGAAAAATTATTCTGAATTTTTAACATTTTTTTCTCCCTTTTGAATGAGACTGTATTCATCATCAAATGAATAAGAAGATTTATTATTCTGTGAATAAAGGATTCTATTTTCGCTGCTTCCGATAGAAAATCGAATTTTATTTTGCTGATTCCTAGTTTATAAAAACGTTATAAGAGATATTAAACATCTTTGAACTTTCTTTGACTTTTTAATTGGACTAATTAGATTTGATGTTGACATTTGCTGTTGATGTTCTACAAAAATTCATATTTATGTTCTCAAATATTCTTGATAAAATTAAAGGTGTTTGTTCTTTTCTTATGCTCCATATCACGGGTTTCAAGCTATGTTGAAAGAAATAGGGATGAATTGCAATTGAATTTAATTGAAAATAAAATGAACCAAGAAACGGGAGAAGGTGGGCATGACGGCCAACTTCTGTTTTTCATTTGTTCCAGAGTGCTTTCGGTATTTATAACTTGAATGGAGATAATAATGAGTAAATATTTTTAACCATAAAGTTCATGATTATTTTCCTGGAACAAAAAATATTAAATTTATCTTCCCGTAATGATTTTCTTGCAATAAAAAAAATATATGATTTTATTATTGTGCATGCATAGGCTTTTTTCCATTATTCTGTTTTAGAATAATTTGCTAAAATGATCAGATTTAAACTCAAATTAATCCAGATGCGTAATAATACATGAAACTCATTTAATATTTTAATAATTTCTTTAATTTTCATTAATATAAGAATATAAAATACTTTTTATGACAATTTTAACTTTGAGGAAGAGTTAGTGAATGTTAAGATTCAGAAACGATTTTTCAATCATCTGCTCATTAGCAATGCTGTAATTTATATCTAATATATCAAACTGCATTGCCTTCAATTTCTTTCATTGTTGCAGTTATAGAATTTTATCAAACAAAGGAAATAAATGCCTGTTTGTAAATATATTTTTTTGATGTCTTGAAAAAAATAAGAGTAAAAAAGTAAGCCAAATTTCCCTTTCTCAAATTCAAATAATATATATTGTTCAAAATTAAAACTATTTTTAAATTTACTTTTAGAAGTTGATTAAAAATCATTTGATTAAGTATTTGAAAATATTTAAACCACTTTAAATGTTGAAGCAACTTTAAATTTCAACGCGGTTTCCAGACACTAATGAAGCCTTCCAAAAATGAACTATTCGCTCTAATCGCAAACTATATTCAAAATTAAACCTGCATAGGTTTTCTTTCTCAATCACAGAATTTCTGGAATTAAATACTTGGAATATTTGTAAGAAAGTTTAGGTAGAAAAGTTCAATGCGTAATCAAAAATGTAATTTTAAAATGTAGTATTTACTTAATATTTTTTATTTATTTACAAATGAAGGATTAATAATAGTAAGCTATAACACATACGTAATTTTTTTTCAAATGTATTCAAACTAAAGTAATTTTTTTTTTTACAAAAAAGTCATCAAATTTAAATCAATATATATTATCTCGTACTATGGTCTATTCAATTTATACGTCCGAAAAAATTAAGAAGACACGGTACCATGTACACAATTTCTTTTACTTAGATAGTTATAAAAATAAAATTACATGCACTGTATTCAAACACATCTGTAATAAACATTTCATAAAAAAATACTATTTTTAAGCAAACAATAATTTTAAATTTTTAAATTTTTAAAATTATTTAAAGTTATTAAAATTACTACTACTTTAACAAATTTTAATATTTTTGTTCTATTTTTTGTCTGATTTTCCTGGAAGTATTTCTCACAATTCTGCGCATGGGATTAGTATTACAAGTGATACTTTTATTTTTAGAATTTTTTTTCTCTTAGACACTATAAAAAACAGTAAAAAAATAGCTATATCTAACTTTATAGATTTCTAAAAAAATAACTGTTCCTCTAAATACTTATTCCACGCACAGAATTATCAAATATATTATTTTAAACAACCAGAAAAAGTTTCAAAATTCTATAGGGAATATAAAAAAAGCCTTAGCATTTCAAACACATGATCATCATGAAAAATAAGAAGCTGAGAAAAAGCAATTTAAAGTTTTTGAAATAAAAAAATAATTGAAGGAGCTAAACTATAGTATCCATTCTAATATATATTAAAATTCAAGTTGTACTAAGTATTTTTAATGCAAAATCCATCCTGAATTAGCACATAATAAAAAGAAATAAATTAAGATTAAATGGAATGAAGTGATACAAAACAGTAAAGGAACCATATATCTAACTTTATGGATTTCTTAAAAAATAGCTCTAAAGCTAAGCATATAATTATCAAACATTTTATACAAAACAACCAGGAAAAGTTTCAAAGATTTATAATGAATACAAAAAAGCCTTAGCATTTTAAATATATGATCACGAAAAATATAAAGTCGTAAAAACGTTTAAACTTTTGAAAGTCAAAAAAATACATTAATGAACTAAACCTTGGCCTTCATTCTTACATATATTGCAATTTAGAGCATAGTAAATATTTTAAGACAGTAATATATTTTAAGTTATTAAATATTATTAAATAAATGTATTAAAATTAAATGAATTCAAATATTACAATACATATCAAATGCACTAACAAATTGTTTTGAAAGCATAAAACATTCATTTTATGTTCATATTATAAATATAAATAAATATTATTTAAAACCACCCCGTTCATATGTGATTCCTTTTTTTTAATGAATGAGGCATTTCGCCGCTTTTTTGCTAACGCAATTTTTTTTCGAGCAATTGCGTACACTGCCAATCTTTTTCTTTTCCTCTGATTAACTCTACGGTAGTCTCGCCAAACAGCCAACATTTTTGACTGTTTATTTGAAGCAAGCCCACTTTCCTTTTGCAAATTTTCTAATGATCTTTGTACCAAAATTGAATTCACAAACTGCATCACAAACAGCAATAGTTACTCGACGCAGTGTCGCTGACGTTTCTTTTGAACATTTACCCCATATGATGCTGTGAAGGCTCTCGTTTGCATATTGTGTCACACATCTTATGCATCTTTGAAAGAGTTCATTTGAAGCTAATCTTTGATGTATTGGCATAATTTTGGCTAAATGAGCTTCCTTCAAGGGTGTCTTCACATACTTCACGTGAGGACCCGGTACTTCACCACGAGCAAGAGCAGCCTGGAAAAAGCACCAAGAATCTTTTTCAGTCGGACATTTAAAATGCTGAGGTTTTTGGTCCATTGATATACTATGAAACAATGTTGCATAAATTGCAGTTTTCATTGCATCTACGACACCTTTGTTCGAGCGAATCGTATTTTGATAGTAACGTAATAATTTTTTAATTGCCTCTTCCTTTAAACTGCCACGGGATTTCCCTCCCAAGGAAACACCTCTTGTCCGCCATTCTTTAACAGCTTTTCGTAAAGATGTACCTAGCCTCTTGCTAACAGGGTTTAGGCAGTTTTCTTTCTTTATTTTTATTTTAGGACCATAAACTTCCTTACTATTTAAATATTGATATGTTTTTGCATCACCATCTTTTAATAGTGTCGTGTATCGAAAATCATTATCTTCAGATCTTTACCATAATTTAAGAGTAGCCTCTTGTTCCATGGCACAAGATGATCCTACGTGATTGATAGCACATGAAGATATATGGCCTTCATACCACACATGAAATTCTGCTGAATTTTCTCCCTAACCAGATTTTGCGTGTTCACATTCAATGCAGCGTTTCGACATCATTTCAAAATCCATGACAAATCCAGTAAGAAGGTCAATCACGCAACCTACACCTATTTGAGATGAATGTCCCCGAGTCAACGAAGTACCATCAAAAGTAACATCTATATCAGTAATGGCACTATTACTTTGATAAGCACTTTTCACCTGACTTCGAACATCATTCAAGCTTTTTACTGTAGATCTAACCAAAGATTTACATAACTTTTTTTATATATATTAAATGTTCTGCTTGAGGGTAAATCCATATTCATTAACATACAAACTTTTTTCATAGCTAAATAGCCTTTCCCAACACTTAAAAATGATTGCACCATGCGCATGTTTATGTCAAATGATTGGTTTTCATTACCTTCACTGTCAGAAATTCGTCTGGATGTAAAGTTATTTGATTTAATTATATCGCAAGAAGTGCAAAATACAGAGATTTTTCTAGAAAATCTCTAGCATTTTAACCAATGTCAATTTTTAGTGAATACGATTTGCAAACATCGCACAATATGTTTTTTAAAAGTCCTTTTAAAAACTGTACACATCCATTATCACATAATGATGGGCTTCAGAATTTTCACAACAATTTAAATCGTTTAAGCAGCTGTCTTCTAAAGTTTGGCACATCTCAAGTTTCTTTCTGGCAATGCTGAGGAAATAAATGTTTTATCTTTTCTGAAAACATCAGTTTCATAACTGTAGTGTTCACTGCACCATCTCTTGTTAGCTTTTTGTTTACTATCAAGACTCGATCGCTTTTGTCTAGGCTTGATGAATTAAAGTTTACTTATTAATAAAAAGATATTCAAACGAATATTTAAAATTATAAAGAAATAAAATGATTATATAATTGGCTTTAAAAAAGCCTCTTGTTTTGATACTAATGGTTTTGGAATAAGAAAACATTATGCAAAGCAAAATGGAATAACGTTCCTCTCTTGCATAAAAACAAACGAATTAATTCACTTCTCTTCTAATTAAAGTATAAAGCTTTAGAGAAACGCGTGTAAAAGGAAATGAATCAAAATTGTTTAGGCTAGGATGATAGCGCCTGTGCATAAGAAGCAGACGGCATGTCTTTTAGTTTCGGTTTCGCTTCAACATACTGTCAAAAAAATTTAAATAACTCGCAAAATAATGCAGCTAGAGCTATCAAATTTTATAAACATATTTAAAAAAGTCACACAACTAAAATAAGGCAATAAAAATTTCGTTAAAATCGTCATTTTTAGTGTAATGTGTCCCCTTAAATAGTAAAGAAAAAAATCAGCTACACATTTATTGGAGCCAATTAGAGTTAATGTCAAATATGTCAAATTACATCTGTATTTACATCACGTGCATACTACATAACTGTTTAATATTGCATGTAATAATTATGCATATGTAGATTGTTTTCTTTTATTTTATGTATTACTTCAAGCTCGTTCGAATAAATATAGTGCCGAAAATATTATTAGTATCAATCTATTAGTTAAAATAAAATTTGTTCATAAATTAAAAAAGCTATTTTTATAATTCGTCTTAAAATTCTAAAAAAAAAAAGAAAAAAGAAAACTAAAAACTAAAACAATGAACAAAATATTACAAAGAACGATTTCATGTGTAGAAATATCTTGCCCTAAAGTATATTTTTAAATATATTGCTTTGCAATAAAAAAGACTCTATAACACAGCACATTACCACCAACTCTCAAAAAACCCATAAAGCATTTGATTAAATTCTTTATCCAGATTTTTTGTACGTGTTTCTATTTTTTAGAGTTTTTTTTAGAATACAGTTAGAGCAATTACCAATTAAATAAACAAATACTTAATTATAAAGAATGAAAATATATGATTTCATCCAACTGATTGATTTCCATTTTTTAAAAAATTGCTACGTAAATTCATGGGGTTTTTTCCTTCTTCTTCAAAGGTCTGATAGAAAATTTATCAATAAATATTAATTCCTTAGGAATAAAAGTATTATTTCCTAAGAGAAAAACTACTTTACATACTAGGAGAAAACACAATATCAAATTTTATTAAAACAGAAACCCGCGACAAATTCATCGGATGGTTCAGAATAGGATAATTCATCATCTATATGTATCTACCTTTCAAAAAATATGTGCTAAAGCGAAAATAAACAATAAATACCCGAAAGCACGTAATATTCTCATTAAAATTCTGTTCCCTGTACGTAGATCACGAACTCAATTTCCAACGTTCAAATGAATCAACTTAATATAAATATTGTGTTTCACAGCAAACACGCAACTTTTAGCAATATTGACACATTAAATCACTTTGATAAATATTGGTAAATATAAGAATGAATAAAAATTGCTTCATATCAAGAGTAGAATTAGGGAAAAAATGATTTTCACACACTGGGGTGAATGCGGTACATTACCAATGCATCGTATTCTGCAGGGAATCCTCTTTATTTCATTATTATGGTAATTTCAAGCAGTGTTTCTGCTTCAAATACAAACACATTAGATCTTCCTTTAGGTGATTTCACTGAACATTTCCACTGTGTCTAGAAAATTTTATTTAAAAAAAATATTTGCATGTAGTCTTTTGTGTCGAATTATTGCTTCTGTAATAATTTCAGTTTTCCCCTTTGTGATGTTTCGTTTAGGTAAAAAGAAATTCCGCTCAAACCAACAGATGAATTTTATGGGAGAGTTTAAAATAATGTTGTGAAGATTTGTAAGATAATAGAGATGAATTTTCTATAACATTTGTTTTCTTTTTCCGAAAATTAAGCTTATATTTGTAATGCTTAAGTCAGTGTTTCTCAAAATGTGGGGTGCGCCCCATGGGGGGCGCAATAACCTGACTAGGGGGACGCAAGCATACCGAAAATAAAAGATTTAAAAATAATTAATTTTTTGGAATGAATTAAAACAAAATACTTTCAGAAATAATAAAAAATGCACTTTTACTCTGATATAATTTATAGGCGCACGCGCGATATTAAGTCAACAAAAATAAAAACTCCTTCAATACCTAATTATCTATCTTTGATCCTATAACCAAATAAAAAAAATTATTTGATTTGCTGCAATCCCATGATGAGAGATTTTTTTATTACGCTTTCTGTTTAAACCTAACATACAACTCTTTCAGAGAAAAAAACAGATTCCAGACGCAGAATCGAAAAAATTTAGGAACATAAAACATTCATCACTGTCATTATTTTTGAAATACTGTACATTATGGCTGTAATCTGTTTAACCTTCTAAGTTATTGGTACAGTTAGTTATGACCCCTCTCTTATATGTTTGTTTCTCATTTAGGAAAGTTGTAAGAAATGTATTTCTCTGTTACGCTTTTTTCCATGCAAAAGAGTTTTATGATATTTGAAAATTTACTTTTACCTTTACTTTTTACCCGGAAGAGGTCGCATGGGATGCACAGATTACGAAATCATTAATTCTGGCAAAACTGTTTATTTGTTATCAAAGAAAAATTGAAAAGTCCTTGAAAGTAGGTAAGTAAACTTTCTTTTAACTTATTGACTGGAATCACGATTTGTATCGTGCACACTAAATAATTATAAAAAAAAAGGATTAGGGTGACTCAATAACCCCGCTCGACCGTATCGAGTGCGCCCCTTCTCCCGGCTTAAAATTTGTTGAAGTGTTTTCGCTTTAAGGTGCCTGACTAGTTGAGAAGACATTTTTTTGAAATTTTGCTGAAAATTTATTTTTAAACTCATTTTTTGTTTAATTATAACTGAAAACTAATAAAAACAGCAAAAAAATTTTCTTTCAATGTATTTTTTTAAATATGGTCAATTTTAGGTTTAAATTAGACGTTATTTGTACGTTACGTTAAACATAGTAAAATAAATTCTAATGCATAATATTTCAAAACCCACATAATTTTACTCAAAAAACAGTTACTAATGAATTGACCTAATATCTTTTGAAAAATTTTAATTTGTTACTGAACTAGAAGTCAAAAAAGTGCACGCAATGCAAATTTTTCAAAAATTTCACATTTATCACACAGAAAAAAAAAATCATAAAAAGGTAAATATGCTGTTTTTCTTAATCCCTACGTCACAGCATACATACTATAATAATACACAATTACACAAAATTACAGACAATTATCTACAGAACTTTTTGAGATATCATGCTTAAAGTGTTGTAAAATATCAAAAATCTGTTTCAGAGAAAAATGCATATAAAGATTTAAAATTCAAAATTTAAAAAACTATACTGCTGGAAAAACCTAAAACCTCTATATATCAAAAGAACAAACATTTTCAAAGCAATTATGAATATTATATACTTTCTTCAAACTTTTATCTTTTAATATTTTTAACAATTTTATAGTGTCAAAAAGCTTTTTCTTAAAGTCTAAGTACACAGTTTACGAAATACAGATTAGACGTATAAAAGCACTTTAAAAACATTATTGCATTAAAAATAAAAATATTTTACATAGAAAAACAAATATACATTATTCCATATTATTTTAGAAGTTAAGAAATATATCATACAAAATATATTTGTGTTGTTTTACCAGTAAACATTCACGAAAAACTCTTGAAAAATATTGTTTATCACAAAAGTTATCATAAATTAGAATAAAAATCCTGCAAAGAAGTACTTTAAAACCCTCCATATGAATATACTAAGCCTTCTGTTTTTTCATCCTTAGTACTTTTGTTTTTCTAGCTGCTTTTCTTTTTTTTTCGAGACAATTTCGCAATCGGTAAAGAATGTCTTAAAGATGTTGAAATCCGTTGTTTATCAAATTTAAGTAACTCTTGAGCAACACTTTCAGGAAGGGAACCATTTACATTTCGAATTACTGATAATATACCAGCATAACCAGAATTATAAAGTATTAGAGCTAATAATGCACCCAAACGAAATGTTTCCAGTCCAATAAATATATTTTTTGGGAACAATATTCCACAAAATGTTGTTATAACTTTCATTGCAGTTCTGTGTCTTACCATGAAGACATTTTTTTCAACAAAGTTTCATTACACAGTTTTAGATATGTAGGCTTTATTTGGTTTATAATTTTATTAGGAAGTCCTTGCTCAATTTCTTTGAGGGGACTCCCAGCTGCTTTTGCCCTTTGGTAACGACACCAACTCTCAGATCCTTCAGGACACTGTCCATGCAATGAATTGTTTTTTCCAGATACACAGTGAAAAAATGCAGCTATTACACTACTCATCATCTTTTGTAGATTACCTACGTTGTTTCGAATAGCTATTCCATTATAGTTCTGAATTCTGTCGATTAATTTATCAGTTAATTTATTTTTCCCTCCCAAACCTTTCGTCGTTTTTTTTAATTGACGCAACCGCCCCCTACACGTTTCTGTACATGACCTATACACTCGAGTTTGGTTACTGTATTAATTCCATAAAAGTTTTTAACAGATTCATATCCTTTTGAGTCCCCATCTCCGTAGTATTCATTGTACTGTACATTCCTCACATTTGATCTCTCAAATATACGGTAGGCTCCAACAACCTCCATGTTCCCCGCGGAACCTTTGTAGTTCGAACATACATGTTTCGATGATTGGCTATTGCCTTTCGCGCATATGTGGCAATATTGTGTCATAACTTCAATGTCTAAAATTTTACCGGTGTCAACTGATATGGCACTTACACACCCATTCAAAGATGAGTAGCCTCTGCGTTGCCAAGTACCATCAATGGATATTCCACATTTAGTGAAACTATTTGAGCCTTTGATTTTCCTCAATGCAGCGTTGATGTTTTCTTGAGCAACGCGTTCAGTTGCTTTCAACAGTTTTTCTTTCTTGATTGCGGAAAGCAAGTTTTGACAGGAAAGGTAAACCGAGGAAAGCACATAATTTTTTGCCAGCTGAAAATCCTTTCCCGATTATCCTTAGCCCCAAAACAATTGAAGAGTTTATAAGACAAGAACCTTTCATCTTCTCTGTCGTAGGGGAAACCTTTAAAGAAGGAGCATTTTTTGCACTTTAGGTTCATATGTGAGCATAATCCACTGACAGAGTCTTCTATAAGTTCAAGCCCTGAGAATAACAATCAGGACAACAAACTATGGCAAAAAATGAAATCAAAGTTGTCCAGCTGACAATTCTATTGTCTTTAGAAGTTTCAAACAATCTTTCTGAGAAAATTTCCAAACTTGTATGGCTTGATTCCAACTTTTGGGCACTAGCGGATTCAGTAGAATTGAGCTCAGATGTTTCATCATTCTCATTAATTGTGGCACGAATGGTATAACGATTTCCAGTAAATCGGCGCTTCTTAGACCTCCCAGATCTTGATTTAGCCATAATTAATCAATATTTTGTCTCAAGAAAGACAGTTTTTTTCATAAAATATATCAAAATAATAAATTAAACGAGGAGCGAAGAATCGAGTAGCTACAACATAAGCAAATCGAAAAATGACAACAAACCTGTAAAGTTGTTGCCAAATTTTACTAAAACTATTAAATAATTTTTAAAAGAATATCACATATTCAGTTTTAATGTTACCAAAATTAATATTTTATAAATAAATGCAATAAAATTCCAAAAAAGAGTAAAAAATCTTTCAAATTCAAAGTACTTCCGGTTTCGATTTCTAACTTCCGGTTCGTTTTTGTTGTTCTCACTTGACATAAAAACTGCTAAAACTTCGTAAATAATTGGAGTACAAGCAAAAGTAAGGTATTTTTAGAAAGAAGAAAATTCAAATATTAAAAATATCAAATAAATTTTTTGTCATGTTTATCAAAATTGACGATTTTACACTAGTCAGGCACCTTAAATATTAAAAATAATACAGTTATTCTTCATCGGAATTTTATATTATTGTTCATTATTCAACATCAAATATAAATGCTAATTCTGTGAGACATAAAATTAATTATAATTTGAGCAACCATTTTAAAAAATAATTTTACATTTTTGTAAACATTGTAGAGTATTTGGATTTGCACTCCTTACAATTCAACTGTTCTATCATAATGTTTTATTTTCTTATAAATGAACTCGGGCAAAGAGCGGGTACTTCAGCCGGTATACTTTTAATGTATCAGTGCTGTACAGAGTATTTTATAACTAATTAATTCATACTAAATTAAGAACAAGTTTAATAAGTAATAACGACTTCCATGGGCTTGTCTTGCAAAGCAAAGCTTTTATAAGGAATGCTTATGATAAGAAATTCATCTTCTGAGTTATTTTCTATATTTAGCAGATATCTATATTTTGTCTTCTGAGCAGCCACCGCATTTTGCAATATGTTCCATTTAAAATTTAGTGAAAGAAAAATAACATAATAATTATCCTATTATTTTATTTACTTATTTATTTATTGCTTAAAAGTGGTATACAAAATTTTAATACTTATGTTACTAATTTGTATGGTTTATAATTAAGATCGCTTTAGCGTTAAACTGCATTATTATTGCATTGAATACATTATTAATGTATAAAGGGGGCGCGATAAAAGTTGTGATTGAAAAGGGAGGCGCCAGTATTGAAAGTTTGAGAAGCACTGGCTTAAGTTTAAAATAAGAATGGAAAAAAATGCACTCCGAGTAAAAATCATTAATAGTAATTAAGAAAAAAAAGAGCAAGATAGAGAATAATTCAAATAAGTTTTAAGCAAAAATATTTTGAATGCTACATTGTGTTTAGAAATCTTTCACCAGTGTAAGGATCTACTGCCTTCACCTGGCAACAGGACGAACGAGACACACGATAGAGAGAGAGAAGGACCTAGCAACGACAGGAGAGAAGAGTCGGAAGGAGGAGAGAAAGGAGAGCGGTGGCGCGAAAAACGTGGTCGAAAAGAAAGGCGACGGGACGATGGATTGTAATCTTGGATCATTTTAATATATTATTTTTCTTATGAAATGTCCCATGGAAGGTGTGCAATAAAACAGGGGGACAAAATCCTGACTGCAATTATTTTCTTTTCATAATTCGAACACGACCCAACCCGAAAAGGACCCACAAGTTTACACTGGTGTCATAAGTGGGATGTAATGGAGCAGAAGTTATAGGAACGAAATATTTCAACTTGATAGGTGTTCGTACTACATAATTGTGAACAAGGTTCTAGTGGACATGCAGTTTGAAAGAAAAATTTTAACAAGGAAATAGAATCCTGCAGTGTATTTTTAAGTTGATGACCACGTGGATCCCGGGAATTGTCCTGCAGCAGTTTCAAGTGATAAAAGATCTTCATATGGAGTTTTCCTATCACCTGCCGAGTTGGGCTATAGAATAAACAGATGTCATATTTTTCTTCAGTTTCTGATTAATGGAGCCGTGATCTGAAAACAACTATGGAAATCTCAGTAGTTTTCAAGTACAGAAACACCGTTCATGTCGAGGTACGAGGCTATTGTTCCCCTAAGTTAAAATATGGTGTAAATATTTAAAAGAGTAATGGGATGCAGTCATATTTAATTTGTTTTTTTTAAAAAATAAAATAGAAAAAGCAGATATATCTGGAAAAGAAAATTTCATTGGTTTATTGCAATATTCTATGTTGTTGGATTATTGTGTAGATGAAATAAGAAGATTGTGTACTTATTTTACCGGTAAATAATAGGGTATCATTTTAAATGTTGTGTAAAATATGTTATTTAGAGTTCTAGTGTTAAACAATAATTTCTTTTTTATCATCATTCTTTACAGTTTTGAAGTTGTCTGAAAAATAAAAATTTGTGTATATTGAGGTTGTCTCAAAAATTAAAATCCGTGTATTGAAAGTGCTTTGCATAACAATTCAGTTTGCAGGATTTAAAAAAAAATGAATTAGTCAGATTAATTTATCTTGAAAAATTGTTGCGAAAAATGTATGTTTGAGTCTGTGAAAAATATCCATTAAAAAAACGTATATGTATTTCAAGTAGACTTCCTGTTAAAATGTTGTAAATAAGAGATTTTGTAGATTATTTATGACTCAGAATATGTCATGTTTTTTTTAATATTATATGATTGTTTTTCATTTTAAACAAAAATGTTGCAATTTGTCAGTTAGTTGATGGTTTAATGCAATCTGAGGTTATTTCCTTTGCTCGTAATTTAGGATGTATATATATATATATATATATAAATTGGTTTTTTGTTTCCTGCATAAGATTCTTCTTTTAATTAAAAAAAAGAAACTAAGAGTAGATTTATGATTTGAGAAATAATTCTATGGTAATGTAGCTAAAGTATGTTGTTAATTGTGTTCCTTTTTTAAAAAAAGGTTATGCGTTATGATTAGTAACAAATAACTGTGTCGCATATAAGTTTTATTGCAAACATATTTCATATTGAGTTTCTGGAATTTGAGTACTCTTAGAAAAAACGAGTGTATTATTTTTTTGCTTGTTAAATATTCTACTAGGTCATTTATGTGTTTGTATTTAAATTTGTCAGAAGACAATTTGACATTAGGTTTAGATTTATTAAAAATGACATTTGTCATTAGAAGTAAGAAAATTGATTTAATTCAATTAGCGCTGGACTTAGATGAGTCACCTGATCCGTCTATATCTAAAATTGTTTTAAGGGATTTAATAATCTCTAGTAAATATTACAAGGAAGAAGAGGCAAAAGAGTTACTGGAAGTTATTACAGCCGAAAGGTTAGAAACAGAACAGCAGCAAAAACTAGAACAACAAGAACAATTATGAATTGAAAAATTACGCTTGGAAATAGAGTTATCTAGGAACGCTAATCAGAGTGCTACTCAAAATAATGGTCAAACCTCAAGTGTAAAATCTTTAGATGAAATAGTTAAAATGGTAAGGCTCTTAACTGTAAAGGTACCCAATAAATCAGACGGGTGGGACTATTTATTTTCTAGTCTTGAAAAAGCTTTTGCTAGTGAAATGGTTAGCGACGAGTTAAAACCGAAGGTTTTGTTACGCATGTTAGGAGACAAAGTGTCAAACTTTTTAGTTAACCTAGGCGAAGAAGAATTAAAAGATTATGAGTCTTTAAAACAGGTTGTGCTCGAGGAGTATGAGCCCTCACCAAAAATATGTTTAGAAAATTTTAGAAAGGCCAAACATAACTCTGACGAAACTTTCTC